>SJXQ01000041.1:0-143782 GCA_006408695.1 Aepyceros melampus | reverse complement strand
TGACTAGCTCATGGGTATTCGTTTCATTACTGTGCTTCATCAGTTACTTATAAAAAAAGGTGATTTGGCGGAAAATAGGATGAGTTATAAAGCCACATTTAAAAAAGCTTTGAGACTAGGTAATTTTAGAATGTGTTTCACTGTTTTCTTACGTGTGTGCAATGGATGGTTGGGTTTGTGTGTTTTCACAATTGCTCTCACTGAAGATGTAGGTTGAATCTTACTCACATCCTTCACGTTCCTCAGCATGGGGTTTGGCATACTGTAGGCACTCAATAAATGCCCTTGTGCTGGTTTAAAGACTGCCTGTACTCCTCACTGTTCCCAGGCCACGGCTCTTTGAGGAAGGGTCTCTTCACCAAGGGACCACCTGTACAGTAATGCTCTCTGCTGTCGTGTTGGCACGGCTTTTGCCTTAGAGTACCCGGTGGAAAGCCCATCTGTTTCCTCTGGCACTTGCCTAAATCCATGGAATGTGGAGCCCTGTTAGGAGATAACTAAATGTTCTTTTTCTTTTTTTTTTTTTAATTATTGTGTGCAAAGGCTTAACCCAAGGTTTGAACATGGGTTAGCAGCAAAGCAACATTTGTGGCTATGAAAGCTCATGTCACTGTAACTGCCTTGATTTTGAATACCCTAATTTTACACAATTTTGATGACATGCATTTTTTTTGCTTTTGCCTTCTAAAGGTTATCACTTACCTTAAAAGTATAATCTTGGAGGGAGGAGGGTCTGAAGAGGGAGGGCATATATGTATAATTGTGACTGATGCACACTGTTGTATGGCAGAAGCCAGCACAACGTTGTAAAGCAATTATTGTCCAATTAAAAAAGTGTAATCTTATTTTTTTAATTAACAATCTCACCAAGACTCATGGATATTTGCATGATTAGGTGAGGGTGACTATGAATCTCCATCCTTTATTCAAGATCAAAAAAAGCAGGTGGATTTCAAAACAGGCAACAGTGAATCAGGGAAGAAAAATCAGATTAAGTTTGTTTCAGTCAGCTTCTCTCCACAGGAACAATGATGATACTCAGTTTTCATCTGAAGATTCAGACCATCTTATGTTCATCCCTCGGCAGCACCTGCACGGAGCACCTGTTGCCTGCAGGGATGTGTGTCATAGCCCATTCCTGCAAAGCAGTCTTTGGCCTTGAGCTCTTCCTGTCCAGTAGTTCAGTTGTTGTATGAATAAGTCGTAAGGAGGTGTTCCTACATTAAAAGGAGATAAACTGCTTTATCTTGTCTCATCAGATTTAATCAAGTTCTTAATTTGCCTGCACTTGCTAATAAGAGCTGATGTTTATTTGTGAAATAAGGAAAATGACCCCTGGGGAAGCCTGGTGTGCTACAGTCCGTGGGGTTGCAAAGGATCGAACACGACTTAGCCACTGAACAACAATAAGAAGGAAAATGAATATCTCCTTAGCCACAAACTCGTGTTTCTTTGCTGCTTGCTTTTTTAATGGTCATTTAACTGTGTGTACATGTGTGTAACTATGTAAGAAGCTGTGTGCACCAAAATGATAAGAATACCCTTAAAATGTGGTTTTTATGACTAACACATCAGAGCCTGTCTGAGTGAATGGTTTTTCCTTCAGTATATTCCCTTTGGCAGAGACACAAGGATACTGGAGCTCATCAGTAGTTCTGAAATTGGCTTCAAATCTGATGACATTCTTTTTCCTTTGTATGGAAGACAGAACCTTTTCCTGGAAGGTATGCTTTGTTTTCTGGAAACTTCCAAGGGTTATTGAAAGAATGAAGCTGTTTGAGTAAGGCAGGAAATCACTGGCTTACATTTCTGTTGTAGACAAAGTGTGACATCTGCAGGTACAGATGACAGTTTTGTGTGGCCTCTTACTAGCCATTGTCCTCAGGAGTAGTTAGGTCAGATGTTTTCGGTGATGAATCTGCGTAGAGCCTCCCCCTGTCAGAAAAATACTCATTTGAATGTAGCAGTTCTGGTTTGTTTGGTTAAAAAGGCCCACCAAAATTTTAGTGATACTAATTTGTAGTCCCATTTAAATATATATGGTTTCTAATATAATTAGGTGTATAATTGCCTAACTTGGGTGTATAATTGCCTCAATGTTATGACAGTATAATAGCATAAATAAATACCTATTGATTTAAAAAATCAAGTGAAAAGCCCATTCCACCTAATTTCCTAAAAGGCCCTTTTGAAAGTAGATGGAAGGATGCTCCACCCATCCTTGGTGAGAAGCTTTCTCACCGCTGCTATGCATCAGGCAGGATGAGAAAGGAAGGCAGAATAGTCTTATTTGCAGTTGCCAAAGGGTGGTGTTTGTCATGGATGGATGGATAAACAAAATGGGGCACATCCATACAATGGAATATTATTCGGCCTTAGAAAGGAAGGGTGTTGGTTCAGTCTGACCCCAGCGGGGCGCGGTGGCTCCTGTCTTTTCTGGCTCTCTTCGCTATTTCCCCTTCACTTCTGGCAACGTGGTCGCCAGTGTGGCTGCCTGGGGTCTCATCACAGAGTTCAATGACATGAAAGTGTGTCAAATTCAGAGACAAAGCAGAAAGGTGGTTGTGGGAGGGAAGGGAGAGGAGAGAGTTGTTCAGTGGATGTAGAATGTCAGCTCTGCTAGATGAGAAGTTCTGGAGATGCGTGGTAGTGATGGTTACCCAGCAATGTGACTGTGCTCAATGCTACTGAACTGTACATTTCAAAATGGCTAGGATGGTCACCTTTATATTATGTGTGCTTACTTGCGCCATCGTGTCCAGAGGGTGTGCAGCAGCACAGGAAGAAGGTGCTCTTCTGCCTGAGTGAAGACATGAACCTCATGCTGGAGGAGGGTGAGGAGGTGCTGGTGGGTGATGCCGGCCAGACCTCCAACGATGCCACGCCACTCTTGTCACGGGGCTGCCACACAAGGATGTAATGCTACCCGTGAGACCAGGGAGAGCGAGAAGGGGGCCTGGGAACCCTGAGACTGCACCCTGAAGAGCAGAGCGACCTGTGCCAGCTCCAAGGACACCGTCGAGGAGAAGCTGATGGAGATCAAATATGACTACAAGCAAACTGCTCTGAGGAGGTCAAGGACCACTGCACCCTGGCAGAGAAGCTGGGGGGAAGTGCCCTTATCTCCTGGAGGGCAAATCTTCCTGAGCCCCCACCAGCCCCCTGCCTGGAGCATCTGACAACTCCAGACCTGCCCACAGGGTTGCAGACTTCCCGCTTCCTACCAGACTTGGGAGGTGCAGGGCAGGGATCCCAGCAAGGGGAGGGCAATCCCTTCATTCCAGTTGCCAAGCAACACCCCCTACCTCCAGGACCATCCTCCTCCCTCCACCCCTGAAGGTTCTGCCCCGCTCCTCAGACTGTTGGATCTTCTGATTTCTTCTTGTGTTGAAGTAGCTTAAGCTCAAACAGGAGTATGTGGGGGGAGGTGGGTGTATTTTTTAACCCCCCCCCCCCAATTCTCACCTATTCCTCTCTTTTCCTGTGCTGCCAGCTTCTAACAGCAGTGACTTTGGGCTTGTGTGTTTAGTTCTGTATATAAATGCTGTGTTGAGAGATGGCCGCTCCCCGTGGCCCCGGTTCCCTTTGCCTTTTTCCCCTGGGTCGTGGCCACTCATGGAAGTAGGACTAGGAAGGAACCTTCGGTTAAAAACAGACAAAAAACAAAGGACATTCTGACACACGCTAGTAAACACTGATGAACCTCGAAGACTCATGCTGCGTGAAATAAGCCAATTATAAAATGACAGATCTTACATAATTCTACTTAGCAAGGATCTACGGGAGTCAAATTCAGAGACAAAGCAGAAAGGTGGTTGTGGGAGGGAAGGGAGAGGAGAGACTTGTTCAGTGGATGTAGAATGTCAGCTCTGCTAGATGAGAAGTTATGGAGATGCGAGGTAGTGATGGTTACCCAGCAATGTGACTGTGCTCAATGCTACTGAACTGTGCATTTCAAAATGGCTAGGATGGTCACCTTTATATTATGTGTGCTTACTTGCGCCATCGTGTCCAACTCTGTGACCCCATGGACTGTATGTAGCCCACCAGGCTTCTCTGTCCATCGGATTCTCCAGGCAAGAATACTGAAGTGGGTTGCTGTTTCCTTCTCCAAATATTATGTGTATTATGCCACAATTAAAAAAAAAAAANAAAATGGCTAGATGGTCACCTTTATATTATGTGTGCTTACTTGCGCCATCGTGTCCAACTCTGTGACCCCATGGACTGTATGTAGCCCACCAGGCTTCTCTGTCCTTCGGATTCTCCAGGCAAGAATACTGAAGTGGGTTGCTGTTTCCTTCTCCAAATATTATGTGTATTATGCCACAATTAAAAAAAAAAAAAGCTCTGGAGAAAAACGGGTAGGAAGATGTCGCAGTCAAGGGCATAACCTTCAGCCGGACTCAACCTGGGTTTCGAATACTGGTGTCCTGCGTCAGCGTCTCCCCGTGCTTACCAGCCGTGTGACCTTTTGTTGTTGTTTAGTTGCTAAGTCTGGCTCTTTTTACTACAGAGGAGCCTGAGGCCCTCCCTCCAGGCTCCTCTGTCCATGGGATTACTGGAGTGGGTTGCCATTTTCTTCTCCAGGGGCCCTTTCCGACCCAGGGATTGAACCCGTGGCTCCTGCATTGTCAGGCGGATTCTTTACCAGTGAGCCACCAGGGAAGGCCTTATGGACCGGGTCTCCTGCCTTGCAGGCAGACGCTTTACCATCTGAGCTACCAGGGAGTCCCCTTATGTGACCGTAGACAGTTACTTCATCTCTAGATTTCATTTATCTGTAAAACAGGGGTAAGAAGCTATCATATCAACAGAGGCTTGTTCGTGGGATAAAATGAGACCATGTGAACTGCATTAGTTGGTGCTAATCCCGTTGCTAGGAGAAGGTCTTATCCTTGGGAAGCCTCAGTCCCAAGGGCAGCGTGGGGTGAGAGCCCGAAGGGCTGAGAGGGCTGCTGTGGGTGCTGACTTGCTGTCTCCAGCCCCTGTACGCGGGCGGCCAGCCTTGGGTTGGGTCCTCTTGCCTAGAGAAGCCCCAGCATTGGTGGAGAAGCTCCAGGGCTATGCGTGTGCTTTTCCTCTCTCAGGTGTGGGAAGGGAAAGCACAGAAGCAGGCTTACGGTCCTGGCTTTGTGGACCCCCTGTCACCTCAGATCTTCAGCCCTGGTGCTCCAGACCTCTTACAACTGTGGGGCTCCCCTGATTGTGCAGGGAGGAGCGTTCCACCTGGACACCGCTAACGGGACGCTGTGTCTGGCTTTCGTCCTTCCGGCACTTGGCAGGTGTCTGCAGCAGGCTTTCCCTAGCTGTGGCGAGCGGGGGCTACTCTCTGTAGCGGTGCACGGACTTCTCGTCGCCGTGGCTCCTCTCGTTGTGGAGCGTGGGCTCAATAGTTGTGGCGCATGAGCTTAGTCTCCCCACGGCATGTCGGATTTTCCCAGACCAGGGATCCAACCCGTGTCTCCTGCATTGGCAGGTGGATTCCTAACCACTGGACCACCAGCGAAATCCTCTAATCTTTTTTTGGGTTTTTTTTTTTTTGCTATCATCAATCCCTGCCTTGGATTCTGGTGGTGGTTTCTGTATCTAACCTGCTTTTAGACCCTAAAAACAATGCTGGGATATGGGCTTTAACAACCACTATTACAATAAGTGAAAGTGAAGTCACTTAGTCAAGTCTGACTCTTTGCGACCCCAGGACTGTAGCCTACCAGACTCCTCCGTCCATGGGATTTTCCAGGCAAGAATACTGGAGTGGGTTACCATTTCCTTCTACAGGGGATCTTTCTGACCCAAGGATCCAACCCGGGTCTCCTGCATTGTAGGCAGACTGTTTTATAGTCTGAGCCACCAGGGAAGTCTACTATTACAGTAGTCCAATAATAAATCAGTTTTTTTTTTTTTTTAATTTTTGTCTGTCTTCTCTGCCAAAAGTATTCCACATCCTCTCCTTTTTTCTCTGGTTGCTTCCTCCTCTTCCTCTTTCCTCCCTCGCTTCACATCCATTAACCTTCTGTAATCCATTCTTAGTAAAGGCTCTAGGGACTGCCCACCAGGTTAACAGCCAGTGTGAAATGGAGCGCCACTCAGTGGGCTCCTGGGGTTACACAAGACTCGGCAGGTAGAGAGTGCTTGCCGTTTGGGGCAGATGCTGCAGGTATCGGCCTGAACTGTGCTCAAGGCGCAGTGTGAGCCATGGCAGAAATCTGAAACTGCCTGAATGCCGGCCAAGGAATAATGCGTCCAGGGCTGTAAGTAACACCAGCGGCCCTGGCACGGTAGCCTGTATTTAAAATGATGCAGCCAAGTGTCCGCCAGATAATTAGTCAGGCTATACCGAGTTCCACTTTATCTCATTCAGTAAGTCAACTCTTGGCTCGATGCTGGAGTTTAAAATCTTGCCTCACATTTCTTGTGATTTGCTGGGTTTGGGGGGCAGGGGGTCAGTGGTCACGCTTTCCTATGAGCTGTGTTTACGCGTCTGTGTGTTTTTTTCCTGTGAAGTTACAGGACGCCTTAAGAAACGGCAGTTTTTCAGTCGGTCAGTGTGGTAAACAGCAGTTAGAATTTGGGTCTGTGGCACTGAGATGTAGATTCACACGCAATTGTAACAAAGAATACAGGGTGATCCTGTGTGTGCACGCGCAGTCGCTTCAGTCGTGTCTGACTCTGTGACCCCATGAACTGTAGCCAACCAGGCTCCTCTGTCTGTGCGATTCCCAGGCAAAAGTACTGAAGTGGGTTGCCATGCCCTCCTGCAGGGGATCTTCCCCACCCAGGGACTGAGCCTGTGTCTCCTATGGCTCCTGCACTGGCAGATGTGTTCTTTACCCCTGAGCCACTGGGCGAGCCCAGTGTGATCCCGTGTACGTTCTAGTCAATTTCCCCCAGTGGAAATGTCTTGCTAAACTGTAGTACAACGTCACAAGCAGGCTTTTGTCATTGATACAGTCAAGATACAGGACATTTCCATCCCAACAAGGATCCCTCCTATGTTTATAACCACACTCATCTCCACCTGCCCCTCAACCTTTAACCTCTGACAACCACTAATTTGTTCTCCATTTATAACTTTCTCAGAATATTATGTGTGGAATGCTACAGTTTATAAACTGTTGGAGTTGGCTTTTTTTCCCTCAGCATAATTCTTTGGGGATTTATTTATGCTGAGTATATTGATAATTCCTTCCTTTTATTGCTGAGTTGTTATTTCATGCTGTGAATGTACCACAGTCTATTCACCCACTGAAGGATATTTGGTTTTTTTTTTTTTTTTTGGTTAACAGCTATTACAGTAAAGCTGCTGTAAACACTGGGTATAGGTTTCTTTGTGTGAAGGTCAGTTTCTATTTCTGAAAAATGCCCAGAAGTGCACTTTCTGGGCTGTATGGTTGTACATGTCTAGTTTTTTAAGAAACTGCCTGATTTTCTGAATGAATCAGTTTCCCTACATCCTCATCAGTATTTCAGATTATTTTTAAAATAAACTTTTATTTTAGAACCATTTTAGATTTACAGAAAAGTTGTGATGTTAGGGTTCCCTTACATCCTATCCCTGGTTTCCTCTCTTAACATCTCATGTTAGTATGCCACATCTGTTACAACTAATGCTGCTGCTGCTGCTAAGTGGCTTCAATCGTGTCTGACTCTGTGCAACCCCATAGATGGCAGCCCACCAGGCTCCCCCGTCCCTGGGATTCTCCAGGCAAGAACACTGGAGTGGGTTGCCATTGCCTTCTCCTGTTACAACTAATAAACCAGTATTAAAAACATGAGAAGTCTGTACTTTATTTGTATTCCCTTAATTTTTACCTAGTGTCCAGGCTGATACTGGGTGTAGCTGGTGGGTAGGGATTGGGGAAGCCCCAGGTTATGGCAGAGACTGCAGGGGAAGGGGAGTTGGTGAGGGGATCCTTGATGGGGTGAGAGACACAGGAGATGTAGGGATGTTTGTGGAAGGGACAGCCTGTATTCTAAAATCCCTGGTGTCAGAAGTATCTTTCCTTTCCTGAGTCTTCTGGAAATACAGCCCTCTAAAAGCACCTCGATAAATCACCTTGTCATCAGATTTTCCACTTTACTTCCTTAGCTGTTGAACAAGTTTGGCTTATAAGGATGAAGGCCTTTCACGTGCTTTGGCAGTTGGAGGGGAGGGAGGCAATGAAGAGGTGATGCTTTGAGAGACAGCCCTGAAACCAAGAGGGTTGTGCTTAGCTGGGCTGGTGCCTTAGGGGTTAGCACGCTAATGAGCAATTTATCAATGCAGCGCTGAATAATTCAGAGTGAACAAAAAAAGCCAGCCAAGGCCCCATGTGGTCCTTCATACAAATGCAATATAAATACCATAGGACCTTGCTTTATGTGCAGTTTTACCACTTATCTCTAATGGTTTATTTCTGAATTGTTGGTTTAACCTAGACTGTAAGCCCTCAGGGCAGCACTGGCCTTTACACGTAGGTTTTTACAAATGATAAAGAGTTTTTGCCTCACAGATGGGGGCAGATGGCAGATGGGCTTGGCTTTATTTGTTTTGGAGACCTGAATGTTCAAGTTATACATATTGCTTTAAAAAACTGAAAGGAGCCCTAGGCGTAGGAGATAATCTCTTGACTGTGGGTCATCACCTGTCTCAGCTGGGGAAGCAGGAGAAACAGGGGCTTCTTGGAGGGCATGGGATCTCAGACTAGATCTTAAAGAGTCGGTAGGATTTGGGTAAAGACAACGAGGAGGAAAGTATTTCCATGACCTTTCACAAGGTAATCCGTTCTGATTCGTATGGCTATTTGCCGCCAATGACTTATTTCTCATCTGCTATAGATTGAGCCTCTAGAAGTTGGACACTTGACAAATAACCTCCAGATCGAAGAGGGTGATTGAATGTTCTGGAGCAGAATGTGGAAGTGAAGGCAGATGAATGAAACGTGTCAGAGGACCTTATACCCACTGCTTCAGTAGCTTAAGCCTTCTGATTTCAGAGGTCAGTATTAGAAAGGGTCACACCTATAAACCGTCCTCAGTCCGTGGAGACGTGTGAGACCAGCACTTTGCAGGAAGTCCGTGGAAGTGGTCTTTGAATTTTCACACTGTGAGTGCATACAGGGAGACAAAAGGAGAGGGAAGCTTGTGTAATACCCAGAATTTTCCTAAGGAAACGGTAAATTCTTCCGTCTCTGTTCAGACATCCCCGTTGGGGCTTGCTTGCCAGGGTAGCAATCACTGCAAATGTGCTTAGGGATTTAGTTAGCTTGTGTAGGTCTTTAATATATTTTCTAGGGAGTTCTTCCTTTAAAACTTTCTTGGAATCTTTTATATTCACTTAAAAGACTGATACTCTGGCCGCTTGATGCGAAGAGCTGATTCATTGGAAAAGACCCTGATGCTAGGAAAAATTGAAAGCAGAAGGAGAAGTGGGTGGTGCAGGGTGAGATAGATAGGATCACTGATTCAGTGGACATGAATTTGAGCAAACTCCAGGAGACAGTGAAAGACAAGGAAGCCTGGTATGTTGCAGCCTGTTGGGTCACTAAGAGTCAGACACGACTTAGCAACTGAACGACAGCAAAAGATTGAAGCCACTGATTTAGTATATGCGTCAGGATTGGCAGTTCTTTCCAAATTAAACAAAAATTGCTATTAGAGACTGTGAGCTTTGTAAAGTGAAATGTTACGTACTTGTACTTGAGTTTTCTAAAGATGGAAATGTGTAGGTCATAGCTGGGGGAAAGCTCCAGTGTCCCCCTTCACCTCTCCAGAGCTGCGCATTGAGTCTCCATCACTGGTGTTTTCTGAGACTTGTAAGTCAACCTTATCTCCTGATGAGGAATCTTACACACTCAAAACTCTGAACTAACAAGTGGTTTCTCTTGGTAGAAGTGAGAACGGGAGGTATAGAGGGAAATTTTATTTCATATTTTATGAATAAAGCAGTTCAAATTTTACCTATTTGCAATGAGCTTGTAATTCTTAAAGTTTTAACGGTTTAGAGAAAATGTACCGAGTTAACTTCTGTTTAAGCATCAGGTTGAACAAAAATTAACAAGTTTGATTATATCTGTCTTTTCTGTGGCTTAACTGAAAAACTAAGCATGACCATTTCAAAAAATAATTTGTTTCTGTGACCAACATTACCCATCAGTCAGGTGGACCCACATGGGGGATCACTCATAAAATGTGTGGCCAGGAAGTCCTTTGCCTAGATTCTGGGGAAGATATGAATGGCATGCTACCTGATACCTGGCAAAAGGTAATGACTGCTCTGGTGACTGATAACAGGAGGACAGTGATAAGTTGTAGTGAGAGTTTAACCATCATCTTGGGAGAAAATGTTTGTTGATGAACCATCCAGACCTTGGAGTGCAGGAGGGCCATCGACCAGCTTGAGGGACCCATTTACCATTTTCACCAGCCGTTTCCTTACTCTGAGTGGGCAGACCGCTGGGCTGGCTCTGATTTTCCAGTTATTTTAAATGTTAATCAGTGGCCTCCGGTAGATGTGTGTCTCCTGGGTTGGTTACCAGTTAGCCTCCCAGGTCTGCACACTTGCAGCTCTCCCCTCTGGGATCCCCCTGCAGGTTGGGGATCATGCCCAGCGCACCAGAGACCCTCCAGAGCCCTGCCGGGTAACTGATGTGCTGGAGCCCCTCCTGATAGGAGTGGGGTGGGGGACAAAGCAAAATGCAGCTCATGATACATCAGCACTGAGTTGACTCCTGCTCTTACTGTTTCTTAACTTGGCCTTGGCTCCAGCAAGAAGGCACATTTTGTACCTGTCCCTCTTGATAGAGGGCTTCCCTGGTAGATGGTAAAGAGCTGCTTGCAGTGCAGGGGACCTGGGTTTGATCCCTGGGTTGGGAAGATCCCTTGGAGAAAGGCATGGCTACCCACTCTGGTATTCTTGCCTAAAGAATTCCGTGGACAGAGGAGCCTGGTGAGCTCCATCGGGAAGCAAAGAGTTGGACATGACCGAGCAACTCACACTTTTCTCTTGATTGCTATTGCTAAGTCACTTCAGTCGTGTCCGACTCTGTGTGACCCCATAGACGGCAGCCCACCAGGCTCCCCCGTCCCTGGGATTCTCCAGGCAAGAACACTGGAGTGGGTTGCCATTTCCTTCTCCAATGCATGAAAGCGAAAGGTGAAAGTGAAGTTGCTCAGTCGTGTCCGACTTAGCGACCCCATGGACTGAAGCCTACCAGGCTCCTCCATCCATGGGATTTTCCAGGCAAGAGTACTGGAGTGGGGTGCCATTGCCTTCTCCGTTTCTCTTGATAGAAACCAAATTAAAAAAAAAATTCATCACAATTTGAAAATCATGTTAATGTTATTAAACAGATCTAGTGCCACAGGAAACACTGCATCAGAGACCACGTGTGGAAGGTACATAGATACCTTATGGAGGGGACCTTTTCCTTAAATGAAAGTCCTGTTAAATGGGGCAGAGTGTACTCAGTTGTCAGTGAAGCTACCTGTCTTCCTCCGAGGACTCACCAGTAGCAGGTGGGATGTGTGGGATCCATGCCAGTAATGTCATTAGGCAGACCAGGGTGTCACCACTTAGAGTTTACCACCCATAATAGGTGCAGACTTTAGGAGGCACAGTTGAGGCCTGAAATAGAGGGTGAAGGGTGAGACCTAAGTACTCCTAAACATCACTAGAATGCAAGTAATAATGCAAAAGTTACCCTGGTTAGGAGTGGTGAGGCCCCGCTGGCCAGCTTCTGTGGTCTGAGTCCTACACGAACACCTCTTGTCTTCTTCATCTAAAACCTAAAACCATCACTACAAACCATCTTGTGGTTTCAGGCAGAAGAGAGACACGTGGTTCCCATGATTTTTCTTTGCCTGGTATGTTACACCTGCAAAGGTGTGAACTACTTTGCTGTTTGTGTTCAAAACAGTAGGATTCTGGAAGAAAAATACAAAACCCTCGTAGGATTCTGTTCCTGCCTACATGGCTAACGTGTGAAGTTGTGCAGAGTTCAGTTATGGAAGGGAGGTTAGAGGCCATCTCACCTGTGTTTTGGGATCTCAGAGTGCATCTGAATTTGCGCGAAGCTCACGCCTCCTCTCTCTTCCTGTTGCTGATGTAAGCAGAGTATCCACCTGGAGTTGAGGCTGGCCCCGCGGCAGCTTGAACAGTCCTGGTTTGTGAGCGGAGCCTGGTCTTTGCTGAATGAAGTGCCTTTTCAGAAGGAGCTTCCCAGACTGGGGACCCTGATTTTTTGTTGGGAAAGGTGCTCAGAGTTCTATCAGAAAGCCGAGCAGAGAGTTTCCCACAGTATCAGGCGCCCAGGCTGTTCTGGGCCCAAAGATAACGAAACAAGATAGGAGGGCGGACCAGGATTGTGTGCCCCAGGAGAGGCGTCTGGAGCCACTGCCAGGGGTTCCCCTTCTCCCTGAACCTGATAGGTTGAGAAAGTAGAGTGGCCTTGCAAATAAGGTGTGCACCCTGGAACCCTGCCAGGGAGGGAAAACCCAGAACATGCACACGGCCCGTTTGTGCATCTCCTGGGAGAGTGGAAGGAAAGACATTGCGCTGGAAAGACATCTCTCTGAGTGAGCAGGGGCCAACCGTGTTCCTCACTCCAATTCTCCGTCGGGGTGGACTCGTCCTCATGCATTTCTTTTCCTCTGTAGGAGGGTAACCAGATGGGATGGGGAGGAAAGGAGTAAATCCTGAGCAGCCTCCGCTGGGCTTCTCATTCACTGGAGGCCTCCCTCCGTAAAGGCTTGGATCACCTGGTGTCTCAGACAGCCTCGGTAACAATCCATTTCAGAAAGATCTGCAGGGGGCACTGCGTTCCATGATGTCATTTTTGTTATCAGCTGCAGTTGCGTGAACGCTGATGGAAGAACTGTTGACTTGTGAATGGGGATCTCTGCCCAGGGCCCTTTGCTTTGCCTGGGGATGTTGCTGTTAGTCCCTGGAAACTTGAGAGAGAGAAGCTGCCCTGGAGAAGCTAGAATGGATGGAGTGGGGTCAGCGTGAGATGCTACAGAGCTGGAACACGCGTCTTGCAGTCACTTGGGCTGTGCTTTGCTGACCTCTAGGTTGCAGATGGTGCTGCCTCAGGAAGGGTGGTGGGGTGTGCGACCTGGGAGTCCCTGGATCCTCTATAGTCTGATCGGATGGATGTCTTTCTGCCTCAGCCCATGAAGGAGCTGTACCTCCGGGGTTGATGTGGTTGAGGGCTTCTGGGATATGCCACAGATTTTCTGATGATCTGGGGTTTGCGTTCTCTCATGGGTTCCTTGAGGCTGTGGCTGAGCAGTGCTGGCAGTCATATACTGAGTTTGTTCTTTAAAGGCAAGGTGTCCTTTAAGGAAAGGCTCACGAGGAGATTGCATGGGCTTCCCAGATTGTTGAACAACATAGTAGACTTTCCTCTGCTATCCTTAACTGGCAGCATGGAAAACTGGGCACAGGAATCCCTACTTTGGGTGTTGGTGACATTTAGCAGTATGCGAGCATTTGGCAGGGACTTGCTGTGGTGGGGCGGTGAGGGGAGGTTCTGGAGGGGGTTTTCCTCATGCAGTTGCTGTTGAAGAATGTTAGGTGCAGAAAGACGAGAACCTGATTCGGGAGAGTTTGGTTCAGACAGGTTCAGAAAGGGGCCTTTCCTACGTGATCAAACCCAGGAAAACGAGAAGGCGCGAAGCCTCCTTGCCAGGGGCACCTCTTGGGAAACAGGACAGCTGGAAGGAGGCCATTGCCCGGCACACAGGCTACCTCACAAGTGGTCATTTTCATAAGCCAAAAAAAAAAAAAAGATGCCAAACCAGTTTAGCAAAATGTGGTGGCCCCGCCCTTTACTCGCGTCCTCAGTCTCCCAGCTTCCTCAGGTGAGCATCTTTTAATTCTCTTTTTCCCTTAATGCTTTCATCTCTGCTTTGGTTTGGCAGCTGGGAGGGCCTCCTGCGCCTGGAGCCGTGTCTCCCAGCGTTCAGGACGCTGGCGCTGTGTGTCCCGGCCGCCCCACGGTGGGGACTCCGTGCAGGGTCGATGGTCTGCACGGACGCTTCCTGGGGCCACTGCTGTCTCTGCTCTAGCGGCCGAGGGGAGCTGAGGCGGGGCCCGTGGCGGGCAGGGCGAGGGCCTGTGTGTTCTGCAGCCTGAGTCTGTGAGAGATCGTGGGATGTCAGAGCAGCGACTCTTGCGCTCCTGGAGACTTTCCGGGGAAGCACGCTGACGGAAACCGCCCACCCTGGCCAGGCACTGGAGGGACCATTCGTGTGCGTCATTTTACGCCAGGAAGTCCTGGTAAGCAACAGGGCGCTAACAAGCCACCACCAACAGGGAGAATTCAGCAGAGGTCGGAAGGAGACGCCGTGTGGCCTGCCACTTGCCAGAATCCTCCTTGCTGGCGTCCGTGCTGAGCAATGCGTGCGCCACCAGGAAGGACCCTGAGTCAGAACGACTGGCTAAAAAGGCAGCCTGGAAAGTAACCCCATCACCATATAGCCACGTGGCAGAGCAGTCCTCCTGTGTCCTCTTACCCTCCTGCTCGCCTCCCAGGTGCCCCTTCCCAGTAAAATCTCTTGCTTTGTCAATACGTATGTCTCTTCAGATAGTCCATTTCCAAGTGTTAGACAGGAACCCACTCTCAGACCTTGGAGAGGGGTCCCCCTTCCTACAACAAAACCAGGTCCTATTAGCACCCCCTTCCTCTGAATCCCTTCCTTGTCTGTGGTCTAGTCTTTCAGTTGAGTGTGTAGGTCTGTGCTTTCTGGGGGAGCGAGAGGAGAGAGTGTGCCTCGTTTAATGAGTTCATCTTTTTTCTCAGACTGGGAGCTCCACACGGGCCAGCTATGGCGGTAGTGCTTATGCTTGCCCCCATCCGTGAGGCCTGTGCCCTGAGAGGGACCCAGACACGCTGAAACGCATCCTGAGAAGAAAGGCCAGGGCGGCGAGGAAATGTGTGTCTCTTCAGATAGTCCATTTCCAAGTGTTAGACAGGAACCCACTCTCAGACCTTGGAGAGGGGTCCCCCTTCCTACAACAAAACCAGATCCTATTAGCACCCCCTTCCTCTGAATCCCTTCCTTGTCTGTGGTCTAGTCTTTCAGTTGAGTGTGTAGGTCTGTGCTTTCTAGGGGAGCGAGAGGAGAGAGTGTTCCTTGTTTAATGAGTTCATCTTTTTTCTCAGACTGGGAGCTCCACACGGGGCAGCTATGGCGGTAGTGCTTGTGCTTGCCCCAATCCGTAAGGCCTGTGCCCTGAGAGGGACCCAGACACGCTGAAACGCATCCTGAGAAGAAAGGCCAGGGCGGTGAGGAAAGCGGGAGACCCAAGCGTGGGAGAGATGGTTGAGCTGTCTCAGGGCTTTTTCTAGAGAATGCGTTCAGGATGGGTTGGTGTGGGTGGTTGGGGCTGGCCACTGGCTGTGAACACTGACTCCAAATAGTCCGGAGCTCAGCATGGGACCAGAAGTCGGGGGGCACGGAGAGTGGATGTTATTGAGGATGTTCTCTGTGCCAGCCCTTACACCTGTTATTTCCTCTCCCCAGTCACAGCTGTGACTAGTGCGTGAACGTGACAGATTCCAGCCCAGTCTAAGACACAACGTTCGGAAGACTCGAAGGTCCATGCAGCTGCCCCCTGGCGCTCCCACTGCAAGGAGTTTTCATGTGGGGACTGGCTGACCTTTCATGGGGAGTCTTGCTGGCTTCATGGCTTGTCCACAGGATGTATTCAGTTAAGGACCATTCTTTCCTAAGATAGTCCTTACTTTGAGGGGATTAAAGTGTCTGTTCTTTTGCCAATGGTTTCTGACATTAAGTAAATATTAACTGGTCCATGGATGCTCTTTTAAGATCAGGGCTGCCTCCCAAGACCTACCTGTAAGACCCCTTTCAACACTGAGTTCCTATGGCTGTGACCTTTGTAAAACTCTTAGCCTAGAATATAGCCTTGCCCTCTGTAGATGGCTGCTAAAAGTTAAAAAAAAAAAAAAAAGAGCTGCTCATATAAATAGAATTTCCAGGAGAGCAGTTATCCTGGGTTGATCCCAAGGTAGGAATATCGAGGCACACCTGGCAGACCCTGCTGTTGCTTCTGCTTCTGTCTTTACATTGGATGTTCTTGCCTGATGGTTCATCCTTAACTCGGAAGTACTGACCTTTGCATGTTGTGTTTAACCTGTTTTCCTGTGAGTGTGAGAGGATCCCTTCTCATTCCTGTCCATGTCATCTGTGGTTACATAAATCCTGTTCAATTTATGGCTCTCCAAGACCCAGCTTCATTACATTCATTCATGAGTGTTTGTCCCAGTTCTGCAAGAGTGGATAAAGGTTGAGCAGAAGAGTTTCTGTCATCTGAAGCTCAGTCTTGAATAGGGCAGCGGCAATGCAGGTTTAATCCTTGGGTCAGGAAGATCCTCTGGAGGAGGAAATGGCAACCCCCTCCAGTATTCTTGCCCGGAGAGTCCCAGGGACGGAGGAGCCTGATGGGCTACAGTCCATGGGATTGCAAAGAGCTGGATACGACTGAGTACTCAACACAAATAAGACAAGATAGGATATACAGCAGGGGATGAATAGGTGCTGAAGAGGTGCAGGAGCTTGTGTCTACTAGGATCTGGAGTGTTCTGAACAACGGGACTTGAAGACCTTGAAAAGTGGGCAGTGGGAGAAGGGAGGTGGTGTAGGTGTGGAGCAACATGAAGGCCTAGGGACGGAGAACAGTGAAGGGGCTTTCTTGGAGCAGAAGGTTCATGCTGGAATGTTCCATCTGGGAGGTGAGGTGGAGGGGTGGGGAACTGATGTGATGTGGGCAGAGGAGGCCATGGCTGTGTGGGAAGCCAGGGGCTGTGACAGGGTGCTGGGCTGTGACCCTCGGGCTCTGCTGCCGTTGAGCTGGGTGACTTTGGATGGCACAACCTCTCTCTGTTTCCGAGGTTTCCTGGCTTCTAAGTTTAGGCCCAGCCTTGAAAAATGGCTGTGAGGGTCAAGGAGGGTAATAAGCAGGTGGAAGCACCTTGAAAATGTCAGGGCGTTGAAATGTATGAAAAGTTTTCTGCAGGGACTGATATCATTACTTGTCTGAGTCAGAAAGTGGAGGAAAGCAACTTTTCTTTGTTTTTGTTCATTTTGAAAATGGAGGGAGGGAGGGACCCATGTTGCACAAAAACTCACGCCTGGTTTCTTAGGTCTTTCCGAAGGTCAGGGGAGATCTGCCCGTGGTTAGCTGTGGATTCTGGAGAAGGAGATGGCAACCCACTCCAATTTTCTTGCCTGGAGAATCCCAGGGACGGAGGAGCCTGGTGGGCTGCTGTCTGTGGGGTTGCACAGAGTCGGACATGACTGAAGCAACTTAGCAGCAGCAGCTGTGGATTTGGTTAACTTGACTCTGAGGCTGACCGTATCTTATCCAGGGTCTGTTTATTTTCAGAAGTGAATGACTGCTGTAGACAAACCTGTTTTACTTCCTTGGGTGGCTACCCAGGGTAATGAGTCTAAACTTACTCTTTGTCTCTTGTGATTGTTAGTCTTTATGCATGAGAGGAGCTGTAGAATGTACGGGCTTTGTGCAGCCAGCTCTTCTCTGGAAATGCCCAGTCACGATGAGAGTGACAGTGGGTGCCGTGGTGGTAGACGTGCACGTTTACGTTTAATCTGAACTTCACATGATTCACACACATTACCATTCTTAACCTTGTTCTTGTTCAGTTGCTCAGTTGTATCCGACGCCTTGCAACCCCATGGACTGCAGCACGCCAGGCTTCCCTGTCCATCACCAACTCCCAGAGCTTACTCAAACTCATGTCCATCGAGTTGGTGATGCCATCCAACCATCTCATCCTCTGCCACCGTCTTCTACTTTTGTCTTTAATCTTTCCCAGCACTGAGGTCTTTTCTAATTGACTCTTTGTATTAGATGGCCAAAGTGTTGGAACTTGAGCATCAGTCCTTCCAATGAATATTCAAGGTTCATTTCCTTTAGATTGTCCTTGCAGTCCAAGGGACTCTCAAGAGTCTTCTCTAGCACCATGATTTGGCGCTCAGACTTCTTTATGGTCCAACTCTCACATTGTATGAGACTACTGGAAAAACCATAGCTTTGACCATACAGATCTTTGTTGATAAAGTGATGTCTCTACTTTTTAACATACTGTCTAGCTTTGTCATAGTTTTCCTTCCAAGGAGCAAGCGTGTTTTAATTTCATGGCTGTAGTCACCATCTGCAGTGATTTTGGAGCCCAAGAAAATAAAATCTGTTACTGCTTCCACTTTTTCACCTATTTGCCATGAAGTGATGGGACTAGATGCCATGATCTTAGTTTTTTGGATGCTGAGTTTTAAGCCAGCTTTTTCACTCTCCTCTTTCACCTTCATCAAGAGGCCTTTTAGTTCCTCTTTGCTTTCTGCCATTAGGGTGGTATAATCTGCATATCTGAGGCTATTGATATTTCTTCTGGCAGTCTTGATACCAGCTTGTGCTTTATCCAGCCTGGCATTTCTCATGATGTACTCTGCATATAAGTTAAAGAAGCAAGGTGACAATATACAACCTTGATGTACCCTCTAACCTTTCTGAATTTTGAACCAGTCCATTGTTCCATGTCTGATTCGAACCTTTGCTTTTTGACCTGCATATGGGCTTCTCAGGAGTCAGGTGAGGTGCTCTGGTATCTCCATCTCTCGAAGGTTTAAGAAATTTTAAATTTTAAAAGAATTTGAGAAAGAATTTAGCAAGAGGCAAAGTGATAGTCCTATAGATTAGGATGCTTGTGAGGCTTACAAGTGGATGGGTGAGAGGATGCTCTGCCGTGAGAACTTAGTGGGCTACAGTTTTATTATCAAAGGAAAAGTGGGGAGGGGAAAAAGACTGTCTTTTTTGACGTCATACTTCCATTATCAGCTCCTCCTCCTGGTTGAGAAGGGGAGTTTTTCTGTCCCTATGTTAGGTCCACAGATTGTTCTGTGTGTGTGCCTAGAGCGTGTCCTAGGGATCCTTACTGGGCTCACCAGGCACGCTGTAGGCCTCATCCCGCCACTGTGTTATTGTCTAGGGGCATGTCCTGTGCTTCTGTTGCATGGTTTTGTTGCTAAGCGAGCCTGCTTGGTTTTTGTAGTTAAGCAGACCTGCTCTCTTGAGTGATCATTCACTTCCAGGGGTCTCTCCCATATGTTTTCTACTTACAGTCCTGTAGTGGGATGAACCGTTTAATCACTTTGTCCCTTTACTCTGTCCCTGTGGAATTCACCAGTGAGTGAACAAAGGCCATGAGTTACTTCCCAGTGTGATGTTATTATTTTTTTTTTTTGCAGAGTACATGATTTTGATGAACACCAAATAATATACATAAATTTGACATTGATAGGTTTTGAGAACTCTGTACCAGAACTTACAAAATGATTATTTTGGCTTTTCTGAGTCTTAAATTCGAGTAGTAAACCACAGTAAAACATTTAGGCAGGGTCTTTGGTCATTTGGGCCTGTGGGTGGTTTTGTACACGGATCACCTAGTCTCATGTGGTTTTTTAAGAAACTGCACTGTTTTGTGTATTTGACTTGGCTGTGCTGAGTACTAGATGTGGCATGGGAACTTGTAGTAGTTTCGTGTAGGATCTAGTCTGGTTCCCTGACCAGGGATTGAACCCGAGACCCCTGTGGACCACCCAGAAAGCCCCTTCTGGTGTGATTCTTACCTGGGGAAGCTTGTGATGCAAGACCTGTGGGTGGTCAGTCTTGGCTGTGATCGAGGTAATGGAGAAGGCTCTCGGCTCCTTTCTGGTCTCAGTGCTTAAGGTTTCAATCAGATCTGAAATAACCATCACACCCAAAGCTGTCTTTTCAGTCACGCCGACAGCACTGACACCTCATTTGCTGAAAGATACCTGTCATCTTTCATCGCTCTCCATTCAGGAGGGGTGCCTAACCCAGACTCATCATCCCTGAATGTTCTGTGCAGGTTCCAGTAAGGGAGTGCTTTCTCAGTGGGTCAAGCCTCGGGACACTAAGGGGAAGCCTCTGAGACTCTGTAAGGGAGGTGGTTAGGTAGGTGGCTGCAATTCTTTGCCCACCACCTCAGCAGGAAGCACAGGGGGCACAACCGGGACACGGGATCCACAGGCCGTGCTGTGCACCGAGGCCCCGAGCATCCAACTGCTGTGCAGCGTGTCGGTCTGCAGCTGAGGGACTGCAGCCCAAAGAGCAGCTCCTCGTTATGATGACTCAGCCCTCCTGTGTGCATAATTCTAAACTCCAATTACCGCTCTCTGTGTGCCGCCAGGTTTCTTAGATCAGAGGCCAGGGGGCTTTGAACTGACTGGGTCTTCCCCTGGGACACGAGCTCTCGGGGGCAGGTGGGGCTGGTCTGGTGCGTCCTTGGAGCTGGAAAGAGGCTGGGGAAGCTGGGACTCAGGGGCTGGTGGGATTAAGAATGGACCCTTCACCACAGAAGCTGAACCAGGTACCAGGTCAGGGGGCTGATCTCTCTCATATTCCTTGCAAAGTTTGTCGGGTGGTTCAAAACAGAGTTCTGTAATACAGTCCAGTCCTAGCTCTGCCCAGGCTTTTTTTTTTTTAAAAAGCAAATCAGAGTTTAAGAAGAAAGGAAATCAGTGCATATTGAACTCTTAATAGAACCAAGTGTTTTTCCTGCATGGTCTTATTTAATTTGCACGAAAGGTTTATCCTAATTTTACAAGTACTGGAGTCCATACTTTTATTTGTGACACTGAAACTTTCTTTTATTGGGCTTCACATAGGTATATAATTTTGGTAGGGAAAAGCAATGAACTAAATCAGCAAATACAATATTATAGTTTAAAAAAGGAAAACAGTAATGAATGAAGTCATAGTAATATCTTTTTTTTTTTTTTTTTGCAAAAAAGGAAGAGCATCACATTAAGAAACACTTGAAAATGGGTGGACCCATGAGGTTCAGAGTGTGATTTGCATGTGGAATGATGGCGTTGAGGTCACTCAAGCTTGGAGCCTATATTTAAAATTAGATCTGTCTGACATCAAAGGCCACTGGTATCCAGAAGGCCTGCTAATAGTTTTTCTTTTTTTTTTCCTGATAATAGAATTTGAGGATTGTATCCTGGGTCATGATCCTTGGGATTTAGATCCTTCACAAGGGAGCGGAGACCCAGGATGATTGACACCTTAGCGTGAATCAGGGGAAGAACTGGTGGTGTCCATCGTTTCTAGGAAGAGTTCACTGTGGGTCACGGGATGATGGAAATTCTTTATCCTCAGAACATCAGCCTGGCGTGCCAACCCTGAACTAGGACATCTTGGCATGTTTCTCTTTTGGAGCTGTTTTCACTGTGTGTGGAGGTATGGTGAGTGGGAGGGAGGTGAGGGGATTAGGAAGAACAATAAGGCAAAATTGAACCCTGGAATAAAAATGGAACCAAGATCTCTCTAAACCAGATCCAAGGAAAGGCTGGAAGCCTGCTTAGGAGATAGCACTCAAGGCAGGCATCCAGGGGTCAGAAGCAAGCTCCTGAAAGCTAGATTTGAAAAATTAACTTTAAACCCTGATGCACATACTTCCGAATGACTGTGAGCCTTTTAGGGGCACAGACCAGGCTTTGTATGTATGTATGGACATGCCTGAAAGCAGAAGTATACAGGGGGCCGCAGAGCTGCAATGTAGGTTTATATCTGCTTAGGCTCCATGTCATTTCCACACCTGTCAGTGCTGGTGACTGTTGCCTCCTGTTGTCTACCTCTCAGACCCTAGGATTTGGCAGCATATTATTGAGCTCCTCAGGAAGCAGATCCCTAAGTATTTCGTGTTCATTAATATGCCAGTATGGGTGAGAGATGAGGCATGGAGCAGGGCCTTTTCTAGAGAAGTTTCTGGTAATGTGGGGGAGATTAAATCCACAGATACAGGGCTGTGCAAGGTGCTGTGACAGAGGCCTGCAGAGGGCTTTGATGAAAGGTATCTCGGTGAACCACGTCAGGGAAGGCTTCCTGGAGGAGGAGACACTTGATCAGAGACTTAGAGAACAGGGTAACTAGGCAGAAAAGGAGTGTTCTGGACAGTGGGAACGGTATATGAGAAATAAAGCAGAGTGCGTTCAGTGACGTGGCAACGGTGTGCGATGTCTGCAGTCTTGGGTCGCTTGCTCTGGGGTCGGGAAGCGTCTTGTAGGCTGCCTGAAATGTCTGGACTTTACCTGAAGCAATGGGGAGCTGTAAATTGATCTTAAGTTTAATTTCCACCACTAGGATATAGGGTCCCCGGGCATGGGGGACAGTGACTTTTGGTTGACAGCTGTATCCTTGGGACCTCAAATGGTGCCTGGTGCATCGGGAGGACAGTGAACTTCATCACCTTTGTGTATTCAGCAGACTCATGTGCCGTGCATTGAGTTGGAGGCATTAGCAAGGGGGCTCACCAGGAGATTTCTGCAGTAATTCAGGTGACTTAGGAGAGGGCAGTCGTGGTGATTAGAAGACACAGCTGCTCTGAGAGGAGTTCCAGGAAGACCTGCAGACTCACTGCGTGTGGCAGGTACAGGGGAAGAACTGAGGTTGACTCCTGGGACTCCGACTCGGACGCTTAACAGAGGGAACCCAGTGTGGCAGGAAGGGGCAGGTGGGGTTGAGGAGTCTGTGGAACAGCCGGTGGTGCTGGCCTGCGAGCCTTTAGACATCCACGTCTAGAGCCCAGGAAGGCATTCCAGGCTCGACAAGGGGGTTTAAGGTTTAGACGGGATCAGGTAGAGTGGAAACTATGTAAGCTGTCACTCCCCAGAGTGTGGAGGAGGGGCATGACGGCGGCCCCTGTGGAGCCCTGCGTAGTGCTGGGGCCCGGAGATGGGGGGAGCGCAGCACAGGGCCCGAGGGAGGGGCAGACTGTGCTCCTGCTGAGAAACCAAAGCACAGAATCAGACGGAGTAAGAAGTCTGCCCCCTGCCCTTTGCCGCCTTATCCCCTTCCTGAAAGTGGCTGCAGAAGACATTTCGTCCTGTATCCTTCCAGCTGTTTTCTATGCCTAAACAAGCCTAAATATGTGTGCCTTTTATTTTTATCCAGAGGCATTTGACTTTTATAACTTCTCCTTCAATTCTATGAGTCTGTGATTCATGCAGAAAAACATTTAAAGAGATCTTGTAAAAACACAGGTTGAGTCTTATAGCTGATTGATCCAGATTTAACACCCTATGGTGAAAGTACAGAATTGTAAATGTTATCCAAAACAGCAGCGTCAGGGTGATACAGTGGAGTCTGTGCTTCTTTACTACCTGTGAGTATACATGGTGGGGGGTGCACAGCCCCCACCCCCACTCCCTGGCCCCTTCCTGCCTGCTGTTGGTGTTGGGGTGCACAATTCACTGAGGTTTCCTGGCTGCACTGAACTAAAGCAGGTCCACACAGCAGGAATTCCAGAGGCTGTGAGAACAGCTGAGGGCAGGACCCGGGTTTGCTTGTTTCTGCTGCTGCTTCTGCTGCTAAGTCACTTCAGTCATGTCCGACTGAAGTGCGACCCCATAGATGGCAGCCCACCAGACTTTGCCGTCCCTGGGATTCTCCAGGCAAGAACACTGGAGTGGGTTGCCATTTCCTTCTCCAATACATGAAAGTGAAAAGGAAAAGTGAAGTCTCTCAGTTGTGTCTGACTCTTAGCGACCCCATGGACAGCAGCCTACCAGGCGCCTTCGTCCATGGGAGTTTCCAGGCAAGAGCACTGGAGTGGGGTGCCATTGCCTTCTCTTTGCTTGTTTCTAGCCATCTGTGTGTCCCTTAGAAGAAAAGGGCTTTCCAGAGTCCTCCTTCTTGGCCAGCAAGATCTTATCCCTGGCTGTGTGGCCTTGCTCAGGTGACTTCACCTCTCTGGGCCTTAGTTTTTCCATCTCTAAAATGAGAACACTTGGACTAAGATCTCTACGGTTGCTTCTACCACAAGTGTTTCATCATAGCTCTCCCATCTACTGCTGTGGGTTAGACTGAGTGAAGGTAGAGCAGGAAAGTGTGTTGACAAAGACCACATGCCATGTAATTTGCCGTCAATAAATCATAATTAAACTGAGCTACTGTCTTACATCACCTTTTCTACCTTTTAGGGAAGTGGCATGGTAATTTGTATAGTGGGAAGGGCTGCCCCTTTAATTTAAAAAAAATGAAGAAAAAGATATTTAAAAAAAGAAAGGAAAAGAACAGAGCCATGCAGAAAGTGTTTTGAAGTATATTGGATTTTGGTAAATGGTTTCTTCCATCAATGTCACAGGCGCCCGTGAAGGCCAGTGGTATAACAAGTCTGGAGATTTAATTAGAATGGCTTTCAAGTTTTTAAAACACCACTTCAGTGGAAAACCATCCATTTTTTCCTCCTGATATGCCTCAGGATCCTTCAAATGACATTTTTTTCCTTGTTTGCAGAAATCTTTTATTCTGGGACCACCACTGTCAAGTTAAATTCCAGCATGTTATGACTTTGGGTAAGATTGGTTGGATAAGAGATTTTGTTGTTATTAGAATGCATTTTTAAAAAAAGAAATGGAAAAATACACTTTTTATGAAGAATGAAATATTTACGTTTTGAAAGCTCTTCCCATCAGCATTTTTAATTTAAATACCTCGCTTTTGGGGATGATCCTAGGGAATTGTTGCTCTTAAAACTTTTAAATAAGACACTTGAATGTAGGTCGCTTTGCAGTCATTTTAAGTTTCACATCCTATTAAGGAGCTTCAGCTTCCCTCTGTGCTGAGAAAGATGTGAAAATTTCAGCCAGAAACTTTGTCTGGAGGGAGGTGCTTAATTGCTGCCTCTCTTGGGGTTTCTTGCTTTAAGGTAACTAGTACATCCGCCAAAGTAAATATGGAGCCCTGACGTATCCCCAACACTGAGGGACTTGAGGGTTGTGTGGGTTTGAGTCCTGCTGCTGGACACTTTATGTGGAACTTGGCCTCAAGCAGCCTCAGCTTGTAAAGCAGTTAGGGTGGGAGGAGCCTTTGTCCTCAGAAGGCTTGGTGGATGTGTGTGGGTTTTTAAAAATTAACTGTGATTGGAGTACGGTTACTTTACAATGCTGTGTCAGTTTCTCCTGTACAGCAAAATAAATCAGCCATACATACATCCTCTCCCTTTTGGACTTTCTCCCCATTCCGGTCCCCACAGAACATTAAGGAGAGCTCCCTGTGCTCTACACTGGGTTCCCCTTAGTGATCTGTTGTATACACAGTATCAACAGTGTGTATGAATTCCAATCTCCCAGTCCCTCCCAGGCTTTCCCCTGGGTATCCATTCATTTGTTCTCTGCATCCCTTTCTCTGTTTCTGCATTGCAAGTAGGATCACCGGTACCATTTTTCTAGATTCCAGCTGTGTGCATTAATGCATGGTGTTTGTTTTCCTCTTTCTGGCTGACTTCACCTAGTATGACAGTCTGTAGGTCCATCCACGTCTCTACAAGTGACCCAAGTGAAAGTGTGGGGTTTGTTTAGCTGAACCATGTGTATGTTAGGTTCTATCTAGGTGTGGCAAAGGGCCTTAATAATTTATAGTATGTATACTTCTTCCTGTAGATACTTACTGGTGTCTAATATAGCGTTTCACTGGGTTGAAATAGCATCTCCCTTCTTCCTAGGCCAAGCTTCTGTCCCCCAAGAATACATTGCTCTTCCCCTAAGGTCTCTTGAGGGTCATTTCTGGATTTATTTGCTGTCATTCTGCACGTATATAGCCCATGTAGAGCATCTTCCAGAAACTAACCTCTTTTACATTTTCCATCTAAGTCCTGTTTCTGGACGGAAGATGAAACATGCATGTTGTAAAGGCCCCAAATCCCGTCGCAGCTGTGCCTCTAGCCAGCTTCTTCACTGTAAACTAAAGAGTTGGGTGAGAGGTGATGATACTGTCTGACCGAAGGATTCTCCTGAGTGCCTGCTGTGTGCTCAGTCCTAAACCAGACCCCGTGGGAGCTGCAACAGGGCTGAAGGTGCTGAGCAGGTCACCTTGCGCGTTCTAGGCATATCCGTAGCAAACAGTAGGCCAGGGCTGCACACCGTCTCTCTTTTTTGCACGTTAAGTTCTCACTTTACCTCCTGTCCTTCTCTTGGCGCCTGTTAGGAAAGGTTCTTCCTGGGGACTTCCCAGATGATCCAGTGGTTAAGACTTCACCTTCCAATGCAGGGGGTGTGGGTTTGATCCCTGTTTGGGGAGCTAAGGATCCCATATGCCTCATGGCCAAAAGCCAAAACATGAATCAAAAGCAATATTGTAACAAAATTAATGAAGACTTTAAAAAATGGTCCACATTAAAAAAAAAAATCTTAGAAAAAAAAAAGGATTCTTCATGTCTGTGCTGTCTAAGGAGACTTTCAGGGATTGTCTGGGTTTGGTGCTAATGTTACAGAATTTTTTCATTCTTATTCCTTGCCTTCAGTGTGCTTGCATACTAGGTTGCCTCAGTCGTGTCTGACTCTTTGTAACCCCATGGATTGTGGCCCACCAGGCTTCTCTGTCCGTGGGATTCTCTAGGCAAGAATATTGGAGTGGGTTGCCATGCCCTCCTCCAGGGGCCTCACTGTTCATGTATCTGGATAAACACTGAGGTAACTAATCATGTAGAATTCTTATCCCTAGGTGGGTCAACTGTTGCAATACCCCTTTCTGGGGCTGGTGTCCACCAGGCAGCAGAGAAGCCTGGGGTTCTGAGCCTGTGAAGTACTCACACAGTCACAGATGGTTCTTTTCTCAGAAACTGATGCTTCCTTCTGAATCCCATCTATGGGCCCCACTCCTGCCCACCAGAGTCAGGGAGAATGCCTATTGTACTCTACACGACAGCTCTTCAGATGTTTTTAAGACAGAAAACAGCCTTCCCAAGGCCCTTCCAAGCTATAAGCTTGTCCAGCCCCTCCACTATTATTCATTTAACAGACCTTTACCACTCGCTCCTTCCTGTGAGTACGCACTAGTTTGCCAGTGATCTTCTTTATGTGGAGTCAGTTCTTAATGTGAAGTGCTCCGGGCTAGATCCTGTTACCTTGATGAACTGGAACAAGAAAGATAAAACTTAAAAAAAAATTTATAGCTGAAAGATAATTAATTGCTTTACAATATTGTTGATTTCTGCCATACGTCAGCGTGAATCAGCCATAGGTACACATTTGTCCGCTCTCATGAGCCTTCTCCCACCTCCCACCCCATCCCACCCCTCTAGGTTGTCACACAGCACTGGGATGAGCTCCCTGAGCCACAGAGCAAATTCCCACTGGCCATCTGTTTTGCATATGGTGGTGGTTATGTTTCCATGGTACTCTCTCCATGAAAGAGTAGGCATGGGCACTCTCTCCTTCCCCCTGTGTGTCCACAAGCCTGTTCTCTCTTTCTGCATCTCCACTGCTGCCCTAGAAAATAGGTTCATCAGTCCCATCTTTCTAGATTCCGTACATATGTGTTAATATATGATATTTGTTTATATATGATAGAGAAACATGATTTCTCTTTGAGTTACTTTACTTTGTATAATAGGCTCTAGGTTCATCTGCCTGATTAGAATCGACTCAACTGTGTTCCTTTTTATGAGTGAGTAATATCCCATTTATGTACCACAGCTTCTTTAAAATCATTCATCTGCTGATGGACGTCTAGGCTGCTTCCATGTCCTAGCTATTGTGCATAGTGCTGCAGTGAACCCTGGGGTACGTGTGTCTTTTTCAATTATGGTTTTCTCCGGGATATGCCCAGTAGTGGGATTGCTGGGTCACATGGTGGCTTCATTCCCTAGTTTTGTAAGGAATTGCCATACTGCCCTCTGGGCTTCCCTGGTGGATCAGATGGTAGAGAATCCACCTGCAGTGTGGGAGACCTGGGTCCATCCCTGGGTTGGGAAGTTCCCCTGGAGAAGGGCATGACAACCCACTCTAGTATTCTGCCTGGAGAATCCCATGGACAGAAGAGCTTGGCATGCTATAGTCCTTGGGACTATAGACTATAGACACAAAGAATCAGACATGACTGAGCAACTAAGCACAGCACATACTATCCTCCGAAGTGGCTGTATCAATTTACATTTCCACCAACAGTGCAAGAGAGTTCTCTTTTGTCCCTACCCTCTCCAGCATGTATTGTTTGTAGATTTCTTCATGATGGCCCTTCTGACTGGTGTGGTGATATCTAAGTGTAGTTTTGATTTGCATTTCTCTAATAATGAGCTAAGTTGAGCATCTTTTCATGTCTTTATTAACCATCTGTATGTGTCTGTATGGAGAAATGTCTGTCTAGGTCTTCTGCACACTTTTTGATTGGGTTGTTTGTTTTTCTGGTATTGAATTTCATGAGCTGCTCGTATATTTTGGAGATTAATCCTTTGTCAGTTGTTTCATTTGCTATTTTTTCCTATTCTAAGGATTGTCTTTTCACCTTGTTTATAGTTTCCTTTGCTGCGCAAAAGCTTTTAAGTTTAATTAGGTACCACTTGTTTATTTTCTTTATATATATATAATTGAAGTATAGTTGACTTAAAATATTTCAGGCGCACAGCAAAGAGATTCATATGTTCATATATTATACATATACACATATATTATTTCTGAGATTGTTGTCCATTATACATTATTACAAGATATTGACTATAGTTCTCTGTGCTATACAGTAAATAAACCTTTGTTGCTTATTGCATATCTTTTTTTTTTTTAAATTAGAAATGTAGCATTCTATACATACAAAGTTAAACAAGTGGAATCAAAATGTCATAAATTTTTTAGTTAGGAAAAAATTCATACATTTTCTAAAATATATTATACATACTATTTATATATATGGATACAAAAGCTTCTTTTTAGTGCTTGATAAAGGCTTGAGGAAGAACTTGAGAAAGAGACGGAGAAATTGGAAAACATAAACTAAATGAAACGAGAACACTGAATATGAAATAGAAAAACTGAAATAACTGGTAAAAGTAAAAAATCATCAGACAGTCCAGTTATTTTTAAATATGGCTGCTCACTAGAAACATATCTAGAGCTTTGGAGAAAAAAAGCAATACCTGGCCATTTGTATTTTTCAAAAATTCCAAGATAATTCTGTTATGCATTTGAAAATTCTGATATGCATTTGAAAAGTGAATACAGATTTTTCTATTAAATGGTAATTTTGGTAATATAGAATTCTATTGTTTTTCTGTTGACCAATCATGATACAATGCTATTAAGTGAGTAATTGTTACGTAATCACAATAGTAAAAGATGTTTATCCGTTTTCACAGTCAGTAGCCAGAGAAAAAATAAGATTGTTACAATTACAAGCCACAAAGGAAACATGATTAACCTAAAAATATAAAATAATTACATACAGTTTGGAGGGTCAAGCAGAGTGATGTGGAAGTGCATACCTGCACAGGTTTTCATCTACCCAGCCAGTCTGTGTCTTTTGGTTGGTGCATTTAATCCATTTACATTTAAGGTAATGATTGATATATATGATCCTATCATCTTTTCTTAGTTGGATTTATTTTCTTTAGATGAGTCTTTTCCTTCTCTTGTGCTTCCTGCCTAGAGAAGTTCCTTTAGCGTTTGTTGTAAAGCTGGTTAGATGATGCTAATGCTCTTAATTGGCATTTAAGAAAGCTTTTAATTTCTTCATCAAATCTGAATGAGACTCTGGCTGGATGGAGTATTCTTGGTTGTAGGTTCTTCTCTTTCATCACTTTAAATATATCGTGCAGTTCCCTTCTGGCTTGTAGAGATTCTGTTGAGAAATCAGCTGATCGGTCTGTTGGGAGTTCCCTTGTGTGTTATTTGTTGTTTTCCCCTTGTTGCTCTTAATATTTTATCTTGGTCTTTAATTTTGTCAGTTTGATTACTGTGCCTCTTGGTGTGTTCCTCCTTGGGTTTCTCCTACCTGGGTCTCTTTGCGCTTCCTGGACGTGGTTGGCTATTTCGTTTCCCATGTTAGGGAATTTTCCAGGTCTCTCTCTTCTCTCTCTTTAGTCGCTAACTCATGTCTGACTCTTGCAACCCCATGGACTGTAGCTCGCCAGGCTCCTCTGTCCATGGGATTCTCCAGGCAAGAATACTGGAGTGGGTTGACATTTCCTTCTCCAGGGGATCTGGAGAAGGAAATTTTACCCAGAAATCAAACCCGGTTCTCCTGCATTGCAGGCAGATTCTTTACCATCTGAGCTATGAGGGAAGCCCCATCAACTGTACTCCAACTGTACTCAGCTATTATCTCTTCAAATATTTTCTCAGGTCCTTCCTCTCGTCTCCTTCTGGGACCCCTATATTGCAAACGTTGCTGTGTTTTAATGCTGTCTCAAAGGTCCCATAGGCTGTCTTCACTTTTGTCTTTTGTGTAGTCTGTTCTGTGGCAATGATTTCCACCATTCTGTCCTCCAGGTCACTTATCCATTCTTCGGCCTCAGTTATTCCAATACTGATCCCTTCCAGTGTGTTGTGCGTCTGTGCTTGTTCTTTAGTTCTTCTAGGTCTCTGGTAAACATTTCTTGCATGTCTCCATTGTTTTTCCAAGATCTTGGATCATCTTCATTATCATTATTCTGAATTCTTTTTCTGGAAGATTTCCTATCTCCACTTCATTTAGTTATTTATCTGGGGTCTTATATTTTCCCTTCGTCTTAGACATAACTCTCTGCTTTTTCATCCTGATTCTCTCTCTATAATGTGGCTTTTGTTCTAGCCACTGTGGGATTGTGGTTCTTCTTGCTTCTTCTGTCTGCCCTCTGCTGGACGAGGCTAAGAGGCTTCTGTAAGCTTCTTGATGGGGGGAACAGAGTGGGAAAAACTAGGTCTTGCTCTGGTGGGCAGGGCTTTGCTCAGGAATGCTTTAATCCAATTATCTGCTGATGGGTGGAGTTGCACTCCCTCTCAATTAGTAGTTTGGCTAGAGGCAACCCTGCCCTTTGGGATTGGAATGAAAACTGACCTTTTCCAGTCCTGTGGCCACTGTTGAGTTTTCCAAATTTCCTGGCATATTGAGTGCAGCACTTTTACAGCATCATCTTTCAGGATTTGAAATAGCTCAACTGGAATTCCATCACCTCCACTAGCTTTGTTCATAGCTTTCTAAGGCCCATATGATTTCACATTCCAGGATGTCTGGCTCTAGGTGAGTGATCACACTATCGTGATTATCTTGGTCATGAAGATCTTTTTTGTACAGTTCTTCTGTGTATTCTTGCCACCTCTTCTTAGTATCTTCTGCTTCTGTTAGGTCCATACCATTTCTATCCTTTATGGAGCCCATCTTTGCATGAAATATTCCCTTGGTATCTCTAATTTTCTTGAAGAGATCTCTAGTCTTTCCCATTCTGTTGTTTTTCTCTATTTCTTTGCATTGATTGCTGAGGAAGGCTTTCTTATCTCTTCTTGCTATTCTTTGGAACTCTGCATTCAGATGCTTGTATCTTTCCCTTTTCTCTTTTGCTTTTCATCTCTCTTCTTCTCACAGCTGTTTGTAAGGCCTCTCCAGACAGCCATTTTGCTTTTTTGCATTTCTTTGCCATGGGGATGGTCTTGATCCCTGTCTCCTGTACAATGTCACGAACCTCCATCCATAGTTCATCAGGCACTCTATCAGATCTAGTCCCTTAAATCTATTCCTCACTTTTACTGTATAATCATAAGGAATTTGATTTAGGTCATACCTGAATGGTATAGTCATTTTCCCCACTTTCTTCACTTTAAGTCTGAATTTGGCAATCAGGAGTTCATGATCTGAGCCACAGTCAGCTCCTGATCTTGTTTTTGTTGAGAAGCTCTATACATAGAGCTTCTCTGTCTTTGGCTGCAAAGAATATAATCAGTCTGATTTCGGTATTGACCATCTGGTGATGTCCATGTGTAGAGTCTTCTCTTGTGTTGTTGGAAGAGGGTGTTTGCTATGACCAGTGTGTTCTTTTGGCAAAACTCTATTAGCCTTTGCCCTGCTTCATTCTGCATTCCAAGGCCAAATTTGCCTGTTATTCCAGGTGTTTCTTGGTTTCCTACTTTTGCATTCCAGTCCCCTATAATGAAAAGGACATCTTTTTTGGGTATTAGTTCTAAAAGGTCTTGCAGGTCTTCATAAAACTGTTCAACTTCAGCTTCTTCAGCATTACTGGTTGGGGCATAGTCTTGAATTACTGTGATATTGAATGTTTGCCTTGGAAACGAGATCATTCTGTCGTTTTTGAGATTGCATCAAGTACTGCATTTCAGACTCCAGTTGACCATGATGGCTACTCCATTTCTTCTAAGGGATTTCTGCCCACAGTAGTAGATATAATGGTCATCTGAGTTAAATTCACCCATTCCAGTCCATTTGAGTTCGCTGATTCCTAGAAGGTTGATGTTCACTCTTGCCATCTCCTGTTTGACCACTTCCAATTTACCTTGATTCATGAACCTAACATTCCAGGCTCCTATGCAATATTGCTCTTCACAGCATTGGACCTTGCTTCTATCACCAGTCACATCCACAACTGGGTATTGTTTTTGCTTTGGCTCCATCCTTTCATTCTTTATGGAGTTATTTCTCCACTGATCTCCAGTAGCATATTGGGCACCTACCGACCTGGGGAGTTCCTCTTTTAGTATCCTATCATTTTGCCTTTTCCTACTGTTCGTGGGGTTCTCAAGGCAAGAATACTGAAGTGGTTTGCCATTCCCTTCTCCAGTGGACCACATTCTGTCAGACCTCTGCACCATGACCCACCCGTCTTGGGTGGCTCCACACGGCATGGCTTGATTTCATTGAGTTAGGCAAGGCTGTGGTCCATGTGATTAGATTGACTAGTTTTCTGTGATTATGGTTTGTTGTCTGCCCTCTGATGCCTCTTGCAACACCTGCCATCTTACTTGGGTTTCTCTTACCTTGGATGTGGTGTATCCCTTCATGGCTGCTCCAGCAAAGCACAGCTGCTGCTCCTTATTTTGGATGAGGGGTATCTCCTCACAGCCGCCCCTCCTGACCTTGAACGTGGAGTAGCTCCTCTCAGCCCTCCTGTGCCCACACAGTCACTGCTCCTTGGAGGTGGGATTGCTCCTTTCAACTTCCAGATGTTCAAGCTGGTTTTAGAAAAAGGCAGAGGAAACAGAGATCAAATTGCCAACATCTGCTGGATCATCGAAAAAGCAAGAGAGTTCCAGAAAAACATCTATTTCTGCTTTCTTGACTATGCCAAAGCCTTTGACGTGTGGATCACAACAAACTGTGGAAAATTCTTCAAGAGATGGGAATACCAGACCAGCTGACCTGCCTCTTGAGAAACCTGCATGCAGGTCAGGAAGCAATAGTTAGAACTGGACATGGAACAACAGACTGGTTCCAAATAGGAAAAGGAGTATGTCAAGGCTGTATATTGTCACCCTAATTATTTAACTTATATGCAGAGTACATCATGAGAAATGCTGGGCTGGAAGAAGCACAAGCTGGAATCAAGATTGCTGGGAGAAATATCAATCACCTCATATATGCAGATGACACCACCCTTATGGCAGAAAGTGAAGAGGAACTAAAAAGCCTCTTGATGAAAGTAAAAGTGGAGAGTGAAAACATTGGCTTAAAGCTCAACATTCAGAAACTAAGATCATGGCATCTGATCCCATCACTTCATGGGAAATAGATGGGGAAACAGTAGAAACAGTGTCAGACTTTATTTTTGGGGGCTCCAAAATCACTGCAGATGGTGATTGCAGCCATGAAATTAAAAGACGCTTACTCCTTGGAAGGAAAGTTATAATCAACCTAGATAGCATATTCAAAAGCAGAGACATTACTTTGCCAACAAAGGTCCATCTAGTCAAGGCTATGGTTTTTCCAGTGGTCATGTATGGCTGTGAGAGTTGGACTGTGAAGAAAGCTGAGTGCTGAAGAATTGATGCTTTGAACTGTGGTGTTGGAGAAGACCCTTGAGAGAGTCCCTTGGACTTCAAGGAGATCCAACTAGTCCATTCTAAAGGAGACCAGACCTGGGTGTTCTTTGGAAGGATTGATGCTAAAGCTGAAACTCCAATACTTTGGCCACCTCATGCAAAGAGTTGACTCATTAGAAAAGACCCTGATGCTGGGAGGGATTGGGGGCAGGAGGAGAAGGGGACGACAGAGGATGAGATGGCTGGATGGCATCACTGACTCGATGGACATGAGTTTGGGTGAACTCTGGGAGTTGGTGATGGACAGGGAGTCCTGGCGTGCTGCAATTCATGGGGTCACAAGAGTTGGACATGACTGAGAGACTGAACTGAACTGAACCCAGCCCTGGGGTCCTTGGTAGAGTTGATGATGACCTCCAATGATGGTCCTCAAGGGGGAACTTCCAGGACTGTTGTTGCCAGTGCACCTGACCCTGTGATGAGGCTCTGCTGACTCACGCTTCCACAGGAGACTCTCCGACAGTAGCAAGTAGTTTTGGTTCAGTCTCCTGTGGGATCACTGTTCCTTTCCTCTGGGTCTTGGCGCACACAAGATTTTCTTGATGCCCTCCCAGACTGAAGTCTGTTTTCCCCAGTCCTTTGGAAGTCCTATAATCAAACACCAATGGCCTTCAATGTCAGATTCCCTGGAGATTCTCAGTCCCTTTATCAGATCCCCCGGGTGGGAAGCCTGACATGGGTTTCAGAATCTTCACCACAACGAGAGCACTTCTTTGGTATTATTGTTCTTGATGCTGGGAAAGATTGAAGGCGGGAGGAGAAGGGGATGACAGGATTAGATGGCTGGATGGCATCACCAACTCAATGGACATGAGTGTGAGCAAGCTCCAGGAGTTGGTGATGGACAGGGAGGCCTGGCGTGCTGCGATTCATGGGGTTGCAAAGAGTCGGACACGACTGAGCGACTAAACTGATTATTGTTCTCCAGTTTGTGGGTCACTCACCCAGCAGATGTGGGACTTGATTTTATTGTGATTGCACCTGTCCTACCATTTTGCTGTGGCTTCTACTTTGTCTTTGGGGTATCTTTTTTGGTGGGTTACAGTGTCCTCCTGTCAATAGTTATTCAATAGCTAGTTGCAATTTGGTCCCTTGCAAGAGGAGATGAATGTACATATTCCTGCTCCACCATCTTGAACCAGAAGCCAAGATAAAACTTAATAGAAATATTAAATGCTTCATTTAGGTTAAAACAGTTCAATAATGCAAGTACCAGATTCCCCTTGGCTGGGCTGAAGTCTTTGTGAAGAAGTGATGGAGTCTTAGTTTAGCTCCTACTGATGTGAGTTGGTGATTTTTCAAGGTTTCTGTGATTGATTTTTTTTTCTCATTTTTGAAAAGAGACATTTTCCTGTCATGTGTCTTCTGGTGCTTGTCTTCCCCATGATTCCTCACAACTAAAATGATTCTGTTGTTTCACACTGGAAATCAGTACACTTGGATTTGCAGATTAAGGTGAAGCCGTGTACCTTGCTGCTGATTGCCTTAGACTCCGGTTACCGTTCAAGCTCTTGGTGCAGCTCTAGCTGTTGTGTTGACTTATGTTGGACTGGTCCTTTGGGGCTGGGAGGCTAGTAGGTAGCCTCCTGTGATGGGGCCTTTGGATATCTGGCTCTGACACCACAAAGCATGGCAGATGTGTGAAACCAAAACAGGTACTTCTGCAGTTGTTCCATCTTGCCCTTTGAACTCAGTAGAAAACATCCTCTGCCCATCCTTTCATTTTAGGGACCAAGCACAAACCCCACACAGCACAAACCCCCAAATTCCTGATCAGAACCCCTTCATCTTGTTAGAGACAAGGATGAAGACATTGCTGCTTTGGTTGGGAAATGAATATCACAGAGCTTGGCTTGTTCACTAGTATCTGGTCTTCCTCCTCCTCTGATCACCTGGTGGAATTGTATACCCTCACCCAGTGTGATCATAGTGTTTGGTTTACACAGGAAAATATGAATGGAAGTAGTTTGTGATCGTCCAGGGGGCACACTTCACCCAGCTCTTTTTATCTCTTCTGCCATGGTAACCAGCACCAGTGCAGATAGGAGCTGCTCCATCAGCATCAATTCCAGAATAAGGCTGACACAGAAGACCAGCCAGCCCATGATGAGCACAGAGCAGACACAAGAAGCCAGTCTTTGCTGGCTGCCAGTGAGACGCTGAGTGGTTTGTGATCACAGCAGAACCTAGTTTATTCTGATGAATGTGTTAGATTAGCTGACTTCTAGGTTAGCTGCTCCGAAGGTAGTTGGGAAACTACTTGGTGGAATCAGAGCAAACTGCTTCTTGTTGATCTTAGAAGTAAAGCAGATTTCCCACAGAAATGACTGCATAGACTCTCTCAGAGAGGCTCTCACAGCAAAGAAGGAATGGTAGGTGGACTTTGCTTTCCTTCTTCCTCCTCCCTGTCACTGCCTTGCTCGTTACCTCCTTTCACAGGTATGGTAGGGCAGAGTGGGCTGGCTTCAGGTCTAGGAGGCTGGCTGACTGGTGTCTTGGCTCTGTGACAATGGGTCAGTTTATCTCTTTGCTTCCCTGGTGGCTCAGACAGTAAAGAATCCACTTGCAATGTGGGAGACCTTGGTTCAATCCTTGGGTTGGGAAGATCCCCTGGAGGAGGGCATGGCCAACTCACTCCAGTATTCTTGCCTGGAGAATCCCCATGGACAGAGGAGCCTGGTGGGTTACAATCCGTGGAATCGCGAAATCGGACAGGACTGAGTGACTAAGCACATATTTCTGACTTCATACCTGAAATGATAGTGAGTTTTTTACCCTCTGCACATGGGTAAATTTAACCTTTCCCACAAAGAGGTCTGGCTTTTGTCAAGGCTGAACAGTGATTCAGGGTGCGGGGGTGGATATTTCAGAAAGACCAGTATGTTTTTGGGTGGGAACGGGCCACATCTTAGGATGGGGTATGGCCATGCCAGAAAGATCAAGAATGGTTTAAGCTGGGGACTTTGAGTCATGCCCGGAGGGGTTGGAGATCGGCCATGCAGGCAGCTGTCTGCTGAAGACACCCTCTTTTCCTTTACTCTGATACAGCCACCCCGACAGCACTTTTGACCCCGGATGTGTGGGCTTTTCCCCCACACTGACCAATTCTCAGGTACCAACTGGGTGTCCAGCAGTGAAATCTGACCTGTCTACCTGGAGTTGGCATCAGATCCCACAGGTTAAGGGCTTGGTCCCACACAGCTGCCCCTCGACTTCAGACACCAACCTCAGGTGCCACGTTGCAAGCTACTTCTGACTCCTCACCTTGGGTTTGATAGTTAGCTAGAAAAGCTCACAGAACTCAGGAAAACACAGGTCCTGGTTTATTACAGAGGATATAATAAAGGTATGGATGAACAGCCTGATGAAGAGACACATAGAGTGAGATCCAGGAGGGTCTTAAACACAGATGTTTCTTTCCTTGTAGAGTTGCGGTTTGTCAGTCTCCTGGTGCATAGATGTGTCTGGAAGCTCTTTGAACCCTGTGTTTTGGGGCTTTTTATCAAGGGTTTATCATGTAGGCAAAGCTCAATTTCTTTTCTCCCTGGAGAATGGGGGATGGGGCCAAATGTTCCAAGCTTCCAGTTATGTCTTGGTCTTTCTATTCACTGGCCCCCCATCCGGGAGCCCACAGAGAGTTACATCATTAGAACAACTAAGGGACTCAGGAGCTCTGTGTCAGGAAGCAGGGCCAAAGACCAAACATTAACTGGTGGCAGAAACCAGTATATATTTTATTATTGCCTGGCAGTCAGTCATGCCTCCATAATGAGCACCATGAGAACTCTGACCATCCAGGCTTGGGCGGCCCTCCCTGGTTGACAGTGTTCTGTGTGTGGTCTGTGTCACACGTTGGTCCCAGGAAGGTAACACACTTGCTGCTCCTCCGACTCTGCCTCACATGTCTCTTCCTTGGCCAATTTTATCTGTATCCTTCCCTGGTTTTGTCTGTATCCAAACCATCAGTGAGCACAGCAGCTTTCAGTGATTCCTTCTACTGAGTTATTGAACTTGAAGATCTCTGAACTTCCAGTTCATTCTGGAAGTGAGGGGGATCAGGTGTACTGTGTGCCCTCCAGCTGGACAGTTCAGCTCAGTTGCTCAGTCGTGTCTGACTCTTTGCGACCCCATGGACTGCAGCACACAGGCTTCCCTGTCCATCACCAACTCCGGAGCTTGCTCAACCTCATGTCCTTCAAGTCAATGATGCCATCTACCCATTGCATCCTCTGTCATCCCTACTCCTCCTGCCTTCCATCTTGCCCAGCATCAGAGTCTTTTCCAATGAGTTGGTTCTTCGCATCAAGTGGCCAAAGAATTGGAATTTCAGCTTTAGCATCAGTCCTTCCAATGAACATTCAGGACTGATTCCTTTAGGATGGACTGGTTTGATCTACTTGCAGTCCAAGGGACTCTCAAGAGGCTTCTCCAACACCACAGTTCAAAAGCATCAATTCGTTGGCGCGTTATAGTCCAACTCTCATGTCCACACATGACCACTGGAAAAACTATAGCTTTGACTAGACGGACCTTTGTCGGCAAAGTAATGTCTCTGCTTTTTAATATACTGTCTAGGTTGGTCATAGCTTTTCTTCCAAGGAGCAAGTGTCACTTAATTTCATGGCTGCAGTCACCATCTGCAGTGATTTTGGAGCAAAAAATAAAGTCTGTTTCTGTTTCCATTGTTTCCCCATCTATTTCCCATAATGTGATGGGACCAGATGCCATAATCTTTGTTTTTTGAATATTGAGTTTTAAGCCAGCATTCCCACTCTCCTCTTTCACTTACATCAAGAGACTCTTTAGTTCTTCTTTGTTTTCTGCAATAAGGGTGGTGTCATCTGCATATCTGAGGTTATTGATATTTCTCCCAGCAATCTTGATTCCAGCTTGTGCTTCCTCTATACCAGCATTTCGCATTGTGTACTCTGCATATAAGTTAAATAAGCAGGGTGACAATATACAGCCTTGACATACTCCTTTCCCAATTTTGAATCAGTCCATTGTTCCATGTCTGGTTCTAACTGTTGCTTCTTGACCTGCATACAGATTTCTCAGGAGGCGCAGGTAAAATGGTCTGGTATTCCCATCTCTTGAATTTTCCACAGTTAGTTGTGATCTACACAGTCAAAGGCTTTGGCGTAATCAATAATGTAGAAATAGATGTTTTTCTGGAACTCTTGCTTTTTTGATGATCCAACAAATGTTGGCAGTTTGATCTCTGGTTCCTCTGCTTTTTCTAAATCCAGCTTGAACATCTGGAAGTTTATGGTTCACATATTGTTGAATCTTGGCTTGGAGAATTTTAAGCATTACTTTGCTAGTGTGTGAGATGAGTGCAATTGTGTGGTAGTTTGAGCATTCTTTGGCATTGCCTTTGGGATTAGAATGAAACTGACCTTTTCCAGTCCTGTGGCCACTGCTGAGTTCTCCAAATTTGCTGGCATATTGAGTACAGCACTTTGACAGCATCATCTTTCAGGATTTGAAACAGCTCAACTGGAATTCCATCACCTCCGGTAGCTTTGTTCCTAGTGATGCTTCCTAAGAACCACTTGACTTCACATTCCAGGATGTCTGGCTCTAGGTGAGTGATCACACCATCATGATTATCTGGGTCATGAAGATCTTTTTTGTATAGTTCTTCTGTGTATTCTTGCTACATCTTCTTAATATCTTCTGCTTCTGTTAGGTCCATACCATTTCTGTCCTTTATTGTGCCCATCTTTGCATGAAATATTCCCTTGGTATCTCTAGTTTTCTTGAAGAGATCTGTGGTCTTTCCCACTCTGTTCTTTTCCTCTGTTTCTTTGCACTGGTCACCCACAGCTGGACAGCTGGCCCACATTCTTAGCACTCTCCTCTTTGCATCGTGACTCTTCAGGAGTTCATCAGGTCCTGTCTCTACTGGTGTGCTGAATGAAAAGAATCGGTTTCCATTCCTTTAAAGGCTGGCTGCTGTTTTGATTGCAAAATGCAGGAAAGACAGAGAGATTTTTGTGGGCTCGGAGGATTTCCATCCTGCGGTGGGTGTGGCAGTAGAGCACTGACCACTCCTGCCCTCCTTTTAAACATTAATTTGCTAACTGGGCTGTGCTGGGCCTGGGTTGAGGCACGTAGGTTCTTCATGGCGTCACGCGGGCTCTTTAGATGCAGTGTGCCAGCACAGTGGTGGCAGGCAGGCTTAGCTGCTCCGCGGCACGTGGTATCTTTGTTTCCTGGCCTGGGATCGAACTCACTTCCCCTGCATTGCCAGGCAGATTCTTACCCCCTGGACCACCTGGGAGACCCCTACTCCAGTCCTGACTTGTAACTGCAGCCTCATATGGGAAACAGTTTACCTCCATATTGCCTAACAAACCCAATGACCTGGTAATGCTTGTCAGTTAAAATTAGTTCTGGTGCACTGAGGCTCACTTCTGTTTTCTCCTCTGTTCACCCACTTAGCCCTGTGTTTAGGAGGAGTTTCTACCTTTTAGTTTTAAGAAGAAGATAAAATGTTTTGCTTTCCTTGGGCATCTCGCAAATTGTAAGTAATCACTCGTTTCCCCCAAATTTTAATGAATAAAGATAGCCTAGTGCAAGCAGTGTAAAGTCACTTTAAATCTTATGTCTAGAACCAAATGTGAAATCTTGGGGTGTCTTAACAATTACAGTGAATTTTACAGAATGACCTAAATTTCACACATAGCAAATATTGGGAGTATAAAATTTTACATCCAATTATCTAAGTGCCATTTTCTTTGTAGTTCAGCTGATGCATTGTTTTAGCCTTTTCCTCTTAGAGTGGTTTTAACTGCAAAAACCCTGGAACTTTCTGAATGACTCTTCTCATCAGAAAGGAATTGACTCCCATCAACTATGATATATGTTTACTTTATTAAATTGATTCTTATTTATTGTATCTGTATAATACATTTCTATTGGAGAAGGAAATGGCAACCCACTCCAGTATTTTTGCCTGGGAAATCCCATGGACAGAGAAGCCTGGGGGGCTACAGTCCATGGGGTTGCAAAGAGTCGGGCAGAATTTAGCAGCTGAAACAACATTTCTATAGCCTTGTTTGTGTGTGTAGTTTCAGGAGCTGTGATGAGAGTGGGTCAAGTTGCTGCTGGGCTGGGAACCATGGATGTGAGAGGGGGCTGTGTCAGGTCTGGTTGTTCTGGAATCACCTGCTGCTTAGCCCTGGGGCTGCTGGGTTGCATCTTGTCAGGGAAGAGTGAAGACGCTGCATAGATGGGACCCACACGGATCCTCACTTAAATCCAGGGCCCTTGTTACTTGATCGTATCTATAGAGTGGCTTGCCAGGCAGTGTGGTTTCAAGAGTGCTGGGACCACTGTTCTTAAGGAACTTCCATCACTCACCTGTGTCTTTTCCATTACCTGTCTGTGACTTGGTTGTATTTAAATCATGACATGAAGAAAGCCAGTTTAAAAATGCCAGGCAAAGTTGGAAATCATAGTTTGATGTTCATGGATCCTTTCGGGGAAAGCTGAGGAAAGAGTATTGATCTGGTAGGGCTCAAACTAAGGGATTTTTTTTTCTTGGCCCTAGAGCCCCATTTCTGTCATGACTGAGTCACCTTCACACACTGTGTGAAGTTGGGAGAAGGTCCTGGCTGCAACCCTGTGGATCCATCTACAAACTGAATACTCTTGGAGCTGGCACTGTCTGTTAGAACAATCAGAGGACAGGAAGAGGGATTTTGAGGACAGGTTTTCCAAAGACCCGTGGACCTGACTATTTACTGTACTCTGGTCTGCCCAAAATACTACTGAGAGTTCTTCAAATTAGCTAAACATTTTACAGTATTATTATAAATAAGTTATTTGGGAAAGATAACCAGGAATTTATTAGCATGCATTAAATTAGCTTGTTTATTGGTTGAGAAGAGAATCCTGTGAGGGCTTCCCAGGTGGTACTAATGGTGAAGAACCCACCTGCCAATGCAGGAGACATAAGAGAAGCAGGTTCAATCCCTGGGTCAGGAAAGATCCCCTGGAGGAGGGCATGGCAACCCACTCCAGTGTTCTTGCCTGGAGAATCCCTATGGACAGAGGAGCCTGGCGGGCTACAGTCCATGGGGTCGCAGAGTCGGAAGCAACTTAGCGTGGCACGGCAGGGTCCTGGGAAAATGGAAGTAAGACGTACCTGTTGAGGCTGAGAGAGCTGTGGGTCCACCCCAGGCCGCCCACTGTCATGGGGCTGGTGGCATGAGGGTCCCCACTCCTCAGAATTGACATCCCTGGTCCTTGCTCATCTCTCTGAGGGAAAATGGCTGGGCTCTGGTACCTAAAGAAATAGAGGAACGGAAGCATTTCCTCTGAACCGCCAGGAAATAGGGTGATAGAGTCCTCATTTTATGGGCAGCTGAGGGTTTACTTAGGCATCAAAGTGCTTCTCAGACTTTATTTGGGGAGGATTCATCAAATAGGGGCTACTGAGCCTAATTTACTTTATTTTCTTGATGACTCAGGAGCCATCCAAAAAACCCAGTATTTCAGTGTGGTCTAGATGAGATCCCTTCAGGGTCTAATGAGGTGGGCTGGGCCTTTTATCCTTCATCTAAATGGAACCAGAGTAATTTAGCGTTCTATTCCTGTGCTGTTCTTTAACTTAGTCTTCTGCTGGACCGTCGGCTCCTCCTGCCGTCTCTGGTCCTGCTCTGAGCAGCGTGACTCCCATTTGCTGTGTCCTGTGCCCCTGACTGGGTTTCCTTCGTGCGTTCCCTTTCTCTCCCACAGCTTCTTGTCATACACAACGTGTGTCCTGGGTGGGAAAGATGGCAGGAAGGAATGCCAAATACTGACATTTCTATTTGGGGATTGAAGTGACAGTTATTCAGCTTCTTTAGGGAAAACATTGCTTTTGACAATATTACTAAGTTACATGTAGAAATGCACATGCATATTTTAACGCATGTCTCCAGAGGCAATTTATTTATTTAACTGGAGGGAGGGTATAGTTGCTTTACAATGTTGTTAGTTTCCACTGTATGAGGGAGTGAATAAGCTGTCTGTATTCATGTATCCCCCCTCTCTTGAACCTCCCTCTCACCCCCCACCCCCATCGCACCCGCCGAGGCCGTCACCGAGCACCGAGCTGAGCGCCCTGTGCTGTACTGTAGGTCCCCGCTAGCTGTCTGTTTCACACATGGCAGTGGCAATTTATTAACAGGCTAATCGACAGAGCTGCACTCGACCTTGGAGACAGTCTATGCAAGTCTATGCAGCTTCCTCATTTCCAGCTGAGAAAACGGAGGCCCAGGTGGTTTGCAAGAACAGGACCTCGTCTGTGCTCCCTTACTGCTTGTGTGGCCTTTGGTAGACGCCATTCTATTAGGGTGTGTTCTATTTCCTAGGCGTCTTTGGGTCTCCTAGGGCCTTGCACAGGGCTTCCCTGATGGCTTAGTGGGTAAAGAATCTGCCTGCAGTGCAGGAGGCATAGGAGACTTGGGTTTGGATCCCTGGGTCAGAAAATCCCCTGGAGGAGGAAATGGCAACCTACTCCAGTATTCTTGCCTGGAGAATCCCATGGACCGAGAAGCCTGGTGGACTACAGCCCATGGGGTCACCTGCAAAGAGTCGGACGCGACTGAGCACACGCGCACAGAGGGGTTTGCACAGTACTAGTGTGTAGTAGGCTGCGGAATGTTTGTTGAAAACTTAGATGCGTGTGAATTTCCCCTCTTGTGGATAAGACTAAGGACCCTCCAGAGGCTCTGGCAGTGCAGTGGGATATATATCTGCCAAACCTTTGACTGGAAGATAAACTGCCTTTGCGGTGCTTGTTCTTGTTCTAATTGCTTGAAGCTTGTTTTCCCTTGAATTACCTCATTCCAAAATATCAGAGCCTCTATTATCAAGAGCATTTTACAAGAGGCTATAAGGGATGTAAAGGTAAGAATTAGCTTTCCTCCCAGCTTCACTCCCCACTGCCTCAAGGTGTCTGTCTTTTGAGGCAGATAAACTGTGGATACCAATTGCTGTAATACACGAGTGCCTGCAACAGGACCATTAAATGTTTTGGTAATTGAAAATGGAGAGATGATGGTAGAGTTGGGTAGTTTAGGGATGTTTCATGGAGCTAATAGTGATTTTTTAAACATCTGTGTGCCAGCCCTGTACCAGGGGTAAACCTTTATCTCCGTTGATCTCTGGTATAATCGTCTAAGGAGCAAAGTTGTCTCCTTATTTACATGTGAGAGAAGTGAAACAAAATGATATTAGTTTCCCAAAGAGCCATTAAGTGGCGGGGTTGGGATTTGTTTCAGACTCTAAGGTGCGTGTTCTTCCGTTCTCTATGCTACCTATTCTGGGTGTGTTCAGAACTGCATTGCGCATGCGTGCACGCACACACGCACGCACACACACACACACACACACAGATAGGCACATGCACACACACTAGGCTTCTGGAGCTCAACCTTGGACTGTGATTTAGATTTGAATAGATTGAGAAGAGTGAGCAAAGGCCTTCCAAGAGTGGTGGGAGTCAAAAGGCTCACAAGGCTTTCTATTTGTCAGCTGTTTAATTGTATCTCACCTGGAAATTAAAATCACAGCCCCATTTGAATCTTTCTTATTAACCTGCATAGATATAAAAAAATATAAATTAGTTGACGTAGTCCTTTCAGAGTCTGAAAGCAGATATAGTAGTATAGGTATAAGGCTTTCTTAGCCCCTAAACAGAGCATTCCAGTTGACCTGGTCACTCTATTTAAAACAGCACAAACACAGGAAGGCTTCTCCATGGACATGCTATGTGACCTTGGGAGCATCACCTGATTTATCTGTTTCTTTCTCTGTGGAGCACCTAAATTAGCTGGCCTTGAAAGGTCACGGCTGAGAGGCTGTGTGGAGCTGTGGGAGAACTTAGTGTGGGCTCTGAGGGTCCGCTTTCGAGCTCTGTGGCTAGATTCTTAGGATGGTAATGAGCAGCATGTATCTGATGGGGTTTTTGTACAGATGCAAAGTGATGACATGAAAAGCACTTTAATGTAAAGTCTAGCATTTTATAAAACTGTTAATTCCCCTCCCCACCTCCTTACAAACACCCACAAGGGCCTGCTCGTGACTTTAGCACCTAGCACTGTGCAGTATTTCCTCCCAAGTCCATGGACAAGGTATCCACTAACTCCACAGCATTTTCTAGCAGCATCCAGACATTTCAGAGCCTACTTTTAAAATAGTGAGACTGATGCTATGCAACTTATTATAACATCCCCACTAAGTTATTTATAACATCCCCACTTATATTTAACGAATAAGCAGAAAATGATCCAACTCAGCAATTCAAGCACATATACTCTCTGCTATCTGAGAATGCTTGAGCCAAACTGAATTTTTAACTCTGTCAAGCCCAGGGAGGTGGCTTTGAGGTAGCCTGGAATCCCTCTCCCTTTACCTTGTGGGTTCCAGTCTGCCAAAAGAAAGGGATGTGTGTGTGTGTGTGTGTGTGCGCACGCGCGCGTGCGTGTGGATTCCAGTCTGCCAAAAGAAAGGTGTGTGTGTGTGTGTTGTGTGTAAGTGGGTTTTTGCCTCTGGCAGAGACAGATGTGATCAACTCAATACTGTTGAATTACCTGTTCTCCTCTCATTAGACAGTTGTTGTCTCATAGCTTCTCCTATACATTATGTTCTGGCCTCACTTGTCAACTAATGTGCCTTGAACAACCTTAATCAGACTTCCTTGAAGAAGTGAAATTCAAAGGAAATGTGGCCGAGTTTGTTCTCACTGAGAGGAAGAGGGAATGAGAAGAGGGAGATGGTTTCAGGGATTTCTGTGTTCAGCAGAAATCCAAACAGAAGGGCAGAACTTTGCTGTAAACTTGGTCATGAGGACTGTTGTTCCCCTGTGTTTTCTGGGTTGGTGTGTGGCTCCAAAGAGGAAAAGGGGAGGCTGTTATCTTCATAGAGGAATGTATACTTTATAATCAGGCAGAACAATTCAAAGCAAGTTTTTATAATAGCTTCTAGGAACTTAATTCCAGAGCTCAGGGTCTGTCTCTAAATAATCTGTCTTATGTTGCTGGAGACATCAATTGACTCTAGGCATCAAGAGAAATGTTAAGGTGGTTGAGGAATAATCTTTTCTTGCAGAAAATGTACAGTCCATGTGAGAGACAGAATACAGGAAGAGAGCAGATGAGGATCCTCTTGAGGAATTTAGAGGGCACTAATCCCTTGGCTGGAAGCTGGGCTGTCCCCACCACGACTTCTGCAGCCCATGCAGTAAACCCAGGGAGGCGAGAGGAGGACTCTGGGCCAAAGCTAAGGGTGCTCTCATGCAGGAAACCATGAAAACCCTGGAACACCAACCCCAAGGCTGCTACTTCTGTTTATTCCAAAATCGTTATTTTTACTTATTTTTTGCTTATATTTCATGTCTGCTCAGCCCAAATCCACTTTCAAGTTGAAAGCAATTAAAAGGTGTGTTAGGTAAAAAGGTATTGATGTAGTTCAAGATTCCAGAGACTCAGAGGAATGGGGTAGTAGGTTTCTCTCCACCTTTATTCCCAATCAGGCATTTCCTTTCTCTGAAGTGACCACGGGATCTGAGATTGTGTATGCGTGTGTATACACACACACACCACATGATCTTTATCTGTGCATCATTTGATGGATACTTAGGATCTTTCCATTTCTTGGCTATTGTGAATAATGCTCAGTGAGCATATAAGAAGTGTGCAGGTATCTCTTCAAAATCCTGTTTTTATTTCCTTTGCGTATATACCAGAAATGGGATTGCTGGATCATAAGACAGTTCTGTTTTTAATCTTCTGAGGAACCGCCATACTATTTTCCAATGACTATCCCAATTTACATTCCTCCCAATAGTGCACAAGGATTTCTTTTTTCCACATCCTTACCAAAACTTATCTCTTGTCTTTTTGATGATAGCTAACAGGTGTGAGGTGATGTCTCATTGTGGTTTTGATTTGTATTTTCCCTGATAATTAGTTCCTTTTCATATACTTGTCAGCCATCTGTATATTGTCTTTGGAAACATGTCTATTCAGGTTCTCCACATACTTCTAAATTGGATTATTTGGGATTTTTGCTATTAAGTTGTATGATTTCTTCATTATAGTTTGGATAGTAACCTCTTATTTGATAAATGGTTTGCAAATATTTCATTCCATAGGCTTCCCTTTCCTTTTGTTCCTTGTGCTCTGCAGAAGCTTTATAATTTGACCATGGTGCCGCTTGTTTTTGTTGCTTGTGCTTTTGGTACATGTCCAGAAGAAAATGTTGCCAAGACCAATGACAGGAAGCTTTCCCCCCATGTTTTCTTCTAGGAATTTTATGGTTTCAAGTTTTATGTTGAGGTCTTTAATCCATTGTTAGTTGGTTTTTGAGTTGGGTATGGCAGGGGTCCAATTTCATGCATGTCATTATCCATTTTCCTACCATCATTTATTGAAGAGAGATCCTTTTCCCATTGGGTATTTTTGGCTCCCCTGTCAGTTGTTCATTGATTATATATGTGAAGGCTTATTTCTGGTCTCTCTGTTCTGTTCCATTGTCATGTATGTTTTTAATGCTAGTGCCATGCTGTTTTATTACTGTAGCTTTGTGATATACTTTGACACCAAGTGTGCCATGTGTCTAGTTGTATTTTTCCTTCTCAAGATTGCCTTGGCTATTCAGCATCTTTTTGTGCTTCCATCTAAATTTTAGGGTTGGGAACTTTCATGGCAGTCCAGTGATTAAGACTCTGTCCTTCCAATGCATGTGACATGAGTTTGTTCCATGTTTGGGGAACTAAGATTCCACATGCCAGATGGCTCAGTAAACAAAATAAACCACTGTCTCCCACAAATCCAAGCCAACCCCCCCCCCAAAAAAAGGACAAAGCTCAAGTAAGTTTTAGTAGGGGTTGCAGTGAATCTGTATATTGCTTTAGGTAGTTAAGGAATTTTAACATTCTAACAATATTCTAGCAATCCAAGAACACAGGGTAGCTTTCCATTTATTTGTTGTCTTAAAATTTTTTTTCATCACTGTCTTTGTGTTCAGTGTACAGAGTGTTCACCTTCTTGGTCAAGTTTATTCCTAAGTATTGATTTTGGTGCTATTTGCAAATGGGGTTGTTAATTTCTCTTTTAGATAGTTTGTTAGTATATAGAAACAATTGAGTCTGTTTCTTGGTTTGTATCCTGCAACTTTATTGAATTAGTTTATTCTAATAGTTTCTGGTGGAGTGTTTAGGGTTTTCTATATATAAAATCATGACATTAGCAAACTCAGGCAGTTAACTCCTTCCTTTTCAATTTGGATAATTTTTTTTTTTATTCTTCTGGCTAGGACTTCCAGAACTATGTTGTATAGGAGCGGTGGAAGGAGTGTGGAAGTTGTCTTACTCCCGATCTTAGAAAAAGCTTTCACCTTTTCACCATTGAGTATGAGGTTAGCTATGGATTTGCCAATATATAGAGTCAGACACAACTGAAGTGACTAGCATGCACACGTGCATGGCCTTTATTATAGTGAGATGTGTTCCCTTTATATACCCAGTCAGTTAAGAGTTTTTATCATGAAAGGTTGTATTTTTGTCAAGTGCTTTTCCTGCATCTGATATTTTAGCTTTCATTCTGTTAATGTGTTGTATCACATTGAATGATTTACGTGTGTTGAACCATCCTTGCATCCCAGGGTAAATCCCACTTGATCATCGTAAGTCCTTTTAATGTGCTGTTGAATTTGGTTTATTTTGAGAATTTTCACATCTGTATTCAATAGGGATATATTGGCCTATAGTTTTCTTTTAGAGTCTTTATCTGTCTTTGAGTGTCAAGGTAATGTCTACCTTGTAAAATGAGTTTGAAAATATTTTCTCTTCTTTTGGGGAAGAATTTGAGAGGGATTGGCTTTAATTCTTTTTTGAATGTTTGGTAGAGTTCACCAGTGAAGCCATCTGGTCTTGGGATTTTCCTTTTTGATAATTTCTTCAATCTCCTTAGACAGTGGTCTGTTCAAAATTCTCCCTTCTTCATGATTCAGTCTTGGTAGTTTATGTTTCCAGGAATTTATCCTAGGTTATCCAGTTTCTTTGTGTACAATAAATAGGAATCTTCTGCATTTCCATGGTTTCAGTTGTGATGTATCCTCTCATTTTGGATTTTGAGTCTTTTTTTTTTTTTCTTAGTCTAGTTAAAGATTTGCCAATTTTGTTTATCTTCTTTAGAAAGAGCTGCTCTTAGTTTCACTGATTTTTTTTTCTATTTTCTATTTCATTTTATTTCTGCTCTCATCTTTTATTTCCATATGCTAACTCTGGGCTTAGTTGTTTTTCTAGTTCCTTGAGGTAAAAAGTTAGGTTGTTCTTTTGAGAGCTTTCTTTTTTCTTAATGTAACTTTTTATTGCTATAAACTTCCGTCTTAGAATGGCTTTTGCTGCAGCTCATTAGATTTGGTATATTCTCATTTTCATTTGTTTCAAGACATTGTTTGATTTCCCTTTTGATTTATTCTTTGACGAATTGGTTATTCAAGAGTATGTTGTTTAATTTTCACATATGTGTTTTCCCATTGAACCCTAATCCTGTTATTTCTAGTTTTATACCATTGTGGTTGGAAAATATACTTGGTATGATATCAGTTTTTTAAGTTTGCTAAGAGCTGACTGATGTGACCTGATGTGAAGAGCCAACTCATTGGAAAAGACCCTGATGCCGGGAAAGATTGAGGACAGGAGGAGTAGGGGGCAACATAGGATGAGATAGTTAGATGGCATCATTGACTCAATGGACATGAGTCTGAGCAAACTCCAGGAGATAGTGAAGGACAGGGGAGCCTGGCCTGCTGCAGTCCATGGGGTCACAGAGAGTCAGACGTGACTGAGTAACTGGACAACGACAGTGGTTTACAAAGCGTACTGTGTGAGCTAGCCTGTGATCTGCCCTAGACTTCGCCATGTACAGTTGAGAATGCCTGTTCTGCTGTTGTTGGATGGAATGTTTTATAGACAGTTGGTATGCTTTGATTTCCTTCTCTTTACCTTTAAAAATGATATGGTTTTGCTTTGTGGTCACCATGAGGCTTAGATATTGATGTAACAGTCTCTGTTATGTGGTAATCAACCTAAGTTTGACTGTATATAAAAACTCTACCCTTTGACTCTCTTTTTTTAATGTCACAGTTTACCTCTTTGTATTGTAACATCATTAGCAAATACAGTTATTGTTATTTTTTAATACTTCTTTTAGTAGAGTTAAGTGGTCAACACAGTACCTAATAACTGTATGAGAGTATTCTCAGTTTGGCTGTATTAACCTTTACCAGTGTGTTGTTTGGTTTCATATGTTTTCAAGTTACTAATGAGTGTCTTTTCATTTCTACTTGAATACCTCTTAGTATTTCTTGTAAGGCAGGTCTAGTGATGAACTCTGTTGCTTTTTGTCTGGGAAAATATTTATCTTTCCTTCATTTCTGAGGGATAACTTTGCAAGGTAAAGTATATTTGGTTGGTGGTTTTTATCTGAGGACTTTGTAGCATCTATGCTTTCCTGGCCCTTAAAGCTTCCGCTAAGAAATCTTCTCATGGCCTTTTTGGAATTCCCTTGTAAGTGATAAGCTTCTTTTCTCTGGCTACTTTTAAGATTCTCTCTTTGTCTTTAGTTTTTGAAGGTTATTACACTATGTCTTGGAGAATTCTGTTTAAGCTGCATTTGTTTGGGAATGTATGAGCTTCATGAAATTGGATGGCCAAATCTCTTTCTAGATGCTGTGGGACATCCTCAGCCATTCTTTTCTTTTAAATTAGCTTTCTGCTTCCCCACTCTCTTTTCCTTTGAGGACTCCAATATTTCACAGATTTCTTCTCCTGATGCATCCCGTAGTTCACATAAGCTTTCTCACTCTTTTAAATTTTTATTTCTTCTCCTCTGACAGGATAGTCTCTAAGGTCCTTTATTCTACTTTACAGATCGTTTCTGCTGCTTGCTCCATTCTGCTGTTAATGCTCTTGATTGCATGTTTCATTTCATTCTATTCTTCAGTTCTAGAATTTTTTTTTTTTTTACGATTTCAGTCTTTGTTAAACTTCTCATTTTCATGACCCTGTTTTCCTGATATCACTGAGTTGTCTTTCTTGTATCCTGTTGGCCTATAGCTCATTGAGCTTCCTTGAAATAGATATTTTGAATTCTTTAGCATAAACTGTGGATTTATGCCTTTGGGGTTGGTTACAGGAAGATTATTTTGGTTCTTTGGTGCCATGTTTCCTTGATTTTTCATGTTGCTCGAGGTCTTAAATTGCTGTCTTCACATTTGTGATGGTAGTTACCGCCTTCAGTCTTTACTGACTGACTTCAGGAGACAAACACCTGTCAGCTCTGCTAGGGATTCTGGGACTCTCAGAGCTGTGGATACACGTGCTCCACATTTCTTGCTCCCTCCTTTGGCAGAATCCTTAAGCTTGTATGCTTTCTTATATCCTATAATGTACCAGAGCAGGTGCTGACAGCCTCCTTTCTGCTCCCCACAGGTGGTGCTAGGGCTTAGATTTTTGGTCTTTCCCTGGCCTGCAGACTCTGGCATTGGGTATGCTCACTAGCCATCTGCTAAAACTCATGTTCACTGCCACCAAGAGTGCTCACAGGATGCTGGCCATGGGGTTAGGGTGTGCATGGGAGAGGAGTTTGGGGTTTGGGGCTGCCGGTGGGCCAGTTAGTGGGATTCGTAGGCAAAGTGTCCCCAGCAGCTTGTGGGCAGGCTTCTTAGTGGCATCTGCAGCGGGTTTAGGAGGATCTGTGTCCCTTTCAGCACCTTCTGAGAGTTTGATTTGCTGTTCTTTCCAGCCTCTTTCTGCTCCCTGAGGCTCAGTACTTGGATGAGGTAGGAGAGAAATGAACCTCTTTTCTACAGTTGGGGAAGCTGGGTGCTCACGCACATGCTCTCACTCCCCATCTCAAGGGAGGAACCCCAGCTGGGGCTGTCTCTTGGCATTGAGCGGTGCCGCCTTGGGAGAAGATTGTGTGAGGAAAGTCACACTGGTCCTCTTCTCCAAAGCTTCCAAATGCAGATTTTTTTTTTTTTTTTTTTTTTGCTCAGTGGTATGCTAGAACTTCTTCACTGGACTTGTGGATTTCCTAGAAAGCTTTCATCTGTAGGTGATCCTGTGTGTTCTCAGGGGGCAGCTGGGGCCAGTTCATGGGCCACTTTGGAGTCCATAGCTGAGACCAAGGTCTGTAGGCTAATTTCCTGGCACATGGGAGAGTGATACCTCTCCCAGGTTCCTCGGCATAAGGTACTGGACCCCACATCTCCTTCACGGCATTTTTGAATGTGAATGGATGGACGTCAAGGTGCTGTTGGGATGAGGGATGAGGGACGGGAGGAGAGGATGTCTCACTCATCCTGCCGACGTCACTCCTCCCCCTTTATCTTCACTCCCCACCTTGTGTGCTTGGCACCTGAAGATGCTGTGATGTACTTGCATTTTCCCCGTTAACCGTGTATCTTGTAGATTCTTCTGTTTTTGTTGCTTGAACATTTTTCGTGGCTCCATGGCAGTGGATCTCAAATCTGATGTGTACAGACTCACCTGGAGAGCTAACAGCGGATGCAGGGGCCCGGGCTCCTGGAGTCGGGGAGAGCCTGGCCCTTTGCTGTTGACCACATTCCCCAGGCGATTCTGAGAAGGACAGAGAGGTGAGGCGCCGCTCTGTGCTTCCTCTGTGTGGCTGTGCTGTGAGAAATCAGGCAGTTTCCACTTTCTGAAAATCCCGAAAGGGTTTGAAGCTGGACTGTGACACACACTCCAGGGCAGAAGTGAGGAGAAGGGCGTGACTTCTGCGTTTATGTGGTCTCCCTCGGCTGTAGGTTGTCAGTCCTGGGCAGTTGCTGCTGTTGTTTGCACTGGCCTTCTGGGTCATGTTTCTGAGGTCCCCAGCCTATGACCTTTGAGTCTCTTCCCGCCTGTCTTTCCATTTGCCCTTTGCCCAGGCTGCCTTTCTCAGCTGTGCCTAAGGAGTGCCTCTCTCCTTCCCCCGCTGCCATCAAACCCTCCTGGGACTCATTCCCAGGAGAGTGTTCAGAAGAACTGTTGTAATCCCCCAGACAGTTCTTCTGTGTGGCTGAAGGAAGTAGAAATAAAGAGGAAGAAATGATGATTTAAAAAGTAAATGAAGCTTGGGGAATGTGATTAAATGTAGTGGTATCCGGGGATTTGCTGAAGCTGAACACTTTTGTCCATTCTTTTGAGTATTCCACGTTAACAGCCGGGTTCAGGTTGCTTTCAGAGCAGGTTGCTTTCCTTGCGACTGGCCCATCTTTGAGGGGCTCCTGCCCTGTGGGGAGACCCAGGGAGGCCTCTGGAGCATGGGGTGGCCGTGGTGTGGGACGTGAGAGAGAGTCGGTGCTTTTCAGCTCCTTAGTGTTGAGTGTTAGACGTGGACATGATCTTAGAAGTCACCTTGATCTTTGAAGTTTCACTGAAGCAACTCTCTAATACCTGATAAGTGAGTATTTAAATTTCTAAAGAGGCAAAAGATGACGAGCCTAGCCCTTTCCTGTTGACCACATTCCCCAGGCGATTCTGAGAAGGACAGAGAGGAGAGGCACGCTATATGGCCTCCTCTGTGTGGTTGTGCTGTGAGAAATCAGGCAGTTTCCACCTTCTGCAAAATCTCAGAAGGATTTCTGATGGGTTACTGCATAGGATTCTGACCAGTAATCTTGCCAGTGGTTCTTACAGATACCCAGATATAATGACTGCTGCAGCTACTGGTTCTTGCAATACTCTAGACTAGAAATGAGGCTCTAACGTTAGTGTCATGCAAAGCAGTGAGCATTCTCCTGTCCCCCTTTCTGATCTTGGTCTGTAGGGTCTTGCTTGTGCTTTTTTTGTTTGTTTTCTAACGTTTTTCCAATTGAACAGAGTCCCTAGTGGAGAAAACAGTGAGGAAAGAAGGAAGATCAGGCTTCCCTCGGGTGAGATGAGTGTCCTTTTGCCTGAGGTGTGATGGTCCCTGTGGAAGTGCTTTAAGGGGACGTAAATAAGGAATAACTCAAAACTCATTTCTTGCTGAAGTTTTACTACAAGGAGGAAGCAATTAGAACTTGATTAATTCTGTCCTCAGCAGCATAGGGTGGTCTTGGAGAGTTTTCTTCAAGCTTATTAAAAAAAATAACTATTAGTATGATCATGGGTCTCTATAAATTCATAGAAAACACCACCCCCAAAAGATTTCAGTTGAGACTTTTAAATACATTGGAGTGAGCAGTTGCAGCTGTAGGTATAACCACGGTGTTGAGAGAAAGAGGTGAAGGAAAAAACATGTTAATGATTTTAAGGGATTAAAAGGTATTTATAAAAGTTACTTGCCTTTCAGGTTTTCGCTGAGGTACTTAAAGCTCCTGAGTTTCATGCCTCCACTTGACAGTTTTTAAACACTGGAACTTAATGCCTTATTTCTTCTTGCCATTTGCTCTGTGACAACTCTCATGATCCATTGCTGAGCAAATCTGAGCAGGCAGCCCTGCTTCTCATCAAGAAGAGAGATGGTGAAGAAGGGCAGGGGCCTTGGGCAGTGATAAGCATCTTGCTGGTACAGGGAGGCGAACATTCATGCTTACTTTCTTCCCCAGTCTGTGGCAGACTGCTATCAGCCAGGCTCGTTAGTCCTTGGGAGGGCATTGTTAATCATTAGCATTACTAATTGACATTGACTCATCGTGATGTGAATCATATCACAGAACCTGACATATGTATAATCTTATACTCAATCCTTTCAACTATGAAAGGAGGGAAGTTTCTGTTGTCTCTAATATCAGGGAATTGAAAGCAGAGAGGTTTAGTAACTTGGATAAGGTCACACAGCTAGAAAGTAGCAGAAGCAGGATTTGAGCTTTGGAGACATAACCACTACATACATTCTTTCCCCCCAAATATGTTCTGATGTTCTCTGTTCCTGAATTTCTGGGGTATTCTTGAAGGACAGCAGCAGAAACTGTTCTCAAAGCAGGAAGTGGATGGTGGTTTCAGGGATGGTTTTCCGTTGTTCATTTTTTGTGGCATAATACTGAGTCCTTGATATTCTTGAAGTGGGGAGGTGGTATGGGTGTGCTTGGGGAGAGGAGAAAACAGGGAAACGTGTTGTTTGCCAGAGCCCACTGTGGACATAAGAGCCCCCTTTCAATAAAGAGTTTTGCACACTGTTATTTGTTGGAGAAAACGGTACTGGTAGGGCAACCTGCAGGTACAGAAGCTAAAAATGTTCTCATGACAAGAAGTTCAGGCACAGATCCGATTGTGGACCCTGGTTGGTTTGGTATTCAGCCTGAATAATTAGAGTGACTCATAGTTCACGCCAACACTTCCAACAGTGTGTTTGGAAGTCCAGCATTACTACCAATAATAGAGGGGAAGTGTTTTCTCCTGCTGTTTTGAAACTTGTGAAATGTCACATTATCACCTCCTGTCATGGTGACAAACAGGTTTCTCCACTGATCTCGGTATCCAGCTAAATGCTTTGAAACTGCCTGTTGCCCCGTAGTTTTGGAGCTGCGAATGCTTTTTAAAGCACTGCTCAGCCTACCTTGCTATCAAAGAACAGTAACAATTATGATGACGATTTAGCGCCAGGGAGTGCAAAGCGCTGTGCTGAATGCCGTGGCAGAGTTTCAGTGCCTGCGGCCAAGGTCAGAAAGGAGGCTTCTTTGGGGGGTGCGTATAGGCAGGGGTGGCAGGTGGGCTGGGGGCTCAGCAGCTGTTACTTTTCCATTGACACTGGTTTGCATGTGGTTTGAGACCACTTCCCACAGGGCTGTGGCTGCCCATCTTCACAGTCCTTCTGACACGTTCAAAGATTCATGGTGCAAGCTGTTCATGAATGGAGGGAAATGTCTCTTGTAGCTAAAGCCTGGGAATGATATAGGCAGTGAGTTGGGAACTTGGAGCTTGAAAATTACTGCTTTTTTGGCATTAATATTGTGGTCAATTATGAAGAATCTCTCAAGTAATTTCTTTTCGGTAATAGTTAACATAGAAAAACTTTTTTGTTCTGTTTTCCTGGCCGCGTGTGTATCTTGATTGCGCATCATTCGCGCATCATTCCTTTATCAGTATACTCAGGTATTTTAGTATGCTCTCGAGAGGGCTGTGTGAGACAGTGTTAGCACTGGAAGCTAAGAAGTGCTTTATCTCTGCACGTGCCTGGGAGAGTCTTCCCCAAGTTGTGAGCCTCACTTGGCATTGATGTGTCCCTGGAGGAAAATAGTTCAAGCCCTGCTCCAAAGTAGTAGGGTTCAGTCATGTGTATCTCACTCTGCATTACAACTTTGTAATCAGTTGTAAATCTTCACAAACTGGGTAGTGGAGGGAGGAGTCAGGATGGGAGGGAGGAGTCAGGATGGGACGGAGGAGGAGGATGCTGCTGCTGCTGCTAAGTCGCTTCAGTCGTGTCCAACTCTGTGCGACCCCAGAGACGGCAGCCCACCAGGCCCCCCCGTCCCTGGGATTCTCCAGGCAAGAACACTGGAGTGGGTTGCCATTTCCTTCTCCAATGCATGAAAGTGAAAGTGAAGGTGCTCAGTCATGTCCGACCCTCAGCGAGCCAATGGACTGCAGCCTTCCAGGAGGAGGAGGACAGCAGGCATCTTTTCCTTTCTCCTCTAGAGTCATCCCTGAGGCTACAAGGTGGCAGGTATGGAGAGGCAGGAGGAGTGGGAGAGGGGAGTCACTGGGGTTGAGGCCTCCGGGATGGAAGCACCAGGCCTTGTCAAGTACGGCATGTGGGTTATAAGGGAAGTCTTGCCCCCAAGCTTACAGTTTAGATGGGCAGATCAGATGACTATGTCAAGCAGCTAGTGATAAACTGATGCTAAGTTGTTATTGTGCCGTGAATCAGAGTTGACCTGAAGGCCCAGGGTCAGAGGCTCGCTGCTCCATCAGCAGGCTGGGGCTTTAAAGAGTTTGGGATAACATGGGATGGAGAGGATGAGAGTACTTTCACTTGCTCTTATGAATTCATGCCAAGAAAATGCCTCCTGGAAACATGTGGAGTTCGTTTGCATAGAAATCCAGTAGTGGAGGGACTGAGACTTACTCGTTATCCCACTTGAATTTTCAGAACTGAGTTACTTTTAGCAATTTAGGTTTTCTTGGCCAAGAGGGAAGTAGGAATTTGTGATGAAAACGAGGATGGGCAATAGAAAACAGGAGGCCTAGAAGTAGTATTTCAGGCAGGCTCTCATGCGGTGCTGTGTATCGGGGGCATGTGTGTGCGCGGTGAACAGCATGTCAGGGCTCTGGGAGGCGAAGGGTCACCGAGGATCTTGTCTCAGAGGGATTCGCTGAGCTTTCTTGAGCAGGCAGGAACCCCTCAGCAGCCCCCACTAAAGGCTGACCTGTAACTAAGTCTTAGAAGCAGTTCTTCTTGGAATTTATGCAGAACCACATGTAGAATAAAGATATTGTTGACTCTGGAAAATTACTTATCACTGGGCATGTTAAGAGGAACCTCGAAAGAAACTTGGAAGATGAAAGTGAAAATTCCACATTGCAGTTTGGAATCTGTAATATTAGAGCTGGAAAGACCCTTAAGTTAATCTCACCCAATGTCCTCCTCTTACAAATGATAGCACTAGCGCTGGAAGAGGTCAGATGAGTTGCCCAAGGTTGCAGAGAAAGCTCAGCGGCAGAGCGGAGACTACAGTGAAGGTTCACTCGGGGGTCGGTACTGTCGTTTTCCATCGTTGTTGCATTCCTGCATTCTTGTCCTGAATTCTTGTTTCTGCTTCTGTCACTTGGAGTCAGGGAGCAATGAGAAAACGGTCGGCTTCTCTGGGGACACTGGAAAGGGCGAGGCCGTCACCGCATCACAGGCCGGAGGAGCAGGTTAAACGAGTCAGCGTGGCTGGTGGGCTGGAGCCAGTGGGAAGCTGGGAGAGGATGAACCTGGGAAAAATTTGTGCATTTCATCTGACTTTTAATTGTGGTCCGGTGGTCTCTCATGGGACAGTGTAGTAGGCAGGACACATTCCCCAGGTGGAGTTGCTGGGTGTCTTTCAGAGAAGGACCTAATGGGTCAGTTCATATCAGTGTGTGCGTCAGTTGGCCATACTTCCATTAACAACAATGTAAGGATTCTGTGTATTTTTTAGGGGTCATTAAAAAGCAATTTTTGCTTTCTTATAATGTTAAGTAAACTTTCTTATAGAAATATAACATGGTGTTTTCTTCTGTCTACTTAGCTTGTATGTCACAGACAAGGGCAAGGGGCTGAATTTTGCTTCTGATCCTTGGCATTGGGGAATGACACATCCTGCCATCTGTTACCCAGGGGGCACAGGCCAGTTCTTTGCCCGGAGAGAAGTGTTGGCAGGAGCATTTGGGGCATCACCTAGCATCTGGTTGGGGGACATAATTACAGGATTGGTGTAAGCTGCTTCTAACCCCCACAAAGGCTGGCCCTGAGCAGGTTCACCCGATTTCTTTCTCTGCTCTGAAGACTGAGAAGTGGATTCCCTTCTGTGTGACTGTGGCCTTGCCTCCTGCATCCTGACTTGTGCTTTAGCAGTAGGGCTCCCTTTCAGGCCTCAGTTTCGATGCCTTCCAGTCTCTGATTTGATGCAATGAATGGCTCATGTTGCCCAGCATGGGGCTTTTGATGTGTTTAAAGCACCGCGACCTATGTCATCTCATTTGATTCTCATAGAAAGCCCTATGACCTGAGCAGAACATGCCCCTCATCCAACAGGTGTAGGAACTGAAGGAAGAGGCTTGCCCCTCCCTCCACAGCTGGAACATGACAGGCCTGGGGCCCCAGCCCAGGGCTTGCGATTGCCAGGCAGAGTTTTCCTACTACGTACCTGCTCAGCTTGAGACAGACGGTGCCTGGCATTCCAGACAGCAGAGAGAGTGCTGCGGAGCCCCCCAGCTGCGCATGGACTGGGGCAGAGGGACTTGTGTGGAGGAGCCCCGTTAGGGTGCTAGGGCCTCTGGGCAGCTGCAGTCTCAGCAATGAATTCTTTCAGGATTCCTGAAACGTTGTATATTAGCAAGCACATCACAGTAACTTTATACAACTAGTCTTTTGCAAACTTGAGCAGATGAGAAATGTCCAGGGAAGGCATCCCGTATAGAGGGTTTTGTTGGTTCATCTGTACCACTCTTCATACTGGCTGAGTTTTCCTGGGGCAGGGGGGTGGCATGATACACTCTATGTACATCCCTAGGACAGATAAGCCCTGTAAGTTGTTTGTGATGAAAAAAAAATCCGTTGAGGGTTCTATTTTCTGACTCGTGTCAGTGTCCGCCAGTGTGGGTGAGGTGGACATCTGTGGTTCTCACCTCCTTGTCTCCTCCTGAAGGAGCCTTTGTCCAGTGCCCAGGAAGACCTTCTGTAGCAGCCATGAGCATGAACTGTGTATGTCCACTTATCAGGGTGGAAATGGTCCAGACTCTTGTCTGGAAGCCTAAGGGTGTTATCGGCCATAAGCCATCTCTCTTGATGCTTGTCCATCAGATTCTCTGGGGCAACTGGGGAATTTTTCCCTCATCCAGGAAGTCTTAATGACAAGTCCAGGGGCCTTCTGCTGGCTAGTCATTAACCAGCAGAGCTCTTTGCTGCATTGAGTAAGTTCTCGAAAAAGACAGGTGAGTTTTTTAAGATGGGGTGATGTATTTTTAACTGTGTTCCCCTCATTAACGAACCTTTCTTAATCGGATCATTGGGTAGCTGACAGCAGATTCCAGCCCAGCCTCTTGGCAGCCTGCCTGATGTGCAGCCTTGCTGGGGGAGGGGATGTGTGGAGGGAGATAGCATTTGTATATCTGTTTTTGAGGGGCCGCTCTGGACAGGCTAAGTGTTCAGGTGGGTGGCGAGCTCTGTGCTGCTCATCTCCTGGGAGCTACGTGGGAGGGATTTGCAGGAGGTTGGGGGTGGGGGGCGGTCACTGAAAAACATTGGTTTGGTTTGCTTTCTGTTTTTTTGCGGAAACACATCATGTTCATTTTAGAGAAATCAGAAAAGCCAAGAAACAAGACAAATTCTCTGCCTTTCTCGCTGGGCAGAGGTTTCTACAGTATCAGTCCCAGTTTTTGCCCTTTAGAGATGGAAAGTAGAGAACACCAGGTTGGACTTCAGCACTTTCCGAAGAGCACAGATTTGGGAGACAGACTCTTGCATGGGTTTGAATCCCAGCTCCATTTCTTGCTAGTGAGCCTGGGCAGTTTTCTGCACCTCTTCCTGCTTTGGTTTCCTCACCTGGGAGATGGAGATGATACCTTTCGGGGCTGTGAGAGTGAAAAGATAAAATGTAGAAGGCATTGGGAAACAGAACCAGGCACATGGCCAGCTCTCCGAGTGAAGCTGTCCTTGTTACATCGCCAGCACTGACTTGCTCTCGCGTCATTTGTTTGCTTAGAGCGCCAGTGATGTGAGCTTTCTGCTTTATCGGAGTTTGTTATTTCCAGTTTCCGTTCATGTTCAGGCCTGGAGCACGTAGGGTTCTTTCCTGTAGTGGTCATGCTTGACGGAGACTTGTGACAGGCAGAATCTTGCCCTGGATGGAGTTCCCTGGGGGAAAGGGGATGCCCTGAGATTCCGGGGTGAGTGCCATTATGCGTTTGTGACTGTGGGGTTTCCAGCATCAGTGGCAGGAACTGTTTGTCTCCGTCCTTGTCTTCTCCAGCGTGTCTTGCTTTAACTAAGCCTCCCATCCCCCGGTCCCCCGTCAGCAGACTTCACCCCTGCTACCACAGAGCAAGACCTGAGTGTTTCCTTAAACATGGCTGAGTGTTCCTGCCTCCTGATCTCACCTGAGCCTACCGTGACATCCTGGCGGTAGTGGGGGTGGTAAGGGTGTGTGCTTGTGAGTCATTACTGAGGTTTAGCAAGTGTTTTTCTACCACTTTAAATAGACCCCAGGTGTGTTTTATGGAGGTGATCCTCTGCAGTCCTCCAGAAAAGCCTGCTTTTCCGGTGGACTGTGGGCTGATTCAGTGCTTTCATCAGACTTTACACCAGAGCAATTTCCATGGGTGCCCGCCTTCTCACAGGGTCACTTCCTGCTGAGATGTTCTTTCACCTCGCACACTTTATCTTCACAATCCTCCTCTGAGGAAAACAGCTTGGGTCTCCATTTCACAGATATGGAAATTGAGGTCCAGAGGGGTCAGGCAAGGGACTTGGGAATTGTTATCTCAGATAATTAGGGGCTGGCACGTGGCCTGCTCCCTGGGCTGTTTGGCCTTTGCACATGGGCAGGGAGTTGAACTGCTCCCAAAATGCTGATTAAGTCACAGGGAGTGTGAGAGTCGAGTGCTTTGAAAGGAGGAAGAGATTTCCTGTCATCTGCCCCTGCACACTGCCACACACACACACACACACGCACACATATACACACACCCCTCCTCCTACCTGGTCAAATATAATGGCCATCTTGCTCCAGTCTTTGCTGCTCTTATCTATGCATGATTCCTTTCCCTGAAATTCAGCTTTTTTTTTTTTTTTTGGTGAATCCCAAGATCATAGCATCCTGCCCATCTGCCTGCATGAGGGTCACATAACGAAGGCACTCCTGCTCTCGGGCCATCTGGTCTACCTCACAGTCCTCATTCCTCTTGTTTGTACCCTTTTCCCCTCCAGAGCTACTCTCTCATGTCCTTCCCCATTTATTTTCTCCCACCTTCTTGCCTTTTTTTTAATTCTGTTTCTTAGGCTTCTGGAAGCTTTCTTCCCCCTTCTCTGCCAGGACAATGGTAGGGTATTAGTCTGGGTTTTTTGGAGAAACAGAATCGGTAGAGGGTGTGTGTGTGGGGGGAGGAGGAGATATGTGTGAAACGGGCTCATTGATGAGGGAGGCTGAATCGTCCCATGATCTGCTGGATCCTGGAGGCCCAGGAAAGCTGAGGAGGTAGTCCAGTCTTAGTACAAAGGCCTGAAAACCAGGAGAGCCACTGGTGTAAGTTCTAGTCCAAAAGCCAGCAGACTCTGGGCCTGGTAAGAGCTGATGCTTCAGTTTGAGTCTGAAGGCAAGGAAGAACACATGTCCCAGAGCGCAGGCAGGCAGGAGGAATTCCCTTACGTGGCCTGTTTGTTCTATTCAGGCCTTCAACTGCTCGGGCCCACCTACATTAGGGAGGGCAGTTGGCTTGGTCCACCAATTCAAATGGTGATGTCATCCAGAAACACCCTCCCAGATCACCAGAATAAGGTTTGACCTCTTACCTCAGCCCTACATGGCCTAGTCAAGTTGACACGTAACGTGAACTGTCATGGAAACAAGATTTGTTTCCAGAAAGCCTCATTTGAATCCTGCCTGCTCCACAACATTTTCCCAGCTTCATTAGCTGACACTCGACTCAGCCTAGCTGGAGTCTTCTTGCCTTGTTGGCTCCACCAGAGCTCACCATTGATGGCACCCACCCCTCCATTCTTCCATTTTTCTAATTGGAGGATGATTGCTTTGCAGTGTTGTCTTGGTTTCTAACGTGCAACAGTGTGAATCAGCCTTGTGTGTACATCTGTCCCCACTCTCTTGAGCCTCCCTCCCACACTCTTCCCTGACCCACCCCTCTCTGTCGTGACAGAGTGCCAGGCTGGGCTCCTTCTGCTACACGGCAGCTTCCCACTAGCTAGCTCTTTTACACATAGGTGGAGAAGGCAATGGCACCCCACTCCAGTACTCTTGCCTGGAAAATCCCAAGGATGGAGGAGCCTGGTGGGCTGCAGTCCACAGGGTCGCTAAGAGTCGGACACGACTGAGCAACTTCACTTTCACTTTTCACTTTCATGCATTGGAGAAGGAAATGGCAGCCCACTCCAGTGTTCTTGCCTGGAGAAGTCCAGGGATGGGGGAGACTGGTGGGCTGCCATCTATGGGGTCGCACAGAGTTGGACACGACTGAAGTGACTTAGCAGCAGCAGCAGTGTATATATATAATTTATGTATATATATGGAATGTAGAAAAATGGTACTGATGAACCTATTTGCAGGGCAGGAATAGAGATATGTATGTTGAGAATGGGCTTGTGGACACAGCAGGAGCAGGAGAGGATGGGATGAATCGAGAGGGTAGCATTGATGTGTATACACCTCCATTGTTCTTTAATGATTTTTTTCTAAGTACCTCTGGTCTTCTCCTCCATGTTTGAAGGACAGATACCTAAGTTCTCCCATTCTTGTCTCCCCCGTGGAGGGTCTCTATGGTAGATGCTTAGTCAAATGCTTGTTATCTTAGCTCCGTTTCCCAGTGGATGAAGTGAAGGATACCGCATTTGCCTCCTGGGATTACAGGATCCACATGATGGGTTTGGAGAACTTGGAATCTTGTTTCCTATGGGCAGCCAGAGAAGGGGTAGCTAGTGTTTGGTGTATAGTAGTCATAGAGGCTTCCCTGGTAGCTGAGATGATATAAAGAATCCACCTACAATGCAGGAGACCTGAGTTGGGAAGATCTCCTGGAGAAGGAAATGGCAACCCACTCCAGTATTCTCGCCTGGGCAATCCCGTGGACAGAGGAGCCTGGAGGGCTATAGTCCCTGGGGTCACAAAGAGTCGGACACGACTGAAGCGACTAACACACAAATATTGTTAGGACTCTTGAAATTTTCATCATGTGGTTTTGGGTTGCTGTAGGTGCCATGGCACGATGGGGAGAGCAGTAGGTGCCAACCAGGTGCATAATCTCAAGCTATGTGCTCTTTCTTGGCCCTATTTTCCATCTGTTAGATGGAGGTAAGTTGGTCTTGCCTCACCTGCCTCTTGGGTCTTGTGAGTATGAAATAAGGTAATAATGATGGTGGTTAACTTAATTTTTATATATGATAAGCACTGTTCTTAAGACACTTTTCACATGGAGACTCACTTAACTTCATAGTCTTATGAAGCATATATGTTCCCACTTTTGCAACCAAGGTCCGGAGAGATTTAATAACTTGTTGAAGTTTGAAGCTTGGAGAGCTGAGGCTGTGCTGAGACCCATTTACACAGGTCCCGGCGATGATGCGTGTGTGACTGCTGTCTGCCGGGGAGTCTACCAGGCCAGGACTGCGTGTGAGTTGAGAGCAGGAGTGTGTACAGCAGGTCTTGTCAAGGCCATTGATCATCAGAGTGACATCTTGGGTTTGCTGCAGACATTTCAGACAGCTTAGCTGGTCCCTGGGCAGTCTCCCCTGCAGCTCCCGTGATTTGCCCTCTGAGCCCTGGCTTCACCTTTGTGGCCTGGGTTAAACAGCTGTTGGTGTGTCTCCACAGTGGAGTGCAAGCTCTGTCAGGGCAGGAGGGGCGAGGCTGTGGTATTTACTGCTGTGACCGTAGTGTCTAGTGTGGCACCTGGACAGGGGACCAATGAGCACTATGCTGATGGAGCTTCCTAATTATAGATTTTTTTGCCTTTTTTTTTAAAATTGTGGTAAAATACACATGCCAAAATTTACCATCTTAACTGTATCTGAATTTTTCATGGTACAGTTCAGAGGCATGGGCTACATCCACATGGTGTGTAACCATCCCCGCCATCCATCTCCAGAACCTTCTCATCTTTCCAGACTGGAACTCTGCACCCCTTAGACACTGACTCTCCTTTCCCATCCCCCCTCATCCCTGGAGGCTGTCATTCTGCTTTTTCTCTCTAGCAATTTGCCCATTCTAGGTCCCTCATGTGAGTGGAGTGTACAATATTTGTCCTTTCCTTTCTTGCTTATTTTACGAAGGATAGCATCTTCAGGGTTCATCCAGGTGGTAGCAGGTGTCAGAATTTCCTTCATGTTTGGATAATTTGCCATTGTAGGTATTAGACCATGTGCTGTTTATTCATTCACCTGTCAGTGGACGTTTGGTTTGTTTCCACCTTTTGGCTGTTGTAACTAATTAGGGTATCAACTTTGGTGTGCAAGTATCTGTTTGAAATCTTACTTTCCGTTGTTCTGGTGTATACCTAGATGCTGAGTAATCATAGGGATTAAATATGTTTAGAAGATTTATCACCTAGTACTTGTAAAGCTCTTAGAACAGTTCCTGGCATATAACAGGCACGAAATATAAATATTTGCTAAATAAAAATAAAACTCTATTTATCTTGATGAATCTCTTAATTCAGACAGTTTCTTTTCAGTTTAATATTTAGGAAGGTGTGCAGCATCGTACCTTTTGAGAAAGGGGTGGAAGTGGTTTTGTGACCGCCTCTAGCCCCACCCAATTGACCAGGCATCAGGGTACTATTCCTACAGGAAGGAGCTCAGAAGGGACATGGCTCCGTCCGGTCCCTGTAACCCTGGAGCAGTGGAGCTGGGGTGGGGGCTTGGTTTCTGAAGCCCCTATTCTGGCTGCTCATCAGGTCCTTTATTTGAGTCTGATTTCCAGCGCCATAGTCTTCTTTGCTAATTTTTGTAGTTAATCCTTTTTCAGTCTGCAGAAATTAAAATAGGGCTTCTCCATTCTCATTTGGATGTCTGGAGTTTATCAAGAGGGGTAGTATAACATTCTTAAAATAGTTTCACTTGAAGTTTATCTTAAAAAAAAAAGCCAAAAAACACATACCATTCAAAATGTTCAAGCAGCAGGAGGGTTATGTCAGAAGCAAACAGTGATAATGGAATTAATGATGGCAAGGATGCCACAGTAAAGGGTTGGTAGTCTGCTTGTGGGTATATGCATCTTCTGGACTGCACAGGAATTCCTTGTAGTTCTCACATGTATCTTTCCTTCTGGTTCCAAAGCATTTTCTGGTTCACAGTATTCTTGTTTTTCAAGCAAAAAAAGAAAATTTTTTTTTTAATCTTTAATGTTCACTTGAAAACAGAGTTGAGAAAAACATTCACACTTTCCCTAAGCCTTTTAATAAAACAAAAGAAAGAACACAGTGATGGCTTTCCTAATGGAAATGCTACTGTATTCTGAGGACCGGATGGGGACAGAGTATCCAGTCTCCCCTATGGGTATGAGTGTCTGTTCAACTACAGAAACCACATTTTGATGAAAATAGGTTTTAGCACTGTGTGTCAGAAACTCGTAAAGAATCTCACGGTTTTACTGTGAAGTCTGTAAAGCTTTGAGAATAAAATTGTGGTTGCTACAGCTTCTGTCTGTTATCAAAAACCAATTTAAGTATGCAGAGGGGATATCTGATGTCACAGAATACAAGGAAATTTCACGCTAATCATAGGTCATAATGTGGTTTTGCTGGTTTTAGATGGTAATTCAATTAAATTTACTAAGTAGAGCGAAAAACACACATAACATGCTGTGGTGGAAGTGGTATTATTTACATATACATGTTTCATGGGCCCATTAGTCTTTACTTACATGACTGAGCTAGAATGGGAGAAAACTGCATTATATTTTGTGCAAGGCTTGTGTATGTGTGAAATATATGTGCCCAAACCCTTTTTAATGGCACAGATGGTCCATGTGATGATGAGACACCTGAAGGAGGGGTCAGTGCCTGGTACACAGCAGGACTACCAGTAGGTATTTGCAAAATGCCTGGACAAGCAGGGACAACTACTTGAAAATGGAGAATTTAAAAAAATCTTCTTAAAGAACCTTTAAATTTTTTTATTGAGATGAAATTTACACCATATACAGGTGACTGTTTTAAAGTGTCCAGTTTAGTGATGTTCAGTACATTCACCATGTTGGGCAACTACCACCCTTGTCTGGTTCCAGAATGTTTCTATCACATGCAAAAGGCACCGTGGACCCATTTCTACCTTCCACCAGCCCTGGCAACCACGAATCTGCTTTCTATTTGTATGCATTTGTCTGTCCTGGACATTTCATATAATATATGACCTTTCGTCTAGCCTCTTTCCAAAGCATAGTATTTTCTTTTCTTTTTTTTTTTTTTTAAATTTTATTTTACTTTACAATACTGTATTCGTTTTGCCATACATCAACATGAATCTGCCACGGGTGTACACGTGTTCCCAATCCTGAACCCCCCTCTTACCTCCCTCCCCATACCATCTCTCTGGGTCATCCCAGTGCACCAGCCCCAAGCATCCTATATCCTGCATCAAACCTAGANCTAACCAGTCCATCCTAAAGGAGATCAGTCCTGGGTGTTCACTGGAAGGACTGATGCTGAAGCTGAAACTCCAATACTCTGGTCATCTGATCTGAAGAGCTGACTCACTGGAAAAGACCCTGAAACTGGGAAAGCTTGAGGGCAGGAGGAGAAGGGAATGACAGAGGATGAGATGGTTGGATGGCATCACCGATTCAAAGGACATGGGTTTGGGTGAACTCTGGGAGTTGGTGATGGACAGGGAAGCCTAAAGTGCTGCGGTTTGTGGGGTCGCAAAGAGCCAGAAACGACTAAGCAACTAAACTGAACTGAACATGATACTTTGATATACATACACATAGTGAAATGATTACTACTAAAGTTAATTAACATATTTCCTCATAGTTACCTTTTTTTGGGTATTAATGATGGGAACACCTGAAATCTACACTCTAAGCAAACTTTCAGTACTTAATACAGTATTATTAACTTTTGGGGGCTGGGGCCATACTGCATGGCACATGAGATCTTGGTTCCTTGACTAGGGATCCAACCTGTGCCCCTTGCATTGGAACCTTGGCGTTTTAACCACTGGACCACCAGGGAAGTTACCAATTTTTAACTTTTTGGGTTATATATCAAAAGCTCAGGCAACCAAAGCAAACATAAACAAATGAGACTATATCAAACTAAAAAGCTTCTGCACAGCAAAGGAAACCATCAACAAAATGAAAAGAAAAGATATAGAATGGGAGAAAATATTTGCAAACCACATATCTGAAAGGGGTTAATATTTAAAATATGTATGAAACTCATGTAACTCAATAACCAAAAAACCAAACAACCAGATTAAAAAATTGGCAAAACATCTACATAGACATTTTACCAAAGAAGACATACAGTCACAGGCATATGAAAAGTTGCTCAACATCACTCATCATCAGAGAAATGGAAATCAAAACCACAATGAGGTATTATCTCACAACTTGATAGCTATATGAAAAAAATAAAAGATAAGTGTCATCAATAATGTGAGGAACTAGAACACTGTGTTCTGTTGGGAGGGCTGTAAACCGGTATAGCCATTCTACAAAACAGTACAGAGGTTCTTCAAAAGCTGAAACTAGAACTACCACACGATCCAGCCATCTGTCTTCTCAGTCTACCTAAAGAAAATGAAATCAGTTCCTCCAAGAGGTTTCTGCCCTCCCATGTCCACTGCCACCATCATTTCTTGACTATCACACATAACTTAGTCTAAAGCATGCTAGTTTATACTAATCACACACGTTTGATATTCATAGTAGTAGTAGTGTTAGTCGCTCAGCCATGTCCGACCCTTTTGAGACTGCATGCACTGTAGTCTGCCGAGGTCCTCTGTCCGTGGGATTCTGGACAAGAATACTGGAACAGGTAGCCACTGCCTTCTCCAGGGGATCTTCCCAAATCAGGGATCAAACCCGGGCCCTCCTGCATTGCAGGCATATTCTTTACCAACTGGGCCACCAGGGATTCATAAAAACATTTAAAATTTTCCTAATATTTCTCTGAATTTCAATCTAAGGATGAGCAGCACTGGCTCTTACATCAGACAAACCTGGATTTGTACCCTGACCTTGCTTCTGACGGAATGGGGCCTCCGGCATTTTTAATTAGGGACAAAGTTACACATTTATGTATTAAGAGAAGCTAATTAACAGAATCAAATCCTCTTAACCTTTAATGCTAGATAACCTCTCATCCACATTTTCTTCATTTGCTCAGTGAAAATCCTGCCCCTTAAGAAAATATTCCTATGATTTATGTCAGAGTGTTTTGCCTCGGTTCTCTTCTAGTTTTGTGGTGTCATGCCTTGTATTTAGATCTTTAAACCATTTGGAGTTTGTTTTTGTATATGGTGTGAGAGAGTAGTCTAATTTCACTGACTAAGTGTAGCTGTCAAGCTTTCCCAACAACACTTGATGAAGAGACTGTCTTTTCTCTACTGTATACTCTTGCCTCCTTTGTCTTTGCCATAGATTGATTGATTGTAGGTGTGCGGGTTTATTTCTGGGCTCTTGATTCTGTTCTACTGATCTATATGTCTGCTTTTATGCCAATACTGAGCTGTTTTGATTACTGTAACTTTGTGGTATCATCAGAAGTCTGGGAGGGCTGTGCCTCCAGCTTTGTTCTTTATTCTCAAGATTGCTTTGGCAATTCTAGGTCTTCTGTGGGACCATATAAATTTGAGGATTATTTGTTCTAGTTCTGTGAAAAGTGTCATGGAAGTTTTCATAGGAATTACATTATATTTGCAGATTGCTTTGAGGAGTGTGGCATTTTACCAATATTAATTCTTCCAATCCAAGAGTATGGGGTATCTTTCCATTTCTTTGCATCATCTTCAATTTCCTTTATCAATATTTTATAGTTTTCAGTGTTATAGGTGCATATAGGTCTTTTACCTCCTTAGTTAAGTTTATTCCCCCAGACAAAAGATATAAAAGCAAAAATAAATAAAATAAAGGGACCTAATCAAACTTCAAAGGTTTTTCACAGCAAAGGAAACTATGAACAAAACAAAAAAAGAATCAAGGAATGGGATAAACTATTTGCAAATTTTTAAACTTTTTATTAACAAAGGGTTAATATTAAAAATATATCAACAGCTCATACAACTCAATAATACAAAAAACCAATAGGCCAATCAAAAAATAGGCAGACAACCTAAATAGTCACTTCGCCAAAGAAGACATACACGATGGCCAACAGGCACATGAAAAGATGCTCAACACTGCTAATTATTAGAAAAATGTATATAAATGTGTATTAAAAGCACAATGAGGTTATCGCTTCACCATGGGCAGAATGGCTATCATCAAAAAGACTACAATTAATAAATGCTTAAAAGGGTGTGAAGAAAAGAGAACCTGCCTACACTGTTGGTGAGAATGTAAATTGGTGCACAGCTATGGAGAAGAGTAAGGAGGTTCCTTACAAAACTAAAAAATAGAGCTACCACATTACCCAGCAATCCCACTTTGGGCATATATCCAGAAAACACAAAAACTCAATTTGAAACGATACACACACATCAAGATACAGAAACAACTCATGTGTCCATCAGCAGATAACTGGCTTAAGAAGATGCAGGGGTGTGTGTGTGTGTGTGTGTGTGTGTGTACATGCACAATGGAATATTACTTCACCATAAAAAGGATTGAAATAATGCCATTTGCAGCAATATGGATGGACTAGAGAATATCGTATTAAGTCAGACAAAGAAACATTATATAATATCATTTACATGTGGAATCTAAAAATAATACAAATGAACCTATATACAAAATAGAAACAGACTCATAGACACAGAAAACAAATTTATGGTTACCAAAGGGAAAAGGAAGAGGGGAGGGATAAATTAAGGAGTATGGGATTACCAGATACAAAATACCACACATAAAATAGATCCCTGTATAGCACAGGGAACTACATTCAATATCTTGTAATAACCTATAAGTGAAAAGAACCTGAAAAAAATATATGTATAATATATAACTGAATCACTGTACACTTGAAACTAACATAATACTGTAAACCAACTATACTTCAATTTAAAAAAAAGAAAGAAAATACTGCCTTTTATAAAAAGCTGCTGTAAAAATTAAATAAAAGCTAATTTTCTTCTATAATGTCTGGCACAATCATGCAATCAAAAAAATAGCTCTAACAATATCAAATATCTGTTAATAATAAGAAATTTTTGTTATAAAACCAGTTGCTTACCTTAAGATCACGGTGAACAATGCACTTTTGATGACAATACTGTACAGCAGATACAATCTGAAATAAATATTTGGATAACAGATTCAAAATTATTATAGTAAAAGCATCCATTTTTCAAAATTATTATTCCAGTTAGAGAAGTTACTAGCTTGGATTTCAAAGTTACATTTAGGATTTTCACTGTTCCTTTAGTTCAGAAAACATATGTGCTAAAGTGATGAAATTTTCACTTTTAAATTCAGACAATGTGGAAAAGTAGTGTTCTCTTGCTACAGTATACTAAATATTTATCAGAGTGCATGAAGATTTTTCATACAGGTTGTTATATTTCTCTGTTTACACAATCAAATGTATACTTCATAGTTTTGGGTCAAATGGTTTACGCTACTGTTGGAATAATTTTGGCACACATGAATCAGCATTTCAAGATAACTGGCTCAAGTTCAAATGCAAAACTCTATTTTAGGAATTACATTAAATGTGCTCAAAGCATGTTTCTCAGGGAGGTCAACTGACTTAAGAATTTATCAACAGGGCATTTAGCAATACTGTATTTTTGTCTGTACATATATTACAAAGCAAAGGGAAAATTTTTGAGCCTTAAAAGGATACCTAATTTTCAAAAGAAAAGGGATAAAAATGAAATATAATTTTAAACCTGTCACTAATTCACCTGGGCAAAGTACTCTACCCTTGTAACTAGATTCTGTATGCAGTCTTAATTTCTATTACCTAGGGCTCTTTGGGGATAAGTGCTAAACAGGAAAGAACCCAATGGCTTAAGGGCCAAAGAGAGAAATAGGTTATAAGCAATTCTATGATAGTTATATACTTTTATTACATAAAATACAGAAATGGAAACTGATAGCAATCAGGCAGCTACTTTGTACATATATGTATGGCCATTTTAGCACAGCAGAACATTCAGGTCTGTGGAGTCAGTTAAATGTAAACACAGTCTGAATGTTGAGTATTGGTTAGGCATTTACAAACGGGGACAGAAATGAGATTTTTAAAAGTCTAAAGGTGATGTGAAGTATGACCACGCTAATAGGATACTGGTTAGGAAAAAAAAAAAACCAACTTCGAAGTAGTACAAGTGAAGCTGCTATTTCAGTATTAAAAAATTATTCTAATGTATATTAAAATGGTTTGAAGACAGAGAAGACATGAATTCAAAACAAAATCAACATATAATGAGTAAGATGTAATTCTATTAAAGTCTTTTGATCCAACAGTTTATTGAGTACCTGCTATGTGCAAGAAAATGTGCTAGTTTCAAGAGGAACACAAAAATGAACAATACATGTGCACCCTGTCCTTAAGGAGTTTACAGTCTGATTAGGAGGAAAAAATATGTATATAAGTCACTATATATATAAAAAGGAAGAATCATAGAAGCAGATGTACAAAGAAGCAAAGGAATCATAAAAATAAAGAATAATTTCCAGTTGGTAGGTGATATTAACATTTGACCTAAGCCAACATGAAGGACAGAAATATTTTAAAATGTGGAGGCTTGGGGATGGGGATGTAGCAGGTAAGGGGATGAAATGCCTACTGTGGAGGCAACACAATGTATCTGAAAAGTAGGTTGGAAAATGGTAATATTGAAAGTTAAATCTGGACAGACAAGTTGGTAAAAGCCTTTGAATTCCAAACTAAGCAGGTGCTATATAACCATAAAATGCTTTTGAGCAGAACAACTGTGAATGATTATAATCAATTTTAAGTGTGAGTCCCCCAAATACAGCAGAACCCTACAAGTAATACATAGCATTCATTTTCTTAAGCAATATGCTTCAAATTGTAATGTCTAATTTTCACCAAAATATGTTCATTAGTTAAGAGATATACATTTATATGTAAATATTAATTCAACTTACTGAATATATTATATAGGCCATAGGATGTTCATACTATAAGGCTATTTTTGTATCACAGATGACAGAACTTTGCTGATAACATTATGTTTTTCAAGTCACCTTCTCTTGATACAATAAAGAAGGCATACTACAGATGATCTGGTCACCAAACATGAACTTCACCTTAGGATAGTTTCTATGAAAGCAGTTCTACAGGCACTTCTGGAATAAAAATCTCCTGTGTCTTAAAGACTTAAGAAGGGAAAGACAATTTATAATAACACCACACTGATCTAGTAGGATATAATTTCTACAATGAAAGAAGCTCTGGCTTCTGACTCACTCATTGTAAGAATCCCCATCCACAAATCCAAGTTTTACGCATTAATCTATGGCCAGACCCTCCCATCTCAAACCTTCTGTACCTCCACAAATGCAATGTACGAACTTCTTTATGATCCTTTTGTTACGGATCTCAAAAACATGATTGACATAAGTCATGCACTGACTCTAAGACAAGACATGTCAATGTTTTGCCATGAGGTGCAATTGTGGGGTTTGCTTTGCAATTATTTATAAGTGGGTCAAGAATTCCCAAGCTTCAAGTCGTAGCCTTGATATTGGGAGGGCTGAATCAACATTATGATATTCTTGTAGGCCTTCAAATCTTAAGGGAATGCAGAGGTACTGTAGGAGCAATAGCTGCTGAATTGGTCCTAAACTGTCGTAGTGTCTTTCATACTTCATGGCAGAGTCAAGGAAGTACATGTATAGGTGTGTATATACCCTTACTAATATAGTATATTCCCCTTCACTGTTAAACTCTTAAAAGTAATTGCATGAAGTACAGAGCAAATAAAAATAAAATAAATATACATTAACCAGAGTTTTAATTAAACCTATAAAGAAAAATAAACAGCAAAAATAAACATAAAGACAAAAACAAGTTTTTGACAAATAACTACAAAATTGTGTATGTGTTTTGTTTTTTAAAATGTGAGTTGGTTACCTATTTAATTTGGGGGGAACACATATAGATAATAAAATACATTTAATATTTATAAGAGAATTACTTTTTAAACTTCCATTGTTTTACATTTTAAATAGAATTCATTTCATTTTCAACCTCTGATCTCTTTTCAAAGTAATCCAGATTCCACTTAAAAAAAAAAGAGCCACTTAATAATTACTTGGATCTTTATGAAAATATCTGCCAGTAAAGATGAGTAAGCTCTTTAAAACAGCAGGCATTTTCACCTTCTCTAATTCCATATAGTACCTAGTACAATTTTCGACCACAGTATGTTTTAAATAATAAATAAATAAAACCAACCAACTAAAAAGAAGAGTGAGCAGTGACAGTCCTTCAAATACCAATTTAGATTTCAATGGAAATATCTAATTCAATTGGAATTTTCTTCCTAGTTGGCTACTGAAGCTAGAGTGACTGAGTTGGAGAGAAGGACGACATTTGAATTGATGATTGTAGTTCTTTACTTAAGTAAACTTGGACTTGCAACCCAGCGTAGAAAAGAATTTAACAGTATGTGGCGATCATTGTCCAGCTTCTCAATGTTGCTTCCTTATTACCAGTTGTCTTTAGAGCCAGCTATTTTAAGTCAAATGCTTCTAAGATCCATTACAAATATAATGAATGGCTGTATATATCTTTGGTCTGAAGCATTTTATATATTGTGTTCTAAAAAATAATGACTCTGTGAGATATTAATAATAGATGTTTCCCAAAATAAACTCACTCCATGATTAATTCGGAGAGCGCTATGTCAATAAAATTGTCAAAAAGGTATTTTCCTCCCATCTTCTTTAGGACTTCTATAATTGTTTATATGTTAACATATATGTAAAAATCTCACAGTGGAACATTTCATATTAGTATGACCCAATCTTACTGATTATAGGACCACTTTAATTGCAGAATCATGCTTACAGAAGAGATATTGAACTATTTTTAAGTGAGTATTTTAAATTCACTAAGGCAAAGTTTGGCATATAGTAAGCTATCTGTTGAAACTTCAGTAAATTTTATGAACAATTTACAATTTATTAATCTGGCATTGCTACAGTAATTTTTAAAGTATGCTAATTTAAATTACTTCATCCTTAAAAATTAGAAACAAAAGCTTATATGAATTTAAATTGCTTTTTCTTATTTTATCATTTATGTAACAAATCATAATCAAGTCGACCTGTAAATACCAATATCTTACCATATTCTTCACACTGGCAAGGTTCCTTCCCTATTCGACTAAATAAAATTGATCATAGTCTTTAAACCTACAAAAATAGGAGTTCCAAAAGCAAGATATCTTTAATTACTTAAAAAAATACAAAAAACCTTTTAAAACAGTACACAGTTATGTTGTACATATAAAGGTAATGATAATAATAATTCCTGGATAAATGTTAAGTATTTATTTTCTATCTCACTCTAGGTCTCTACTTCCAAGACTATCAAAGATTTATTAATAAGAGTCTCAACTATAGACATTTTACTATTTATGGTGATCTAAAAATAACCAAATATAACTATTTTACAAATTTCTTTTTCAGTTTTCCATCTTTAAAAAGAAAGTATCAATTTTTCTTTTTAAAGTACCATGTACTCTGAATTCTGGTTTGTAATACTGTCCATTGTACATCACTAAAAATATCAGCAAAACAAAGTTGAAAACTACTTTCCATACCTGCCTAAATTTTGCACGGGCCTCTTTTTCTTTCATTCTTCCATGGGCAACTAAGTAATCAAATACTTCACCTGAATCAGAAAGGTAAAGCAGGCAGTAAAATATACATAGATTTTCAGTTAACAATATATGCAATGTCAAGTTTTTGCCTTGTTTTTAAAGAAGCTTTTGGCCCACACTTTTCTGATAGTTCTACATAAATTAAAACTATTACATGATAGAAAAAAAGGGAAAAAGACATATAAAACCAAATACTGGTAGCAGCTTATGAATCAGCAAAACTCCTTTAATAAAAAAATCATAAAAACATTAAGAAAACTTTCTTCTTTCCAGTACTATGTGAAAATACAGTCAACTCTTTATTATCCATTCAAATAAAGGGAAGCCACAGCACAGGCAACCAAAAATTACATTTGGCTCCGTATTTGGGGCTTACGTTTCAAATAAGACACCAAAAGCCATATTACGTTGGCTCACTCTCTTAAAGTCTACTGATCATTTAATTTTGGTCAAATTCCACCTCTCTATCTCCATCTACACTGATTTCACTCTTATCCTTTGTATTTTGATCATTTCATTCTCAGGATACTCATTTCACCTGTACTGGTACTTAACTCCTTACTATACAGAATGAAACCATCCTTGTGTGCATCTCCTATTACCCTAGAGGAGCTGCAACCTTCCTGAATGCTGTCATCACACCCATACTTTACCTGCATGGCCATCCCATGACAGGACATAAGTGGATAGACAATACAAATTTGTTGAAATAATTTAAAGATATTAGAAACTGTAAAAATTTTCTAATAGATCCTTTACATGTAAGTTTTTTCATTTTTCTCTAAATAATAATAAACCTAATGTTCAGTTACATTATGAAAGATAAAATACCTCAGTGTAAGGGATAAAAATTTTATATCCTTACAATTTGTACCATATAGACATACATGTATATTAAAAACTCACCAAGTGGCTTAAAGAGTTCTTATAAAGTACAGCAAAGTGGTTAAAAACTCAGGTTTTAGAATCAGACTAATTTTGGTATGAATCCTGATTTAGCCCTAAGTTGCTATGGGGAGATATTAGGAAGATTTCTTAACTATGTTAAGACTCTGTTTCTCCCTATTGCCTATCTCACATGGCCATTGTGAGGATTAATGAAATAATGCACGTGCTTAGCACAGTGACTGGCATATAGTAAGCACTCAATAAATTATATATTTGTATCTAGGTATACAGATATATTACATATACATATATGCAATATCAATCCTAGGACGTAAGTAAAATGTTAAAAATCAAAATGCAATGATGTATGTATGTCAGATGAAACTAATACATCTACAATGTTAGCAGATTATATAAAGCATACTTAAATGATTAAATGGGATGATAAAAACAGAGAAATGAATAGATGCTCTAGTTGACCCATCATAGCAGTTAACTCTACACATGTGAATTTAGGCTGGGAAAGATATATACGGTAGGGGTTCAAAAATCTGGACTGCCCTCAAGTTCTGCCTGGAATGTTCATACCCCAGATGTTTACATGACCCAGTCTTTTACTGATTATATATTACTTGTTTATGATACACTTCCCCAACTAGAATGTCATCTTTTTGATGGCAATGACGTTGTATCTGTTCATCCACGTGTTGCTTGCACCTTGAATATCACCTAGTACATAGTAAACATTTAATAGATAATGTTTGCATGAACAATAGAAGAAATACACACACCATTGTGGATTAGCCCTGATGCCTATTTTAATAGGTTCCTTTGAACAAAACATGGTTCATACAGGAGTTCCTTGCCCTTCTAATCACTGAAGATCTTTTGCCCCATGAATGAACCAGGGTCAAGAGATGTACTCCTCAAAGAGGCCATTTTTCATGCTAAGTTTCTAGTGTGCATGTCAGATTCAATCCTAAAATATCTATAAATTTTAGAGGAAACATATTGTTTTATTTTCCAGAGTCATCTTGTCATTTATAGGTTTAAAAGGCAAGAGGTCGATTCTAGATTTACTGCTACAGAGCTGAGATGGTTTTGTTACAGGACCACTGACTGGCAAGACTCAAAGGAGACCTATCACCAGGAATCAGAATTAAGTAAGGGACCATCTGGTTTGGGATGAGCTAAAGCACACACCCGTCTACCCTACACTACACCCCACTGCCCCCCAGTGCTACTGAAGGAGAGCAGTGAGGACCCCAGTTGCTGTCTATAACTCCAGCCACTGCTCCCTTTCATTAGCACCAATAGAGAGTTGACTGTACTTACCATTAATTGTTAAAGCAGTACACACAGTAGTATTAACCCAGCCTTTTGGTGGACCTTCATAAAAACTGAACAATGCCCATCGATCCTTAGCTGTCTATAAGTTCTCATATCAAAGCCATGTCTAGCCTTTCTTTTGAGACTAGATCACTAAAAAAAAGTTTAACTGAACTATAAACACACAGGGTTCCCATACTGATGAACTGTTAATTTACATCTAACTAAAGAAGACTTAAGTGAAGAAAGAATTCATTATGTGGTATTTGAAGGTTCATTAATTTTATGAAAGTTTATTCAAGTTTTTATGATGATTTTATGCAAGTCTGCATGATGATTAATATTTTTTAAAATCCTATGATAATAAAAAACATTAATGATTTAGGTTTTTGTAAAAAACTTACATGAAGCATTTTTAGGGTTTTTAAAAAGTGATGCAAAAATCCAAATCTATTAAAAAACTAAAAAAGTAATTAAAATATTTAGTATTTGTAGTAAATTTTTAAAAATCTAAGAGAGTATAAAAATACATAGTCTAAATGTTGTAGATTAAAATAAAATTGTCTTTATTCAAGTTATAGAAAATCAGAACATCATTAAATCTACACCCTTTTTTAGCTGAAAGGACTCAAAACTAGACTCAACACTAAGTTTTCCTACTGATTAGCAAAAAAAGGTTAGACAAGTTGGTTTAAATAATTTCCAATGCCCTCCTTCTTTAATTGCTTAAATTCTGTTAGTCCTTAAAACCTTCAAGATCCTCTTTTTACTTATTAAATTATTTAACTCCATAAATTTTAAACCTGTTTCTGAGAAAGTTCAGGCTTATGCCTAAAAGAACAGTGATTCTACAGCAATGTATCTCTCATTTGAGGAAAGTGCAGGAAATGAAAGTGATTTTCTAATAATCAGTGTTTATTTTGATGCTAGACAGTCAAATAAATATTATATTCTACTAGAAGTATATCTTACCATTCCCCTGTCAACTCAGTATTCTAACTTATAAAATATATAGATCAATACTTGTTTAAAATGAAATATTTTATAGATTATCTTGAAGATGTATGTATATTGAGAATCTGTGATATGTGATCAGTGAAACAAAAATGTGACCTAGAATAGGCTTTTACTATAAACACTACTAAAAACATTCTGGGTTTGAGATTTCCTATTTATAGCCAAGAGAAAATACTATTAGAAAATAATAATAATAACATAATATTAAGATGAATGTTTCATAGATTATATTCATAGATAACAATGAAAATTAAATTTTGAAAAATGTCCCTAAGTAATTTTTAAATAAGCCAAAGTCCAATTTTTAAATGTAGGATCGATAGGTCTTAAAATCAAACAATGAATTTTCCTAAAGATACCACTGAAAGGCATTTTAATAAAACTACAGATTCATTAACAACAATAAAGACATAGATATTATAATGAGCTTTCAGGTATTAATAATTCTACATGTCTCATCAAAGGTAACTTTTCATTCCCCTCATCCTTACCCCCACTCGCGTATTCCATGACTAATAGAGAGTCTTCTCTGTTTCAATAACTTCAAACAATTTTACTGAAAAAGAAATTAGAGATATAACTCTGTAATTGTGAGCATACTAGATATGCTTTAAGAAAATTTAAGGTAACACTAAACCAAAGGAAAATTTGAGCATTTACTAAAAATTACTACATACAATTTAAAGTTTATAACATTTCCCGAGGACTATTACCACTATGGTAGACCTATCACAAAATGATTTGGAACCAACTGCTGGGTCAAAAGAGTTAAGTTTCTAGGATTAAAAACCCTATCCTCTTTCAAATTAGAATAAGGTAATAAAAAGGAAAATCTTAAAATAAAAAACAATTTATCAGAATAATAAAATTTAATGAATGCTTAAAAAGATAACTACTATCATAATGATTCAATTGAAAATGTTAAATAATCTTTGGTACAGAAATAAAAAATTTTATAATTATGTGATATTTTAAGTTTCTGATTAAAATCTACTAAATTATCAGACTTATGTAGTTGAAATTATATACCACAGGAAATTGCATTTGTATCTCTAATAAACATAAGATTTTATTAGTGCACAAGAAACACACTTCAAGAATAAACAGATTAAAAGAAGAATTGCTTTTTACTTCTTATAATCCAGTGACTTTGAGTAATATGTGTAAATTAATTTACAAATAAATTTATCTGTAAATATGGGGGGAAAATAGACCTTATGGAAATAAGTTCACTAAAATTGAAATAAAATCTTTATTTTCTTTAAAATTCAAACTAGTTATTTTGCCTACAGACTGTGAACAAACCCAAGTCCATATTGCCAAAATATTTGAAATTATTTCTTATCCATATCTAAATGGCATGCAACCTTTAGAGAGACTTAGTAAGGAGATACAAGAAACACCTGTATACAGCAACTCCAAGTCATATGTATTATTTTAGTGAAGAGTAAAAGATAGCAAGGTAGTAGAAAAATACAATTTGTAGCCTTCAGTTAACTTCTTTATAATATTTATACCCAAAGTAACACTTTCCGAATTATCACTTAGGTTATCACTTTTCTTCTTTTTATATAGAACATCCTTAAAACTGTATCATTTCAAATAGCCTCAATAGTATTTAAGGAAAATATTTTATCATTAATTGTAAAATATAAATTTCATACCTATGTTAGGGTGATTCAATATCTTCATTATTCGTACTTCTCGAAACAACTGTGAAAGGAAACAGGAAACATTTCTGCTAAAAAAGAACACTCAACAGAGAACCAATCAAAACATCTATTTGAAGAAATTTATCTTCTTGTAAGACATTATAGGATTTAATAGCGGTCAAATAAGAGATTTATTTCACAATTCCAATTCTACTAAGACTTGGTTTCCAGGACAACGCTAACTAATTGAACTCAAATGGTTCTGTGTGTGTGTGTGAATATACCATATACAATAAAAAAAATTCAAATACTCATTACTAGGAATAAAAGAAAAATACTACGGAAATGAAACTAAATGTACATTCTTATGACTTTTATCCAAAAACAACGTTCTTAGGAGGTAGGGGGGCTGACTTTTTAGTTATCTCTACTGGTTGATCTTCCCTGGTGGCTCAGAGGTTAAAGCTTCTGCCTCCAATGCGGGAGACCCAGGTTCGATCCCTGGGTCGGGAAGATCCGCTGGAGAAGGAAATGGCGACCCACTCCAGTATTCTTGCTTGGAGAATCTCATGGACTGAGGAGCCTGGTGGGCTGCAGTCCATGGGGTCACAGAGAGTCGGACACGACTGAGTGACTTTACTTACTTACTTACTGGTTGATCACACTATAAGCAATTAAGAATAAAGGTATATAAACCATTAAGCTTTTGTGTGGACATAAATTTTCAATTCACTTGGGTAAATATCAAAGAGGATGACTGCTGAATGGTATAGTGGAGTAGGTTTAGCTTTCTAAGAATCCAGCAAACTACCCTCCAAAGTGGCTGCACCATTTTGCATTCCCATAAGCAGCTGAGAGCTCCTGTTGTTTCACATCCTTGCCACCATTCAGTGTTGTCACTGTTCTGGTTTTCACCATTTTATAGATGTGCAGGAAGCCCCAACGGCTCAAAAGGTAAAGACGCCACCTGCAATGCAGGAGATGCAGGAGGCTTGGGTCTGATCTCTGGGTCAGGGAGATCCCCTGGAGAAGGAAACGGCAACTCACTCCAGTATTCTTCCCTGGGAAATCCCATGGACAGAGTAGCCTGGCAGGTTATAGCTCATAGGGTCGCAGAGTTGACAGGCCTGAGCACACACATGCAATGCAATGGGTGTGAAGTGGTATCTGTTGTTTTAATTTACTCTAGTTAAAGCAGCAATCTACAGCCATCGGGTTCCTACATCTCAAAGATGTCTAGAATACATTGTTCTATGCATAGTTTCCTCTTCTTCAGGTGGATTTCTTTTTAAATTTATTGAAATATGGTTAATTTACAAAGTTGTATTAGTTTCAGGTGTACAGCAAAGTGATTCAGTTATATATATATATTTTTTCATATATGTTCATTTTTAGACTCTTTTCCTTATAGGTTATTACAAGATATTGAGTACAGTTCCCTGTGCTATACAGTTGGTCCTTGTTGGTTATCTGTTTTATCCTTTAATAGTTTTTGACAAGGAGTAAGGAAAAAAACAAAAACAAGCAACAGCATAAATGTGTGTATAAGCTGGGTACGTGCTGGCTTAAAGTGACAGGCAGCTATGGGCAGAAGAAGAGCAGCTGCTGCTGGAAGAAGTGATGATAGGGGTTTTAAGTGGTTAACTGACTTGGAACAATGCAGTGCCAGAATCATGCCCTGCCAATCACCCTTATTCTTAAAGAAACACTTAAATTGTCAGGTAGATTTGTCATTAACCTTCCAAACCTAGAGAATCTGGGTCAACTGAACGGGAGTAGCACACGGATTCAGTAAAGGTGTATGATGTCTCTTCTTCATGACTCCCCGTAATCCCTTCTTAAAGCCTAATATTCCAGTTGGCTGCACAGAAGAGAGACTGGACAACTGCACCAGTCACTTGAGTCAAAGGCAGCAGAAGAGGCAGAGAAGCGAGTTCCTTACACGTATGTGATTCTTTCACCCAGAACACATCCTTATTAGCAAAGATGCTAATCTTATCCAAGTTTGCTCTTCCTTAGTAAACGGGGAGAGAGAGAGAGGTGAGGAGAAGGGAGAGCTGAACATTTAGACCAAGTTAAGAAGGCTACCCTGAGATGGAGAAATGTTATAAAAATCACTGCATGCCTGTGTACTACAAGACACACAGGAGATATGGGTTCAATCCCTGGGTTGGGAAGACCCCCTGGAGAAGGAAATGGCAACCCACAAGTCAAAACTATAGTTTTTCCAGTAGTCATGTACAGATGTGAGAGTTGGACCATAATGAAGGCTGAGCACTGAAAAATTGATGCTTTTGAATGGTGGTACTGAAGAAGACTCTTGAGAGTCCCTTGGACTGCAAGGAGATCCAACCAGTCCATCCTAAAGGAAATCAGTCCTGGGTGTTCACTGAAAGGACTGATGCTGAAGCAGAAGCACCAATACTTGGGCCATCTGACATGAAGAACTGACTCACTGGAAGAGACTGTGATGTTGGGCAAGATTGAAAGCGGGAGGAGAAGGGAGCGACAGAGGTGAGATGGTTGGATGGCATCGCCGACTCAATGGACATGAGTTTGAACAAACTCCAGGAGACAGTGAAGGACAGGAAGCCCTAGCATGCTGTAGTACATGGGGTCTCAAAGAGTCAGACACAACAGAGTGACTGAACAACAACAACCAGTATTCTTGCCTGCAAAACGCCATGGACAGAGGAGTCTGGTGGGCTGTACAGTCCATGAAGTTGCCAGGAGTCAGACATGACTGAGCGAACTAAGCATCATATATCCAGGCCAAGTAAGGACAACAAAAGTTTGCCGTTGTTTTAGATCAGCATTTATATGAGCTTCCCCACCTTTAAAAATTTCAGTGTGATTAAAACGCACATGAGAATTAACCAGGAAAAAAACAGAAGTTCGTGAACATATTAAATAGTCCCACATTACTATTTGAGTTTCTGATTCTAATTTCAGTCCTATTTTTCCTCTTGAAACTGTGACATCATGATGTTCCTAACATATACAAATTTAGCAGGAGAGCTATGGATTCACTAATACCTTTCAAACTATTGTTTCAACTTTTCTGTTGGCTGGGAATTAAGGCCAGAGTTTTAAGACTGTGTGTTAAATTACAGAAGTAAGTGCTCAGAGAAGGCTTGAGATGGATGGGTCTTCTATGACTGAAGGGCAGGGACTTCACTGTCTGGACTTTGTGACAGTTGTTCAGGTTGTTCAGAGGCTTTTGTGGTTTCCTCCTTGATTTTTAACTGTTTTAGATAACTGAAGTTAGTGAATAAGCCTCAGTTCTGTGGAGAGCTATTTACTTTTCAGTTCAGTCCTTTCTGGTTAGAGGTAAGGATCAGAATTAGGCAAACTCCATTAGTGTAAATCAATACATATTTGCCTTATTTATTTCTTCTCTCAACTACTCTGTTCCTTCCAACCTCTTCCATTCCTTCTGCTTATTATTACTTTTTTGATGGTGGAAAAGTCTGTTCTATTTATTAGTAGTCAAGTGCACATGGCTAAGACAATACTCATCCTGTTTATTCTCAAAGCATCATAGTCAGGGACTAGTCAAAATCCCATCATCATCTCTACCAGACCTGCTCACTGTGCTGTCCTGGGACCTGTCAATGTTAAAGGACTTCATCATCTCTGTGTTCTTGGGCAGATAGAGAAGAACTCTGGCCATGGAGAAATTGACAAAGGCAGTGGTCAATCTTGTTCCCCTCACGGAGAGCTCTTCCAGGCTGTCATCAGAGTCACAGTATGCTGGGCTCATAAGAGGAGGCTGACATTCATATCTTCTTGTGCCTTTTAACACAGCTTTCTTGGCCTTTCAAGTATTTTGCTCTGATTTGGGTTTGAGGAGGGGCAGAAGCCCTTCTTTTTCCTTCACCTCAAACCTTGTAAAAATTCAACTGTATCTTTCACAACAGTTTACTGGCCTATTAATGTGAAGGGTGGGTGCTGCTGTACCCTGTAGGTAATTTCAGTTCTAAGAGAAAGGGCTTTGTATACACCTTCTCAGAGATACCAGTCATTAAGGGATTTTATATACAATTTGCCTATATTAACAGAACCCTACAGATTAAACTCTCAGCTTTTTAATTTCTAGCATTACCATTTCATTCCTCTTTTACTTCAGACATTATTATTAGGACATCAAATATTTTATGAAGTTATTGCTAGTACCAGTATTAAAACTCAGGCTAACTTAAGTTCTCCCCATGAAACAGTTCAGAAAAAGAAATCTGAATATACTTAAATTAGCATATATTAGATAATTTCTAACTAAAAAACACAAAATGCTTAGTATTACTTCTAAACTTGACAACTTGTCATCAATTATTAAATGCAAAATAATAGGCTCTGCAACTTTGCCTAAATTTTACCTTCATATATGAATGATAATGTTTTTTAATGAACTGGTACTAATTTTATAGTGCTACAGTCTTTCCCAAGGGCTTGTATGGATACAGCTGTGGGCTCAAGTTGCTGTTAAGTAAATACAATTGTTTGAGATATCAAATCAAATAATTTCAGAGAGAAGATACTAAAAATTAAATAGATTAAATTTGAAAAAGTGTCCAATTCTCACTAGGCAGAAATCATGAAAATCAAAACAAAATCTCCTCTACAAGATTGGCAAAAATTAAGAAATCTGATAATATAAAGTGCTGACAACAATGTGGAGCAAAAGTAAATCTCATACAAAGTTAGCAGAAGTAGATATTGGTGTAGCCACTTAAGAGCAATTTGACATTATTTAATAAATTTGAGGATATGCATGCCCTTCAAGCTTGCAATTCTACTTGGAGAGATATATACCCTTCTATACTTCTTTAGAAAAATATGTACACAAGAATAGACATTTTGTAGCAAAATAAACATTCTTGTAGCAAAATTAATTGCTACATTTTCTGTAACAGCAAAAACAAAAAGCTAACTAGGAAAAAAAAACACTAAAACAACAGGAACAATCTAAACAGAAAGATGGACTAACTAATAGAATCTACTAAGAGAATGGGTAAACTGGCTTATTTGTACAATGGCATATAATAATAGTGAAAATAAATGAACTAGACTATACACACTAACATGAATAAAACTGTAAGACAATGCTAAATGGAAAAAAGTAAGTTGCAGAAGAATAAAAAGCTTAAAAATAAATAATATATAGTATTTTATATAAAGATACACATGTGAAAATTTTTAAACAAATGAATGGGAATAAGAAAGACCAAATTCAGAATATAAGTTATTTCTAGGTAGAAACAAGAAATGACACACAGGGCTTCAACTGTATCTCTAGTTTTATCTTATAAAAAAAGGTCAAAAATGAAACATTTCAGTCCAATAAATAAATATGAGAAAGCAACTTTTTTAAAATGGGAAAGATGTTTTGAAGTCTCCATCTAAAAATTAAAAATAGACTAGTGTACTATATCAACAAACTTCCCAACTTAGAAAAGCCAGGAGTATGACTCTTAAAATAACTGTGAAAATATTACATAGTTCTTGAGAATACAGAAATAGATGTACAATTTTCAGCCAAAAAAGACTGAGAAATTAGAACAGAGGTCTTCAGAATCAGAGGCAGAAATCCAAGCATCAAAAGCAAAATCCAAATAGTACTATTGAAGCAAAACTAAAGAGATGGCTTATGAATAACTCTTGGTTCTGGGTGCTTAATTTTAAGAAGGGCAGGGGGATTTAACACCTGTTGTGGAGATAGGAAAGGTTTCCCTGAAGAAATTACTCTTAAGGCTGAAATGTGAGAAGTGAGCAAGAATTAAATGAGGTGAAGTGAAAATCGCTCAGTTGTATCTGACTCTTTGCAATCCCATGGACTGTAGTCCACGGAATTCTCCAGAACAGAATATTGGAGTGGGTAGCCTTTCCCTTCTCCAGGGGATCTTCCCAACCCAGGGATCAAACCCAGGTCTCCAACATTGCAGGCAGATTCTTTACCAACTGAGTCACAAGGGAAGCCCAAGAATACTGAAGTGGGTAGCCTATCCTTTCTCCAGAGATCTTCCTGACCCAGGAATCAAACTAGGGTGTCCTGCATTGCAGGCAGATTCTTTACCAACTGAGCTATCAGGGAAGCCCAGAGGGAGTGGTAAAAGCTTAAGAACAGGGTGGGGTGAAAAGCTGCAAAGCCCTGATGGCTGAAACAGTATGAACAGGACCAGATGAAAGAAAGGCAGTGGAATTGGAGGAGGAGGGGATGAGGAGAGTGGGGAGAAGCTGGAGAGAGCTGGGGGACCATGAGATGAAAAAAGAGGGAAGGACCTGAACATCATGCTAATGAAGTTGATTTCCAGACTGCAAAAAATGCAATGTCTAAAAGTTTAAATAGACAGACAATATAATCAGACAGGTTCTGCATCCTTGATGACTTTTTAAAGGGTATATATATGTGTGAGTGAGTGAGTAAGTGTGTGTGTGTTGGGGGTGGGGAGTGTTGTGGGGGGATGCAAAGTGCAGAAAAACTGGCTGGAAAGCTACTGGGTTAGTCCAAGGAAGAGATAACAGCAGCAGTGTCCAGAGGATCAGGATGAGAAAGACAGGTAAGAAATAAAATCAGAACAATTCAAGGACTGAGATGGTGAGGAGGGAGAGGGAGGAGCCAAGGATAGTTCTGAGGCTTCTGGCCTGCACAACTTGGGGACAGTGTCACTCACTGAGACAGGACACTGGAAGAGCAACAGGCAGGCAACATACTGAGCAGGTGGGGGGAGGTCATGAGTTCAGCTTTGGATGTAAGTCTGGGTTATCTTTGAAGGATTACAAGCAAATGTAGGAGGGGTTCTGAGTTGAAGAAATAAATCTGTGTTTGCTTATAGGTGATCATTTAAACCAGAATAACCCTTGAGACAGCCTTGGAAGAGAACACTGAGAGTCCTAGGACCATGCCTTGTGAAACTCCAACATTGAGCGGCCAACAAAAAGGAATATGACTCCATTTAAAGAAAATAGAAAAGAGGGAGCCAAAATCATAGAGTAAAACATAAGGGGAAAATATAATCTTCATTCAATACATATTGGCTAATTAAGAATTAATTAACACATGTATTGGACTCAATACATCGACAAGCAGCTTTAATCATAAGGCAGTTTCCATTTCTAGCTTTACTTTTTTTCCCCCTTATTTCTACTAAATTTAAAAAGTCCTAAATTATAATCACAGATTGACCAGTGAAAGGAACGAAGGAAATACTGGGAGGTATGTCAGAGACATTCAGATTATTAGTGCATCCAACCTTACAAAAGCAGTTCTTTAAGAAGATTATGCACAGCTCTCAGACAGATTCTAGGCTATTGATCTAATCACACTAAAAAGTCAGAAGACTAGAAATTTCAATCTGAAGGATAATAGCAAATGGTTCTTAATATGCTCTTTGGATATGCTTACCCTGGAAAGTAGTCTTCATATTTGGATGTAACATTTGTATGTTAAACTTCCCTATAATATGTTATTGAACTCTTTGTCCAATAACTGAGGGCTAAAACAAGGTTTAGAAAAGTCAGAGTTTTGGTCAGTGAACTGCCTAAAATACAGTTTGGTCTTTCCAAAAAGGACCTGTCCCAGTGGTTCAGCAGTTAAGAATCTGCTTGCAAGGCAGGAGACGTGGGTCTGATCCCTGGATCAGGAAGATCCCCTGGAGAAGGAAATGGCAACCCACACCAGTATTCTTGCCTAGGAAATTCCATGGACAGAGAAACCATCCATGGGGTCGCAAAAGTGTTAGACACAACCTAGCGATTAAACAAGAGCAACTCTCCAGAAAATCTGGTTATCTTTAATATTTAAACTGTTGATATTTTAGTTAGACATTAACATTATTAGTATCATCTTTTAAAAGAAACTTGTTTAGAAACTAACACAATATTGTAATTATCCTTCAATTAAAAATAAATTTAAAAAGAAACTTCTTTGAACAACTGCTCCCTCAAATTCATCATATTTCAGTGTGAAAGATACACTTCTCAATTCTCCACACCGCGTGCTACACAGACATCTCCCAATAGCCGAGATTTTAGGATAGTCCCTGTTTCCAGCATTCCTTTAAATCAAATCAAGGTCAGATATGTTACCAACCAAAAATTTCATGGAGAATGAAGCAGTGAGTGACTTGGCATTAGGTATGATCCTATGTATTCACACAGCAGTATCACTCCTTATAGGTGTGTGAACTTACATATATAAATTCAGTAATGATTCAAAGACAACTTTTACAGTCTACAACCAGCTTACTAAATGCTAATTCTTCTCATATGACTTAGGTTTTCATTTATCCACGAAAGAACTGGTCAAGACTTTTCCTTCAAATCATCTACACACATGAAAAGAATTGTACACAAGAAGTACTCAGCACGTTAAGTGGTTTTTGCAGCTACAAAGTGAAATATGTGAGAGAGCAAGCATATGTGAGAGTAACTGGTTTCCAACCTATGTTCAACGGGGAGATTTGTTAAGGAATATTGCCAAGGAGCTTCTGCTTTCTTCTTGATCCAAAATATTTGTCAGTAATTATAGGATTGTCTTTACAAGTTCAGTTTTTTGATATGTTAAAAGAAATGTAATTCTGAATTGCTTCCATGATTCTGTCTTCCTCTCTACTTTTACTGACCAAATTCCTCAACGTGATACAGATTATTGTGAAGATATTCTGGAAAACATAACTACCTTTCCAGAGAGGTCTCTGGGCTTCATCTGAAAACTCACTGAAGTATAAATGGCTTCAGTTCAGTTCAGCTCAGTCGCTCAGTCTTATCCAACTCTTTGCGACCCCATGAATCGCAGCACGCCAGGCCTCCCTGTCCAACACCAACTCTCGGAGTTCACTCAGACTCACGTCCATCGAGTCGGTGATGCCATCTAGCCATCTCATCCTCTGTCATCCCCTTCTCCTCCTGCCACCAATCCCTCCCAGCATCAGAGTCTTTTCCAATGAGTCAACTCTTCACATGAGGTGGCCAAAGTACTGGAGTTTCAGCTTTAGCATCATTCCTTCCAAAGAAATCCCAGGATTGATCTCCTTCAGAATGGACTGGTTGGATCTCCTTGAAGTCCAAGGGACTCTCAAGAGTCTTCCTCAACACCACAGTTCAAAAGCATCAATTCTTCAGCGCTCAGCTTTCTTCACAGTCAACTCTCACATCCATACATGACCAAAGGAAAAACCAGAGCCTTGACTAGATGGACCTTAGTCGGCAAAGGAATTCAACTCTTCACATGAGGTGGCCAAAGTACTGGAGTTTCAGCTTTAGCATCATTCCTTCCAAAGAAATCCCAGGATTGATCTCCTTCAGAATGGACTGGTTGGATCTCCTTGAAGTCCAAGGGACTCTCAAGAGTCTTCCTCAACACCACAGTTCAAAAGCATCAATTCTTCAGCGCTCAGCTTTCTTCACAGTCAACTCTCACATCCATACATGACCAAAGGAAAAACCAGAGCCTTGACTAGATGGACCTTAGTCGGCAAAGGAATGTCTCTCTCTGCTTTTCAATATGCTATCTAGGTTGCTCATAACTTTTCTTCCAAGGAATAAGCGTCTTTTAATTTCATGGCTGCAGTCACCATCTGCAGTGATTTTGGAGCCCCCAAAAATAAAGTCTGATACTGTTTCCACTGTTTCCCCATCTATTTCCCATAAAGTGATGGGACCGGATGCCATGATCTTCGTTTTCTGAATGCTGAGCTTTAAGTCAACATTTTCACTCTCCTCTTTCATTTTCATCAAGAGGCTTTTGAGTTCCTCTTCACTTTCTGCCATAAGGGTGGTGTCATCTGCATATCTGAGGTTATTGATATTTCTCCTGGCAATCTTGATTTCAGCTTGTGCTTCTTCCAGTCCAGCATTTCTCATGATGTACTCTGCATATAAGTTAAATAAGCAAGGTGACAATATACAGCCTTGACATACTCCTTTTCCTATTTGGAACCAGTCTGTTGTTCCATGTCCAGTTCTAACTGTTGCTTCCTGACCTGCATACAGGTTTTTTAAGAGGCAGGTCAGGTGGTCTGGTATTCCCATCTCTCGAAGAATTTTCCACAGTTTATTGTGATCCACACAGTCAAAGGCTTTGGCATAGTCAATAAAGCAGAAATAGATGTTTTTCTGGAATTCTCTTGCTTTTTTGATGATCCAGCGATGTTGGCAATTTGATCTCTGGTTCCTCTGCCTTTTCTAAAACCAGCTTGAACATCTGGAAGTTCAGGGTTCACGTATTGCTGAAGCCTGGCTTGGAGTTTTTGAGCATTACTTTACTAGCGTGTAAGATGAGTGCAATCGTGCAGTAGTTTGAGCATTCTTCGGCATTGCCTTTCTTTGGGATTGGAATGAAGACTGACCTTTTCCAGTCCTGTGGCCACTGCTGAGTTTTCCAAATTTGCTGGCATATTGAGTGCAGTACTTTCACAGCATCATCTTTCAGGATTGTTACTATTTGACAATGTTTTTACACAACAGATAACACACTAGCAGTAAATGAATTATTCATTCAATAAGTCTAACTCCTAGATGTCAATTATTGAAACTTTTTATATTTGCCCTGCTTGTGCAAAATCACTGTCATAAGGATTCCTACTCTATGTAACTGGGATGCAGCACTTTTCATTATTAATGAGCTTTAGTGATCTTATTCTTGCTATCATTGCAGGTTTACTACTCAGCAGATGACTCCTGAACCACTGTGCTATTTTTGTGATTTTGAAATATAATGCAACACAGTAAAACAATAAAAGATGCAAATTAATAAGTAATATACAGAAGATAAACTGCACCCTGATGATTGTGAGCTGAGGCAAACTAACACATTCTTTGTCAATCTGTGTATAAATTAATATGTCCAAGTTTCAAAACTTGGTGGAATTTCAGAGAAAACAACAACTAATCTTACATTTCAAATAAGTGACTATGAATAAAACTGCTTCATCATTCTGCTTTTTCTCCATCAGTAATAGGCTGCTTAAAAGATCCCTAGGGAATCACCAGTACAGCTCATAGACCCTACTCTAAAAAACCACTAATATGTGAGGTGGGAGTCATGCTACAAAGAGGAAAAAGTAAATATAACATCTATGCTAAACAGTCTTAAACTATGAAAATGTATTAAACTGGATTCCATTAATTTAAAATATGTAAAATCACTGCAGATGGTTAACTGCAGCCATGAAATTAAAAGACGCTTACTCCTTGGAAGAAAAGTTATGACCAACCTAGACAGCATATTGGAGAAGGCAATGGCAACCCACTCCAGTACTCTTGCCTGGAAAATCTCATGGATAGAGGAGCCTGGTAGGCTGCAGTCCATGGGGTCGCTAAGAGTCAGAAACGACTGAGCAACTTCACTTTCACTTCTCTTTCATGCACTGGAGAAGGAAATGGCAACCCACTCCAGTGTTCTTGCCTGGAGAATCCCAGGGACGGGGAACCTGGTGGTCTGCCGTCTATGGGGTCGCACAGAGTCGGACACGACTGAAGCGACTTAGCAGCAGCAGCAACAGACAGCATATTGAAAAGCAGAGATATTACTTTGCCAACAAAGGTCTGTCTAGTCAAGGCTTTGGTTTTTCCAGTGGTCATGTATGGATGTGAGAGTTGGACTGTGAAGAAAGCTGAGCACCAAAGAATGGATGCTTTTGAACTGTGGTGTTGGAGAAGATTCTTGAGAGTCCCTTGGACTGCAAGGAGATCCAACCAGTCCATCCTAAAGGAGATCAGCCCTGGGTGTTCATTGGAAGGACTGATGCTAAAGCTGAAACTCCAGTACTTTGGCCACCCTCATGCGAAGAGCTGACTCATCTGAACAGACTCTGATGCTGGGAGGGATTGGGGGCAGGAGGAAAAGGGAACGACAGAGGATGAGATGGCTGGATGGCATCACCGACTCGATGGACGTGAGTTTGAGTGAACTCCGGGAGTTGGTGATGGACAGGAGGCCTGGCGTGCTGCAATTCATGGGGTTGCAAAGAGTCAGACACAACTGAGTGACTGAACTGAACTGAATACAAATAATACAAGCATATTACGTGAGCAATGCTGAAACTAAAGATGCTAACAATTCCAAAGACCAAACTGTTTTTAAGAACTCTATATTTCAGAAGTTTGGAACAATTGGGGTATCAAATTTAGACTACTTTCATCTATCACTAATGTTGGCAAAGGAAAGTAATATTCCCTATTAATATGCTATACAAAAAGGAATAAACAAGAAGGACCAGCTTAAATTCAGATCAAGTTCAGAACAAGACTTAATCAAAACTTTTGGGTTGAGATGAGATTAAAATGATTCCTTTCTGCAAGTATGTGCTGTCATAATCTGCCTTTTAAGAAAGACACCTAAGGCATGGAAAGCCATTTTGCTATTTTTTTACTATTACTTGACTGTCAGTGCTAAGGGGGAAAAAATGATTACTTTTAATTTCATGTTTTATATTTTTATTTCTTAGATATGACTGACTGGCATATGAGATGCTCCTAGCATTCAATGAGTAAGGCCAAATGTTGAATATTCTACAATGCATGAAAACTAAGCAAGCCTTGATCTGTTCTTTTCTAAATCTTTTAACAAAAAGCAAAGCTATGAACATAAATAAAAATTATTCTGAAAACAACAAAATACACATGGTGTACTGGCTACATTTAGTAAATTTCAATCTTTGCTTTTATTTTCACAGATTTAAGAAAACAAAATTGCCATCATTTTTTATATGCCTGTTTGGAAAAGCAACCCTTTATCAGCAAGATTAGCAGAATGTAGCAGAATCTAGAACAAAAATTACATCACCAAGTATATGTTTTATCTGAATAACAGTCCAGCTTCACATCTGCATGTCTGCGTATTTCAACAAGCGTGACTTTCGTTCCACAACTTTCTCTGGGTCCCTCTGGGAAAGACAGAGTGGGGGTCACACTGCCCTGCATCCAACAAGCACAACAGGCCTGGACTAGTTCTACTGTCACTCAAAATCACTTAATTTATCAGAGGATCACACAGATTAACCTTGGAAAAGAGAAAAGGCTAGCTGGGCCACCAACAGGGCCTCTGGGCTGTGATGCAGTCTCTGTGTTTTAAAGGGATTCCCAGGAGAGGGGTGGGCAATAATTTGCCCCACTGTGGCTCTAACACAGGAAGAAACAGCATCTTTGGATAATCTGTCTGCCCAAGGAAGACGCCTTTTTATAACTCATACCACTAAGTCATGATTAGCTGAGAGACAGGTACTGGAAGTTTCTCCCAAAAAATATCCAACAAGGTATACATTATCTCACAGTCACAGAGAAAAATAAAAATCTAGCAAACCTTTCATGTTCATATAGATGAGAAATACCAATACTATGAAAAGCTATACTGGTTGGCAAATTTAAAAGGAATCTCAGTAAGTAAAAAGACAGATTTAAATCTCTTAAGTAGAACTATATAAAATAAACTGGGTTATCTGGTACTGAGACAAGTGGGAAGTCTTGATTATTACTGACCCAAATTTTTCATTTAGTGTTAGAATCACAGCAGGTATAGTTATACACACCACACTAAAACTTTCTTATAGAATTCTGTTTTAGAAATCCAGTTATTTACACCACACTTACATATGTGACCACAATCCCATTATATTCTCATAAAAACAATAATGTACTTTATACATAATCACACATATATATCTTATATATTACATAGTGAGCTATATATAAACAACATATATGGCACAAATGCTAAAATATTTGCTTCGTTTTTAAAGTACTAAAATGTGTACATGAGAAAGTTTTCCCAAATAAATAATGAAGCAACAAGAACCAGCTTTACTAAATTTACCAGGTCAATTCCCATCCTACTTGCTTTTTTTGGTCCCTATGCTGTTTTATGTTCACCCTTTGAAGAAATGTTAGTATCTTCTACTATAAGTTAGCTTACAGTAACTTCTACAGTAATCTTCTACTGCAGTTTTTGTGGAGGAAGGAAGAGAAGCAACTGAAGCCACTACTGACAATAGTATCTCATAAGTTGATTAGACTGAAGCAGAATCCTAAGCACTTCAAAATATCTGATACAAAAAGTTTTATCCTACTGTATTAAAAGACATAAGTTCCTTTGACACAGTAAATGCATTTGAGGAGGAGATATTTTTCAGACATTTGATAAATACTTAAATATTAACAAATGTAAACATTATGTTGATATTAAGTCTTTTCTTCATATACTGATGAAATGTAGAATTGTACCTAATGGGAAATTTAGAATAACTGATTCTACAGAGTATCATATATTGATTATACACTCACATTATAATTACTTACTATTAAAATAATTAAATACCTTTTGTAGACTAGTAGGATTTAGCTGAGTTTTGTCTATTATTTTCACAGCAACCTGAAAAAGAGAATCATTAAATTTTAATTTGAGAATACATAAAGAATAAAATTTATAAAGAAAACATCTTTTGTTTCATCCTAACTAGATATAGCTATACTGGGGGTTAACATAATTGGATGGTAAAGTTTTGATAACAGCCTTAGAATATATTCTATTGACCCAAATCTGTAACCTATTTCATTCTGAGTAAGTGAAATTACACCTTTGTTAAAGTTCTTCCAAGGTTCCCCTTTTAAAGTAAAAATCATTTGTACCTTAATATTTGACTCATGATCTTGATAAGTCATAATTATCAGAAGAGAGAGGCTTATAAACTTTTAGTAAGTTAAGTAATACGTGGGGAGAGAGACTGGACACCCAAACTCACAGCAAATTAACAAAACAGGTTTAAACATCCTCTAAGTCTTTGTCTAATATAGCCTGTGTCCTAATAGCTCCTGGGGTCAAAACAGACAGAGAAGACTAAATTTAACCATAAGTGAAAATAATATTATGTATAAAACAAAATGGAAACTTAGCAAAAATGTTTTATGACAGATTTTTCATAATATCCTAATTGGATCCAATCATTTAATATAGTGTTAGATGTTTAACTATCTTGAGTCTTTAATATATAAATTATTAAATATTTATTATTACTATTAAAACATATATTTTACTATGTAAATATACCTACTTTGAAACACACAGGAATTTAGAAACCTGATTCTCTTATTATCTGAGAAAAACATCTATAACACTTGCTCAATGTAATCTCTAAATAGATTAAAAATTAGTGGCTAATTTCCTATACATTTATACCTAATTTACTTCAAGTAGTAGTTTTTAAAATTTATTTTTTATTCAGGTAACAGTGGCTTTTAACACTATGTAAGTTTCATGTGTACAACCTCAGATTCCTATTCCTATATACAGTACAGCTTAAGTAGTAGTCAATAAGAAGTTATCCTAGCCCTGTTCCTGGGGTTGGGTAGCAAGCATAATCTGAAATGTTTATGGAAACCATATAATAAAAAGACAGAAGGCTAAGAAAACCTCATGTGCAGCACATCTGATTTGTAAGAGATGCTAATACACAAGGACAATTTTTCTGTGCTAGGTATAACTCTACCTATGTACATTTCATTCACACATACCCCCGTGTTTACTATATTACAACTGTTATTATATTTCCAGAATCAGCTATAGGAAAGCTTTTTTAGTAAGACTCTGGAGAGGTCCAAGTAAGTATTAAAAAGCATCGTAAAAACTTACCTCTCTACCGGTTAGAACATGCCTTGCCAATTTCACTTTGGCAAAATTTCCCTTCCCTATTGTCTTTTGTAAACGGTAATTTCCAATGTGAGGCTGTTCGTCTGTTGCTGACGTAATGGAGTTTCTACACCGAGGGATGTTCTGTCTGCTACTTGATTTGGTTGGCTGGATATGGGGTTCAGTATATCCATCCACAGATGTATGCTAAGAGAAAGGTTAGAAGATTTCATCGTTAATTAAACTATGTAATTAAAGGACAGTTCAAGTAACACTACAAACAGTTTTCATTGATAATTCATCTCTAACCTAGAGGGGTAGGATGGGGTAGGAGGTGGGAGGGAGGCTCCAAACAGAGGGTACATATGTAAACCTATGGCTGATACATGTTGATGTATGGAGAAACCAGCACAGTATTGTAATTATTCTTCAATTAAAGATAAAGAGGGGGAAAAATTCATCTCTAATGAAAACAGATTGCACTACACCATTTCTGGGCATTCTGTCTGCAATTTCTACTTGACTTTAGTTCCCTTTGCCAGGGGGAATATAATCATTTAAAATGAAATGTTCTGCATAGCTTTAGACATATGCTTTTGCTTTTAAAAAGATACAAATGGTTAGACAGCCAGGAGCCCCACAGATCATTACTCTCCTAAGGGTGTTACCCCTGTAGGCTGCAGTGACAATCCAGATCCAGACTGCTTCATTACGATGGCAAAATGTCTTCAGCGCCAAGACAACTCCACGAGTACAGCTCTGTTTCTCTAAACCAGTCCAGCTACTTGTCCTGGTCACTCTTTCATTTGCTGGGCACCTAACTTTGGCCAACTAACCAGCTGTTTCCCATGACAGGTACCTTTAATCAACTCCTCAGCCCCTCATCCAGTTTCCCATGCCCAAGGAGAAGCCATCGATAGCCCTGCTGGATCCATGACCTTATACCCACTGCCTCCTTCCTCACATTTAAATCGTGCCCTTTTCAAGGCACAGATGTCACTTTGTCTCAGCATCTCACACTGGCTCACAATCACAGTAACTGACTGTGTTACCCTGGGGCTCAGCACCTCAAGTCCCAGGTAAGGCTGCCTAAGGAACCCTGTTTGCCCAGCTCTGAGTGTCCCTGCTCTTGGCTAGTTTTGTCTGCTTTCCAAAGTAAATAAAATTTGTAGCATTTTCTGTAAAAATGTAGAATTATGCATGAAAAACATAACATCATTATCTGACATCTTAAAAACAGCTGAAGATGAATACAAAAATTTAACAAAAGGGGGCAGCTTTTATTTGCAAAGTAATTCAGACATATGTTGTCCAACCTATACCACCAAAAGCGTGTCTAAAAAATTTTGATCAGAAATTTCTTAAAGGCAACTTTGAAGATGACTCTATTTACTAATTTCATGCAAAGCAGGACTCAAGATCTTTTTCTATTTGTTTTTACTTTTGATATTTTTTAAAAACTTGGCTCAGGATTAAAGGATGAAATTCTGTGTCATACATACACTTGCAGCCATTTGAGTCACACTGGGGTATTTTCACAACAAACTACTTCCATGTGATTCGATCTACTGCACTGTCATACACTCACTTCTTTGTGTCTGCCACCTTACTATGAGCAACTTGAGGACAGACATGTTTTCTTTCCACTTTTATACACTTATCACACTGCAGAGTGCCAGATATATAATAGGAAAAGTTCAATAAACCAATAGTTCTCAAATTGTTGTCCTTGGACCAGCAACATCAGCATCATCTGGGAACATGCTAGAAATGCAAATTCTCTGACCCTGTTCCAAAACTACCTAACAGAAAACTCTGGGGGTGGAACTCAGTAAGGAGTCTTTTAGCCAGTCCTCCAGGTGATCCTGATGCAGGCAAATTTGAAAACTACTGCAATAAATAATATAAGTAGGCAGTAATCACAAAGTTACTCACTGGTTCTTAGTGACTTTTCTATTATCTGAGCATAAACAAGAGATTTTAATTATAATCATTTTCTCAGAGTCAATAGATCATTATAATAATTCCTACAAATAGTACTTCTCTATCTGAACTTGTCCAATGGGACTATGGACTTCTCTATCATTCAAAATTTAGTTTTATCTCCTCAACAAAGTGCTCTATGTCTTTCACAAAGCAGAACTGATTACCCCTCTTTTCTGTTGCTATCTTTATATCGAGGAAAAATTTCTACTATTGAACTATCACACCATCTTCTTAAGTACTGGTTTTTTGTTAATTCTCATTGTTAGACTTAAATCTCCCTAAACTCCAGAAATTAATATGGATAGTTAGTGTGTGCTCTGTTGTGTCCAACTCTTTGCCACCCCATGGACTGCACCATGCCAGGCTTCTCTGTCCATCACCAACGCCTGGCGCTTACTCAAACTCATGTCCATTGAGTTGGTGATGCCATACAACCATCTCATCCTCTGTCATCCCCTCTCCTACCGCCTTCAATCTTTTCCAGCATCAGGGTCTTTTCAAATCAAATCAGCTCTTCATATCAGCTGACCACAGGATTAGAGTTTCAGCTGTAGCATCAGTCCTTCTAATGAATATTCAGGACTAATTTCCTTTAGCATGGACTGGTTGGATCTCCTTGCAGTCCAAGGGACTCTAAAGAGTCTTCCCCAACACCACAGTTCAAAACCATCAATTCTTTGGCGCTCAGCTTTCTTTATAGTCCAACTTTTACATCCATACATGACTACTGGAAAAACCAAAGCTTTGATTAGACTACCCTTGATTAGCAAAGTAATGTCTCTGCTTTTTAATATGCTGTCTAGGTTGGTCATAACTTTTCTTCCCAGGAGCAAGCATCTTTGAATTTCATGGCTGCAGTCACTACCTGCAGTGATTTTGGAGCCTCAAAACATAAAGTTTCTCACTGTTTCCATTGTTTACCCATCTATTTGACATGAAGTGATGGGGCCAGATGCCATGATCTTTGTTTTCTGAATGTTGAGTTTTAAGCCAACTTTTTCACTCTCCTCTTTCAATTTCATCAAGAGGCTTTTTAGTTCTTCACTTTCTGCCATAAGGGTGGTGTCATCGGCATATCTGAGGTTATTGATATTTCTCCCAGGAATCTTGATTCCAGCTTGTGCTTCATCCAGTCCAGCATTTCTTATGATGTACTATGCATATAAGTTAAATACGCAGGGTGACAATATACAGCCTTGACGTACTCCTTTTCCTATTTGGAACCAATCTGTTGTTCCATGTCCACTTCTAACTGCTGCTTCTTGACGTGCATACAGATTTCTCAGCAGGCAGGTCAGGCGGTCTGGTATGCCCATCTCTTGCAGAATTCTCCACAGTTTGTTGTGATCCACACATTCAAAGGTTTTGGCATAGTCAATAAAGCAGATATAGATGTTTTTCTGGAACTCTCTTGCTTTTTCCATGATCCAGATGTTGGCAATTTGATCTCTGGTTCCTTTGCCTTTTCTAAAACCAGCTTGAACATCAGGAAGTTCACGGTTCACATACTATTGAAGCCTGGCTTGGAGAATTTTGAGCATTACTTTATTAGCATGTGAGATGAGTGCAATTGTGCAGCAGCTTGAGCATTCTTTGGCATTGCCTTTCTTTGGGATTGGAATGAAAACTGACCTTTTCCAGTCCTGTGGCCACTGCTAACTTTTCCAAATTTGCTGGCATATTGAGTGCAGCACTTTCACAGCATCCTCTTTCAGGATTTGAAACAGCTCCACTGGAATTCCATCACCTGCACTAGCTTTGTTCATAGTGATGCTTTCTAAGGCCCACTTGACTTCACATTCCAGGATGTCTGGCTCTAGGTGAGTGATCACACCATCATGATTATCTGGGTCATGAAGATCTCTTTTGTACAGTTCTTCTGTGTATTCTTGCCACTTCTTCTTAATATCTTCTGCTTCTGTTAGGTCCATACCATTTCTGTCCTTTATTGAGCCCAACTTTGCATGAAATGTTCCCTTGGTATCTCTAATTTTCTTGAAGAGATTTCTAGTCTTTCCCTTTCTGTTGTTTTCCTCTATTTCTTTGCACTGATCACTGAAGAAGGCTTTCTTATCTCTTCTTGCTATTCTTTGGAACTCTGCATTCAGATGCTTATATCTTTCCTTTTCTCCTTTGCTTTTCGCCTCTCTTCTTTTCACAGCTATTTGTAAGGCCTCCCAGATAGCCATTTTGCTTTTTTGCATTTCTTTTCCATGGGGATGGTCTTGATCCCTGTCTCCTGTACAATGTCAGGAACCTCATTCCATAGTTCATCAGGCACTCTATCTATCAGATCTAGGCCCTTAAATCTATTCTCACTTCCACTGTATAATCATAAGGGATTTGATTTAGGTCATACCTGAATGGTCTAGTGGTTTCCCCTACTTTCTTCAATTTGAGTCTGAATTTGGCAATAAGGAGTTCATGATCTGAGCCACAGTCAGCTCCTGGTCTTGTTTTTGTTATAGGGGACTGGAATCCAAAAGTAAGAAGTCAAGAAACACCTGGAGTAACAGGCAAATTTGGCCTTGGAGTACAGAATAAAGCAGGGCAAAGACTAATATAGTTTTGCCAAGAGAACACATTGGTCATAGCAAACACCCTCTTCCAATAACACAAGTGAAGACTCTATACATGGACATCACGAAATGGTCAATACCGAATATGGTGTTAGGTACAAAAAAAGACAATACAAATACAAAGCAGCCAAGTAAAAAAAAACTTATGGTCTCTGTGCTCCTGATACCTATACTCGGGATGACTTATGAGGAATGATAATGATGTCTTGCTGTCCAGATCTCTTAACAGCAGAATGAGTTAAGATACTTGAGTTGTATATCCATGCTGGTTGCAGAGCATATTCTGACTAGAAACCAAACTGATAGACTGAATTATTAGCTCCAAATTTTCACATCCTTTGGCATATAACTTTCCAATGTTCTGCTACTGAGGGCAGAATATAGTTTTACACTCTTTGGGCATCCAGTCATATCATTTGCTTTGGTCAATAGAATGAGTTCAAAATGGTGGTATAAGCCAGTCCCGTACTAGTCATCAAGAGGCCATGCTGTGTTTCAACTTACTCTCTCACATTTCTGCCATCCCCATGAGAAGGGTGTGTCCAGGCTGATACCAGAAGGAAGATGAGGAACACACTGAGCAGAGCCACTCCCAGCTGAGGTCAGATTAACTCAACTGATCCCCAGATAACCCTGTGACTCATAAGAAACAACATATGCTTGTGAGTTTGAACCACTGGGTGTTGGGATGACTTGTTACAGAGCAATACAACAGCTGATACATAAGAGCTATCACTACTTTCTAATTAAGAGGTATAAAGGAAAAGTGAATAATTAGGAGACTCTTATCAGACATGTTCAACTTTTAGCTAAGCTACAAACAACAAAAGAGAGGGCAGTATAATCAGTTCCCTAAGGAGAAACTCACTGCAGATGGTGATTGCAGCCATGAAATTAAAATATGTTTACTCCTTGGAATAAAAGTTATGACCAACCTAGACAGCATATTGAAAAGCAGTGACATTACTTTGCCAACAAAGGTCTGTCTAGCTAAGGCTATGGTTTTTCCAGTGGTCATGTATGGATGTGAGAGTTGGACTGTGAAGAAAGCTGAGCACTGAAGAATTGATGCTTTTGAACTGTGGTGTTGGGGAAGACTCTTGAGAGTCCCTTGGACTGCAAGGAGATTCAACCAGTCCATTCTGAAGGAGATCAATCCTGGGATTTTTTTGGAAGGAATGATGCTAAAGCTGAAACTCCAGTACTTTGGCCACCTCATGTGAAGAGTTGACTCATTGGAAAAGACTCTGATGCTGGGAGGGATTGGTGGCAGGAGGAGAAGGGGACGACCGAGGATGAGATGGCTGGGTGGCATCACCGACTCGATGGACATGAGTTTGAGTGAACTTCGGGAGCTAGTGATGGACAGGGAAGCCTGGCGTGCTGCAGTTCATGGGGTCGCAAAGAGTGTGACACGACTGAGTGACTGAACTGAACTGAAGGAGAAACTCTCGATCAGGTAACCTATCAATATTTAGGGGCAGCATTCTTGACTGTTCTGTATATCCTCAACAAGTATGGTGAGACACAGAGGTCAGCAAAGTTTTTTATAAAAAACTAGATAATAGATATTTCAGGTTTTGCAGACTCCATTGTCCCTGTTGGGTACTCATTTTTAAAGAAACTTTCTTAGCTCGGGGCCATATAAAAACACACCCAAAGGCTGCATTCGGCCTATAGGATGCAGCTAGCCAATCCTTACTGTAAAACGTCATGGTTTGAAAGGCAGAACTAAACTGCTTCTGGCCAGTCCTACCAACAGAAAAGGAGATTCTAGAAAATATAGATATGGCAGTGTCTGTACTTAGGAGAGGAGGGGACAGAGGGCTTTTACAAAAATACTATTCTTTCTTATCCCATTGCTAGAATTGGAAAAGGTAATATATTCTCCAAAATCCTTTTTAAAAATGAGATATCCTAACTTTCTACATTAAGCATGACCCTTTTTAGGAGCCATCCAACTTTCTCAGCATGCATTTAGAGGAGTCTCAAATTAGAAATTATAATGGAACATAAAGCACATTTTTTATGATTCTAACTATAAAGCACTCACCCAAACAAATATTCTTCCCCTCAAACCCCTATTTTTCCTTAGGACTGCCATAGCATGACTCAGCAACAGAATCTTTCCCTAAAGGAACTTTCTGAAGAGTAATTTGAGATAACTGATCTCACTCCATGCTGATCAATATATTAACTCTCAAACAAGAAGCCTAGAAAATGTTTATCCAGCATGGGCTGAAGTCATGATGTGCTGTGCTTAGTCACTCAGTCACGTCAACTCTCTGATCCCATGAACTGCAGCCTGGCAGGCTCTTCTGTCCATTGGGATTCTTCAGGCAAGAATACTGGAGTGGTCTGCCATGCCCTCGTCGGGCTGAAGTCATAGTTAAGTTTAATTAAGAACTGTCTCAACCATAAGGCTGATAGGTACAAGATATTATACAAGCTCAATAATATAATGGCTATAAATTCTAGTCCCTCATCTTTAGCTGAAAATACAAATTCAGATTTTATTTTCTTCAAGTTGTCCACTCAATCCAGTAGACACTGAATTCCTTCATTTTTCTGCAGAAGTGGCAACATGAACCTATCTGGGCTTGAGATGAGGTATATTCAAAGTAATTGCAGGTAGCTATTTCATTAGCTCTTAAAGGAACTAATCCCATGGATTATCAGACTTAGAATTCCTGAATAATAATAGAATTTTCCCTGCTTTCCATACCAACTGAAATGAAATTTTTCTACTCACTAGCTATGCATCCTTGGGCAAGTTGTTTAATCTTTATGTGCATGTTTCTCATCTATTAAAGGAACTAATAATAAAGCCTGTTGCAGTTGCTTTTAAGTCAACTCAGTCGTGTCTGACTCTGTGCGACCCCATAGGCGGCAGCCCACCAGGCTCCCCCGTCCCTGGGATTCTCCAGGCAAGAACACTGGAGTAGGTTGCCATTTCCTTCTCCAATGCATGAAAAGTGAAAAGTGAAAGTGAAGTCGCTCAGTCACGTCTGACTCCCAGTGACCCCATGGACTGCAACCTACCAGGCTCCTCTGGTTCATGGGGTTTTCCTACCTCATAGCTATTCTGAGGATTACATAAAATAATTTCTGTAAAGGTGCTCAGAATAGCACATAGTAAGAACCATACAAGTGCTTATTGATTCAGTTCAGTCGCTCAGTCGTGTCCAACCCTTTGCGACCCCATGAACTGCAGCACGCCAGGCCTCCCTGTCCATCACCAACTTCCGGAGTCCACCCAAACCCATGTCCATCAAGTCGATGATGCCATCCAACCATCTCATCCTCTGTCGTCCCCTTCTCCTCCTGCCCTCAATCTTTCCCAGCATTAGGGTCCTTTCTAACAAGTCAGCTCTTCACATCAAGTGGCCAAAGTATTGAAATTTCAGCTTCAACATCAGTCCTTCCAATGAACACCCAGGACTGATCTCCTTTAGGATGCACTAGTTGGATCTCCTTGCAGTCCAAGGGACTCTCCAGAGTCTTCTCCAACACCACAGTTCAAAAGCATCAATTCTTCAGCACTCAGCTTTTTTTATAGTCCAATTTTCACATCCATACATGACCACTGGAAAAACCATAGCCTGGACTAGACAGACCTTTGTTGGCAAAGTAATGTCTCTGCTTTTTAATATGCTGTCTAGGTTGGTTATAACTAAAGAAACAAAACAAAACAAAACAAAAACCCATCTCCTAGGCCAGAAAACCAATCCCAAATTTCTGCCATTTCCCTGAGTGTTTGTTGCCTGCAGAGACTTCTGGTTGCAGGCAGTCAGGTTGCCTGTAACCTGACTGTGTAGTTTCGGAAACTGTACTAGTTTCCGTACAGTCAGGTTTCTTGTCTCCAAGCAGCAGAAACCAACTTAGACTAAGTTTTTTTTAAAAAAAAAAAAAAAAAGGATTTTTTTTAAAGTCTATTGGTAGTCTGAAAAAAAATTCTGAAGGATAAAACTTGTATTCGAGTGAAAGAAGACAAGACTATGTAAATAGCCAAAAATAAAATAACTATACTTGGTAATATGGGGTAAAAAGGAAATAAAATGAGGAGATGTGACAAAAGTGTCTAGGGAGGGAGTTGAGGTGAATGCTACTAATGGACTAGATGTAATAAATGATGTTTGAGCTGGACCCAACAGATGGCAATGAGCTAGATAAACAGGAGAAGAGCATTTGAGGCAGTGAAATGAATAAAAAGAAAAACCCCCAAGGTGAGAGCATGCTTTAAAGTGAAAGAAGAAAGGTACCTAGGAAAATGGTATATTAAATGGAGGATCTTTTTCAAAGGCCTACATGATGAAAATTCAGTTGTCCAACTGAATACTATTGGAATTCCAACTGTTAAAGTTACGGATATAGAGCCCCTGCACACTGGACCATACAGAGTCAGATTTAGAAGGCAAAAGATGGTGTAGCTTGGCTAACCTATTAGGTAATGAATGGATAAATGAATACATGAATGAATCAAATGACAAATACATGATAAAGAGAGAATATTCCTGAGAAGTTACATATCATACACTAGACCTGAAGCTGGGGATGTCACAGCTCACTTCCTAGGACTCTAGAACATGCCACTCTGCACACCATAACTACTCGTCAGTCAGTCAGCACCAATACAGGCCACAACAATTTAGAAACAATAACCAAATTTCTATTTCTCAAAGTCATTTAAAAAAAAGAGTAGGGAAGTTATGGTTCTAATAATGGATAAATAGTTGTATCTGACTAATCTACCAGTAAATAAGAATACAATCTCCAGATAAAATATTAAAAACAATTTTTTGGTGGCCCTGAAGAGCCACAGAAAGAAGCCAAAAACTGGAAGAGACTGATCTTTGTAAAAAGGGAACCACATAGGGTGAAATTTTCAGTTTCCACCTGGGGCAAACTCTGATCCACCAAGCTCCCAGTGACTGAAATTCAAGCAGAGCAACACTCTTACTGGCTTAAGGAGTCAGAGGATGGAGCTGATAGCTAAAAAAAAGAATTGATCTAAGAGTGAAAAAGGAAACTCTGATGAAAATAAAGCTACAGAGAATAAAACTCTGAAGTCCTCACATAAACTACAGGTCCCTTGTTGAGCCCTAAACCAAACGTGAGCAAGAGAAACTCCAAAGAATATGTCAGAAGGAGACAGATAGAAGGTTAGGGGAAATATAGATTTGCCTATTGCGTGCTACTGGAAAGGCTGAATTTGAAGTCTGAGTTAAGCCAAATTAATTTCCTGTCAAATCAACACTTTTCAGAGGAAGATAAATAAATCCAGAGACTCTGTTTAGTACTATCAACAAGGTCCTATATACAATCAAAATTTACTAAATACATGATGGAACAGAAGAATGAGACTGTCAAGAGAAACAGCAGTCAATAGAAATAGACACCAAGATGTTCTAGAAGTTGGACTCAACAGGCAAGAACTTTAAAGCAGTTTTGATAACTGTTTCTAAAAGTAAAGGATAATATGATTAGAAGAAACAAACATGGGAAATATCAGCAGAGAAATGGAAACTATAGTTAAAGGGAAATTCTAGAACTGAATAGTATCATACTTAAAAAAAAAACTCAATTCACTTTAGCAGACTGCAAAAGAGAAAGGGTCAACAAACTTGAAGACAAATGAATAAAAATTAGCCAATCTGAAGAACTAAGAATATCAATTAGTCAATCTAAAGAACTAGGAAGATTAAACAAAAATGCAGAGAGCCCCATGACCTGTAGGTCAATAACACACACTAACACATGTGTAAATGAAATACTATAGAAGGAATAAGAAGGAAAGAAGGGAGAAAAAAATGACTGGAAGCAATAATGGTCATATAATTCCCCCAAACTATGAATGCCAAGCCAATAAGTTTGAAGAAAAACAAAAGGAGGTACATGACAAAGTCTAACCACTAAAAATTATGTATAGATGGGTGAAGTGGGGTGGGGAACCTTAAGAGGAGTTAGGGGAAAACAACACAATACACAGAAAGGAGTGACAATACAAATGGTAGCTCACTTCTTATCAGAAACAGTGGCCGTCAGGTGACAATGAAAGATTTTTGATGTACTACAGAAAAAAAATAAATGCAACCCCAAATCCTTTACCCAGTGAAAATATTCTTTAAAAAAAGACAATTATTGTAAATCAATAATACCTGAATAAAAATTGTAATAAAAAATGAAGACAAAATAAAGATATTTTTAGATGAACAAGAACTGAAAGAATTTGCTGCCAGAAACATGTTATATGAAATGCTAAGGATAATTTTTCCAGCTAAAATAAAGTGACCATAGATAGTAATCTAAACCTACAGAAAGGAAAAAAGAGCTCTGGAAATGATAAATATGTGAGAAATATAAATAATACATATTTTTTCATCTTTCTTTAAAAGAAATATGACTATATAAAGCAAAAAAGGTAACACCATATTGTGGAGTTTATAAGAAGTAATGTATGTGAAAAAAAAAAGGCACAAAGATCAGGGGAATTAAAAGATTCTTTTAAGAGTCTTAATTTTATCTGAACTGTTGCAATATCACCCTATGTAGACTGAAGTAATATATGGGTGCATTCCGTAATCTCTACCAATGGGGAGAAAAGGCACCGAAAAAGGTACAGAAGCACAGGTAAGTCAATAGAGGAATTGGAATGAAATCCTAGGGCTTCCCTGGTGGCTCAGTGGTAGAGTCCACCTGCCAATACAGAAGACAGAGGTTCGGTCCCTGGTCCAGAAAGATCCCACATGCCACGAAGCCCATGCATGACAACTATTGATCCTGTGCTCCAGAGTCAGGGAACCGCAACTACTGAAGCCCACGAGCTCTAGAGCCTGTGGTTGGCAACAAGAGCAGCCACTGCAACGAGAAGCCTGCACACTGCAAGGAGAGGAGTCCCTACTCACCGCAACTACAGAAAAGTCTGCTCAGCAATAAAATAAAATTATTTTTTAAATGGAATACTAAAAATCAACTGATTGATTCAAAAGTAGAGAAGAACAAAAGAGAGGAACACCACCAAAGATAACAACAAAATGAAACTAAAAGAAAAACAAAAGAAAAAAATTAGACTTGCCAAACATCAATAATTATATTTAACGTAAACAAGAATTTCAATTCAAAGACAGGATTAAATGAGCTTTTAAATTAAAAGATGTACTTTAATTATGAATATACAGATAGGCTGAAAGTAAAATTATGAGAAAAGAAATTCTAATGCAAACAGTAATAAGCAAAAAAGAGCTAAAGAAGCTACAATAATGTCAGACAAAGTAAGACTTCAAAATAAGCAATACTAACAAAATAAAGACACACGGTTGATAATGATAAAAGGATCAACTCTGAGGAAGACATAACTATCCTAAATATGTATGTGACTAATAACTGAGTTTCAGTGAACAGAAACTAATAGAAAAGGGAAAAAATACACAAATCCACAACTATGACTGGAGATTTTAACAACACTCTCAACAGTTTAAAGAACTTCACTCAAAACCCAGTATGAGTAATGAAGGTCTGAACACACTATTAATTTGAGGTAGATTACAGATTTCTTAAAGCACATGAATCACAGTCTCCAAGGCAAGAACCCTACTCCAGAGTTTTTAAGCTTTAAGTATCAAATTGCCTTCCTGGAAAACTGTGTATAGATACTGACAACTGTCGTTTGTCAAAGAATGACTTAAAGAACAGCTACATGTGGTACAAAAGCATGATTGAAAATATCATTAATAATGATGATGCCTATTTCACAAGGATCAGGCAATAAATGAATTTAATTGTCAGAAAAATCCTCTCAAATGGTATGCTTCCTTCATTGTATTATCATATAATGATGCCTCCCTCATTCCACAATTTCAGTGTTTCAAGATGAAATTTCTTTTTAAATAGCACAATGGTGAGTTGCTTCGTGAAAGCAGTAGTTTTATAAGTGTCAAAAACCTTACACAGCAGAAAAAGAATACTTACTAAAAATGGAAGGGCTGTGCTCTAGACATACCTCAGAGACACTATGGGTTCGGTTCCAGCCAAGTACAATAAAGTACTGCAATGAAGCAAGCCAGCATCCTCCGAACTTTTAGCAAGTCTCAATCTTTTTGCTGGTGAAGGGTTTGAAAGAGTTCAAGAATTATCAAAATGTGAAAGAGAGACAGGACGTAAGCAAATGCTACTGGAAAAATGATGCCATCGGTTTTGCTTGATTCAAGAGTTGCCACAAATCTTCTATTTGTAAAAAAACACATTATCTGTGAAGCAAAATAAAGCAAAGTACAATGAGAGTAATATGCCTGTACATTCTTCTATACAACAATCACTACTTTGCGATACAATTGCCTTTTCTTTGGAAACTATCTCCTTTTAAACTGTGAGCTTCAAAGTCACCAAGCATGGTTTCTTTTATATTTCTTTATCATTCAAATAATGAGTGTTGCATGAATAGACCCACTAAACATGTTACAGTTTAAATATCTCACCTAAAATATAAACTTAAAAACTCAATTTTATCTTACACATTAAAGATGTACATCTCTTTTATACACCTCATTATTGCAATGAGATGACAACAGATGTGAAAAGACAGTCATGTATCAATTTTTAGAAAGATAAACCACAAAAATGAAGTCCAACAAAGACGGTAAGATAGTTATTAAAACAAATTATCACGAAAACTTTCCAATAGCTACCAAGCTATGCACTGCATGACCAGGGGGCAAAAGCTGCACAGCACAGTGATCCTGCCTGTCTGAAACAAGTAACTGAACAATTTTACAAACTTTCTTACTGTAAGAGATCTCTGATCTGACCTTTTTTTAGGAACCAGAAGTGGGTTTGATTTTTAAACACCTCAAATCTATGATGCTAATGAAGAAATGTGGGCAATACAGTTTACAGGCATGCCTTGTTTCACTGTACTTTGCTTTACTGTGCTTCTGGATACTATGTTTTGTTTTTTTTAACTGAAGCTTTGTGGTAACTTTGCATTGAGTAAGTCTACGGACAACATTTTTTTCCTCACAGTATTTGCTCATATTGTGTCTCTGTGTCACACTTTGGTAATTCTAGCAATATGTCAAACTTCATTATTATTATATTGACTGTACTGATTTGTGACAGTGATCTTTGATGTTATTACCACAAGAAAATTACGAACTCACTGAAGGCTCAGATGAGGGTTAGTACATCTTAGTAATGAAATATTTTTTAAATAAGGTATGCACAATTTTTTAAGACATAATGCCATTGCACACTTAAAAGATTACAATGTAGTCTAAACATAACTTTATATGCACTGGGAAACCAAAATATTCACGTGCTGGCTTAACCGCAGTGGCCTGGAACCAAACCTTAAGTATCTCTGAGGTCTGCCTATACTACATAGAGGTCCAAGAAACCTAAATAAAATCTTCACCACTATTCAACAACATATTAAAGAACTATCATTACAGTCATTTAAGTATATGACCTAAAAATGCAAATTTAATTCTATATAAGAAAAACATTACAACTTACCACTTCAATTTGAAAAACAAGAGTAGCTCTGAGTGATAATCCATAAAAACACAAACAAGACAAGATCTCATGAAAAACTCAACATTATAGTAGTGCTAGATAGACCAGTAATGCTTTTGAGGAAGAAAAACAAAGCAGAAAGATTTACTTGTATCATTTTTCCACTGCTGACCTGAATACAAACCTAGAAAATTCAAGTAAATAATAAAATATCTTCTGGAAGTACTACTTGAGTTCAGCAAAGTTACAAGAGAGAAAGCATCCTTAACAGTCAATTAGATTCTGAGTCATTTGATGAACTCTGAACTCATCCTTTCATATTCAGCTTATGCATTTCCCCCCAGGAAAAGCCATACACCATATCAGAGCTTCTATTCCAAACCCCTCTACTTAGCTGAGTTCCGTGCCCATTTCTGGTCTTTCTACAGTTATTTCTAGCAATGATTGCCCTAAATTTTAAAGTCAATTTTCACTAAAATGATACATGATGCTTCACCAGTAGCTCAGCTGGTAAAGAATCCAACTGCCAATGCAGGAGATGTAAGAGATATGGGTTCAATATATGGGTCGGGAAGATTCCCCTGGAGAAGGAAATGGAAACCTGGTCCAGTATTCCTGCCTAGAAAATTTCACAGACAGAGAAGCCTGGAGGGCTACAGTCCATGAGTTGCAGAGTCAGGCGCAAGTGAGCATGCAAGCAAAATGATACATGCATATGGTCAAAATGTCAACTAACTCTAACAGGCTATGAACAAAAAATATCAGTCCCCTGTACCACCCTTTAAGATGTCAAGCCTGCTCCCCAGAACCTTCTCTTTTTGCTTTTTCTTCTAAAATTGGCTTAAATGTTTCTAAATAAAATGCTTTCATTGCTAATTCAAGAAGTTCACCATTAGAAACCAAGTAGTATACTATGGTGTTTCTACCAAACTTTCTTTCTGTCAGCTTCATTGTGGAATAGTAACACACAGCGAAATTCACCAAATTTAAGCATAGGAGTTGTGACAAACATGGAAAGTCGTGAAACACAATAACAAATATGTAAACCATCTCATCAAAACAAAAAGGTCCCTGTGCCCCTTTGCTGTCAACACCCTCCTCTCACTGATCTGCTTTCTAATACTGTATTTTTAACTTTCCTTGAATGATAGATAAACAGATGATATCATACAGAGGTTTTTGTTTTACTTTTTTAAAATTTATGAGTAAAAGTCAAAGTGCAGTGAGCTGGCAGAAGGTGGAAAGTGAGGAATGGAGGCTGCTAGGGCAGTTAATGACGCTAAGTCTATGAATCAGAGGCAGGAGGATGACAACTGGAGAAGAAAAAAAACGTGTGGAAATAAAGGACATTATTGTTCATTTGCTTGTTCTACGATGGAGACCTGAGCATGTTTAAATCCCAAAGGAAGGATCCAGTGGAGAGGGAGGCACTGATGAGACAAGAGACGGAAAAGATAAGCAAAGTCCCGGGGAGATGGACAGTGAGAAGATTCAGGGCACAGATGGAGACACTGCCCTTAATGCAGGAAGAAAGACATCACTTCTCCTGTAAAAAGCAGAAAGGAAGAGAATTTAGATCTAGATGTAGAAAGGAGCATACATTTGATGGTTCAGCTGAGGGAGTTCAAATCTGATAGCTCTTCCTTTCTCTGGGTGGTTGGAGGTAAGGTCACCTTCTAAGAGCAAAGAGAGGTTTGCAGAGTAAAAAAAGATTTTCCGTTTAGAAAAACAAAAAATGAGTTAACCAAAGCAACCTGGTAGGGCTGCTGAGCAATACTGACAGACTTCTTGATGTCGATGATCATGAATGTATTATGGCTCTAATCTTTCCAGTTTTGTCATTTTTTTTTTTTCCCCAGCAATATTCAACAGCCCACAGACAGATTACTGGGGAAGCAGATAAATGAGTTAACTCTGGCCTGGAGTTTTTCAAACAAGTACCACCAAAGAGAAAGTGGCAAGACAAGACAAGTTAGGTTACTGAGATGATGGGTCAAAAATTTAAGCTGGATAAAGAAGAAACAGAAGACAAAAACAAACAAACACTGTTGGATAGGGAGTAGTAGCCAATACAGCAGAGGGCCCAACAAGATCAGAGAAGAAATGCACCAAGGCTAGCTAAGAAAACCACTAGACGGCCGAGTACTTGTAGTCGGAAACCCAGGTGATTAGACTGGTGATAACTAGAAGGACTGGAGAAAGCAATGGCAACCCACTCCAGTGTCCTTGCCTGGAGAACCCCAGGGACTGGGGAGCCTGGTAGGCTGCTGTCTATAGGGTAACACAGAGTCAGACATGATTGAAGCGACTTAGCAGCAGCAACTGGAAGGACAATAACCAGATGCTATAAGTATAGAATGCCTTGTAAAAGAAGGCATCACCAAGAACTATTTTGCATATTTTTCATTCCTTTTTTAACATGTGCCTATTCCATTTTTTAAAATGTTTTAGAGAACTGCATTAAACATAATAGCTTCACTATTAGAATTATTTTTAATTACCTATAATCATTACTGGTTACATTATTCATGGTAGTTGCTTACATCCTACAATTCCCTCTCTTTGGTTCACTTTTTCTAGTTGGTGAATTTTTTTTCAGATAGGTGTGTAGGTGATACATTTTCTAAATTATTATGGCTAATTTTTCTTTGATTTCTATAAATCATAACTCACTTGGATACAGAATAAGATACAAAGAAATATTTTCCCACTTATTTCTGGATTGTTCCAGAAAGTTATATTTTATAGAATCATGACTTACTAACAACCAGAAAATCATTACAATTAAATGGTGACCCATAAATGACAAAATAAAAGTGACAAAATGTTTACAGAATTTTATTTAAGGAACAGATTAAAATCCAAAGAAGTTGTGAGATGCCAACATCAATGTCCAGTTCAGTTCAGTCACTCAATTGTGTCCGACTCTTTGCGAACCCATGGACTACAGCACGCCAGGCTTCCCTGTCCATCACCAACTCCTGGCACTTACTCAAACTCATGTCCATTGAGTCAGTGATGTTATTCAACCATTTCATCCTCTGACGTTCCTTTCTCTTCCTGTCTTCAATCTTTCCTAGCATCAGAGTCTTTTCTAATGAGTCAGTTCTTTGCATCAGGTGGCCAAAGTATTGGAGCTTCAGCTTCAGCATCAGTCCTTCCAATGAATATTCAGGACTAATTTCCTTTAGGATGGACTGGTTGGATCTCCTTGTAGTCCAAGGGACTCTCAAGAGTCTTTTCCAACACCACAGTTCAAAAGCATCAATTCTTCGGTGCTCAGCTTTCTTTACGGTCCAACTCTCACATCCATACATGACTACTGGAAAAACCACAGTTTTGATTAGACAGATCTTTGTCAGCAAAGTGATGCCTCAGCTTTTTAATATGCTGTCTAGTTTTGTCATAGCTTTTCTTCCAAGGAGCAAGCAATTTTTAATTTTATGGCTGCAGTCACCATCTGCAGTGATTTTGGAGCCCAAGAAAATAAAGTCTGTCAGTGTTTCCACGTTTCCCCATCTATTTGCCATGAAGTGATGGGACCAGATGCCATGATCTTTGTTTTCTGAATGTTGAGTTTTAAGCCAGCTTTTTCACTCTCCTGTTTCACTTTCATCAAGAGGCTCTATAGTTCCTCTTTGTTTTCTGCCATATGGGTGGTATCATCTGCATGTCTGAGGTTTGATATTTCTCCTGGCAATCTTGATTCCAGCTTGTGCTTCATCCAGTCCAACATTTCATATGACATATTCTGCATGTAAGTTAAATAAGCAAGGTGACAATGTACAGCCTTGACTACACCTTACCCAATTTGGAACCAGTGTGTTGTTCCACGTCTGGTTCTAACTGTTGCTTCTTGACCTGCATACAGATTTTTCAGGAGGGAATAGGATATTCTGGTATTCCCAGCTCTTTAAGAGTCCTCAACAGCTTGTTGTGATCCACACAATGAAAGGCTTTAGCACAGTCGATGAAACAGATGTTTTTCTGGAATTCCTTTGCTTCCCCCGCCCCCCAATCTCTGGTTCCTCTGCCTTTTCTAAATCCAGCTTGTACATCTAAAGTTCTCAGTTCATGTACTGTTGAAGCTAGCATGTGAAATGACTGCAATTGTGTGGTAGTTTGAATATTCTTTGGCATTGCCCTTCTTTGGGATTGGAATGAAAGCTGAACTTTTCCAGTCCTGGGGCCACTGCTGAGTTTTCCAAATTTGCTGGTATATTAGGTGCAGCACTTTCACAGCATCGTCTTTTAGGGTTTGAAATAGCTCAACTGAAATTCCATCATCTCTACTAGCTTTGTTTGTAATTAATGATACTTCCTAAAGCCCATTTGACTTCGCACTCCAGGATGTCTGGCTCTAGGGGAGTGATCACAGAGTTGTGGTTATCTGGGTCATTGAGATTTTTTTTCTATGGTTCTTCTGTGTTTTCTTGTCACCTCTTCTTAATATCTTCTGCTTCTCTTAGGTCCATAAGGTTTCTGTCCTTTATTGTGCCCATCTTTGCATGAAATGTCCCTTGGTATCTCTATTTTCTTGAAGAAATCTCTAGTCTTTCCCATTCTATTGTTTTATTTCTTTGCACTGATCACTAAGGAAGGCTTTCTTATCTCTCCTTGCTATTCTTGGAACTTTGCATTTAGATGGGTATATCTTTCCTTTTCTCCTTTGCCTCCTGCTTCTCTTCTTTTCTCAGCTATTTGTAAGGCCTCCTCAGACAACCATTTTGCCTTTTTGCATTTCTTTTTTTCTTAGGGATGGTTTTGATTACCACCTCCTATAACATGTTATGAACCTCCGTCCCTGGTTCTTCAGGCACTCTATCAGATCTAATCCCTTGAATCTACTTGTCACTTCTACTGTGTCATCGATCGTAAAGGATCTGATTTAGGTTATACCAGAATGGGCCAGTGGTTTTCCCTACTTTCTTCAATTTAATTTTGAATTTTGCGATAAGGAGTTCATGATCTGAGCCACAGTGAGCTCCTGGTCTTGTTTTTGCTACTCTATAGAGCATCTCCACCTTCAGCTGCAAATATACTCAATCTGATTTCAGTACTGACCATCTGGTGATGTTCACATGTAGAGCTGTTTCTTGTGTTGTTGGAAGAGGGTATTTGCTATGACCAGCACATTCTCTTGGAAAAACTCTGGTTTTTTGTGTGTGTTTGTTGCTCAGTCGTGTCCAACTCTTTGTGACCTCATGGACTATGTAGCCTGTCAGGCTTCTCTGTCCATGGAATTCTCCAGGCAAGAATACTGGAGTGGGTTGCCATTTCCTTCTCCAGGGGATCTTCCTGACCCAGGGATTGAACTTGGGTCTCTCCTGCATTATAGGCAGATTCTTTACTGTCTGAGCCACCAGGGAAGCCAAGTGGTCTTGGAAGGCACAAACAAAATCTTGCACTCACCAAGACGCAGAGGACAGATGCAGTGACCTCACAAAGACTGAATTAAAACTGCCTGCTAGTGCTGGGGAGCCTGCTGTAGAGGCATGGGTCAGCAGGGTCTCACCAAAGAGCCTGGGACACTGGCAGCAGCAGGTGGGGAAGTCCCCCTGGCTCTTGGAGCTCACCATTAATCCTGCCATAGAGCCTAGAGCCCAGGGCTGGGTCACCTCAGGCCAACAACTCCCAGGGAGGGAGCACAACCCCACCCACCAGCAGATAATCAGACTGAAGCTTCACCAAGCAAAGCCCTGCTCACCAGAGCCAGACCCAGTTTTCCCACCACCAGTCCCGTCCATAAGCTAGCTTACACAAGCCTCTTAGCCTCATCTATCAGGGGGCAAACAGAAGAAGCAAAAAGAAGCACACTCCCATAGGTTAAAACAAAAATCACATTACAGAAAGTTAATCAGGATGAAAAAGCAGAAAGTTATGTCCCAGATGAAGGGACAAGATAAAACTACAGAAAAACAATGAAATGAAGTGGAGATAGGCCACTTTCCAGAAAAACAATTTACAATAATGACTGTGAAAATGATCCAGGATCTCAGGAAAAAAATGGAAAAGATGCAACAAATGTTGACCAATGACCTACAAGAACTAAAAAACAAACAAACAGAGATGAATAATACACTAGGAGGAATCAACAGCAGAATAACTGAGGCAGAAGAACAGATAAATGACCTGGAGGGCAGAATAGTGGAAATCACTGCCACAGAACAGAATATAAAAAAAGAATGAAAAGAAATGAAGACAGTCTAAGAGACCTCTGGGACAACATTAAACACACCAACATTCTTATTGTAAGGGTCCCAGAAGGAAAAGAGAGAGAGAAAGGGCTGGAAAAAATGTTTGAAGAATTAACAGCTGAAAACTACCTGAACATGGGAAAGGAAATAGTCAACCAAGTCCAGGAAGTACAGAGTCTCAAGTAGGATAAACCCAAGGAGGAACACACCAAGACACAGTCATCAAACTGACCAAAATTAAAGACAAAGATAAAATACTGAAAGCAACAAGGGAAAAATGACAAATAACATGCAAGGGAACTCCCATCAGGCTATCGGCTGATTTCTCAACAGAAACTCTACAAGCCAGAAGGGAATGGCATGATACATTTTAAGTGAGAAAGGAAAAAACCTTCAACCAAGAATACTCTATCCAGCAATAATAGTCTCATTCAGATGGAGAAATCAAAAGCTTTCCAGACAGGTGAAAGTTAAGAAAATTCAGCACCATCAAACCAGCTTTATGACAAATACTAAAGGAACTTCTCTAGGCAAGAAACATATGAAAAGGAAAAGACCCACAGAAAATAAACCCCAAACAAGTAATAAAATGGTAATAGGATCATATATATCAATAATTACCTTAAATGTAAACAGATTATCACCAACCAAAAGACACAGACTGGCTGGGCAAATGAAAACATGTGCATGCATGCACTTCCACTCACCACATCATTCTGCTCGACCATTCCACCAAATTGTATATAATTATTTTATATTGTTAGGTTAATCATGTTCACATTATAGCTTACAATTATAATTATCTTTTATTTTTTGTCTGGTTATTGATTGTGAAAACTGATAAACATCTATTACTATCGTGATTATCCAAGTATTACTCATTTAATACCACTGTATCATGACTGGTCAGCAGAAAAATAATAGAACTCTGTATCATCAAAGCTACAATTTAATAGAAAAACTTGTAATCACTTTTTAAAATCCAGATGCATAACAGAATCATCTTGAAATTTTTTGAAAAATACAAATGCTTCAGTTCAGTTCAGTTCAGTCACTCAGTCGTGTCCGACTCTTTGCAACCCCATGAATCGCAGCATGCCAGGCCTCCCTGTCCATCACCAACTCCCGGAGTTCCCTTAGACTCACGCCCATGGAGTCAGTGACGCCATCCAGCCATCCCATCCTCAGTCGTCCCCTTCTCCTCCTGCCCCCAATCCCTCCCAGCATTAGAGTCTTTTCCAATGAGTCAACTCTTCGCATGAGGTGGCCAAAGTACTGGAGTTTCAGCTTTAGCATCAGTCCTTCCAAAGAACACGCAGGGCTGATCTCCTTCAGAATGGACTGGTTGGATCTCCTTGCAGTCCAAGAGACTCTCAAGAGTCTTCTCCAACACCACAGTTAAAAGCATCAATTCTTCGGCTCTCAGCTTTCTTCACAGTCCAACTCTCACATCCATACATGACCACAGGAAAAACCATAGCCTTGACTAGATGGACCTTAGTCAGCAAAGTAATATCTCTGCTTTTGAATATGCTATCTAGGTTGGTCATAAGTTTTCTTTGGTAATGCTTTTCTCGTCTGGAGCTTCAAACTACGTTTCTAATGAACACTCATATTTTAAAACTGGACTATATGATGATCTTTTACTTCTATCTAGTTTGCTTCACTTTTTCCATTTCATATTCAGTGCTCCCATTTCATTTAGTTTATATTTTCCAACTTCTCCATCTCTTTTTTTTTTTTATGTTTTCTCAAGCTCTTATCAAGTGTAGTAGAAATGCTTTTGTATACATATACATAGTGAATTTGCTGAGTCGTGTCAGATTCTTTGTGATCCCATGGACTGTAGCTTACCAGGCTCCTCTGTCCATGGAATTTTCCAGGCAAGAGTACTGGAGTGGGTTGCCATTTCCTTCTCCAGAGGATCTTCCCGACCCAGGGATCAAACTCAGGTCTCCTACATTGCAGGCAGACACTTTACCATCTGAGCCACCAGGGAATTTCCCATATATACATAAATGATATGTATAATGTATATATTTTAGAAAACATGAAATTTTGCCTAACTAAAAAATTTATGACATTTTGATTCCACTTGTTTGACTTAGTATGAATAGAATGCTACATTCCTAATTAAAAAATAGATATGCCTCAAGCAACAAAGGTTTACTGTATAGCACAGGGAACTATAGTCAATATCTCATGATAATCTATGATGGAAAATCATTTCAAAAATAATATATGTGTATGTGTATAACTGACTTATCATGCTGTGCACCTGAAACACTGTAAGTCAACTATACTTCAATAAAATATATATATTAGGAAAAATAAATAAAGCTACTACTAAAAAAAAGATATTCTGCATTTGCAGACTGGACAAATTAACATTGTTAAAATACCTATGCTACTGAAAGCAATCAAAGATTCAATGAAATCCCTATCAAAATTCCAAGGATATTTTTCACATAATTAGTACAAAATGTTCTAAAATCTATATGGAACCTCAAAAGACCCCAAATAGCCAAAGCAAACCTAAGAAAAAGAACAAAGTTGGAGGTATTGCACTGCCTGATCTCACACTATATTACAAAGTCATAGTCATCAAAATAGCTTGGTGTTGGCAGAAAAAGAAATACGCAGATCAAAGTAACAGAAGAGAACCCAGAAATAAACCCACACATATATGGACAATAAATTTATGACAAGCAAAGAACATAGAGAAAGGACAGTCTCTGCAATAAGTGGTGCTGGGAAAATTGGACAGCCACATGCAAAGAAAATCAAACTAGCCCATTATTGTACACCATACACAAAAATCAACTCAAAATGGATTAAGGACTTGAATTTAAGACCCGAAACCATAATACTCCTAGAAGAAAATATAGGCAGTATGTTCTTTGACACTGGTCTTAGCAATTTGTTTCTAGATATACCTCCTCAGGCAAGGAAAATGAAAGCAAAAATAAACAAATGAGGATTACATCAAACTAAAAGCTTCTGAACAGTAAACAGAAAACAAAAGACAACCTAATGAATGGGAGAGAATATCTGCAAACAATATATTCAATAATGGGTTATATACAAAATATACAAAGAAATCATACACACAAAAACAACCCCATTAAAAAATGGGCAGAGCAGTTGAACAGTTTTCCAAAGAAGACATTATAGATTGTCAACAGGCACCTGGAAAGATGGTCAAAGTCACTAATTATTAGGAAAATGCAAATCAACACAATGAACTATCACCTCATGTCTGTCAGGATGGCTATTACCAAAAAGGCTAGAAATAGCAAGCACTGATAGGGATGTGGAGAAAAGGAGCCTGTGAACCCTATTGGTGGGGATGTAAACTGGTGCTGCTACTGTGGAAAACATGGAGATGCCTTCAAAAACATTAAAAACAGTACTACATGGTCCAGCAATCCCACTCCTGGGATAATATATCCAAAGAAACACAGACACTAACTCAAACAGATACGTGCACTCCCATGTTCGTAACAGGATTATTTATAAGAGCCAAGACATGGAAACACCCTAAGAGTCCATCAGCAGATGAATGGATAAAGAAACTGCGGTGTACGTATGTGCAGTGGGACAAGTGTTCAGTCACAGAACAGAACGAAATCTTGCCATTTGTGGCAACATGGATTGATCTTGAGAGTATCGTGAAATTGAAAGATAAATACAGTGTGATTTTCACTTAAATGGGAAATATAAAAAATAAAACAAATGAACAAACAGAACCAAACAAAAACAAATACACGGAGAACAGAGTAGCTGTTACCAGAGGGGAAGGATGGGAAGGAGAGGGGAAAGCGGGTAAAGGGGATCAACTGTATGGTGACAGACAGAAACTAAACTTTTAGTGGTGAGCACATGTATGCTACCCAGAAGTAGAAATATAACACTGTACACATGAAACTTACATGTTATAAACCAAAATTACCTCAATAAAAAATTAATCTAAAATTTAAAAAAAACCCTCTCCTCAAACATGAGTAAAAAGAGAAATAATAAACCAAGAAGATACTTGTAACACGTGGCAGGCAAATGGTTCATTTTTTTAAATACTAAAACCTCTGGCAAATCATTAAAAAAAAATTCAAAGAGAAAATGAAAATAAAGGATAGGTACAAACAGTTCATGGAAAGGACAAATACGTCATTTTTGAATGTACTAATATTTTTCATATAACAATCATAAGTCAAATACAAATTTGTTAAGCTACAGTGAAACACTATTCCTCATTTCTCAGATTAGAATTTGACAGCATTAGCTGCTAAAGCTACAGTAGAAATAGGCACACTCATATAGCACAGATGAATGAAAACTAATACAGTCTGTATATAAAAGGAACTTGGTCATACCTATCAAAGGAATTCCTACAATTAGACTAGAAATCTTACTTCTAGTAATTTATTCTATACACATGATCACTGATGAGTCAGAAAGAAGAGAGCTACAAAGTAATGTATTGCAGCACTTTCTGTAATAGTAAAAGCTAAAACAAGCATCAACGTTCATCAATAGGGAACTGGTTATGTATGTACGTATGGTAGGTCTGTTTTTGTGTGTGTGTGTATCCATGTACAACCATCCCCAGGCTTTGATAAGAAAAGAAGATCTCCAGGAGATTACACACGTGACCTAAATGTAAGTAGTTCTTACTTCAGGTAGTAACTAGGGTATCAGGAAAAAGAAATAGAGGGACCACTTTCTTTTTCTAATGTATCTTTTAAAATACTTGAAATGTTATTTATAATATTATGTAAATACACTAACTCTTCAATATAATGAAACAGGTTATTTTTTTAAGTTTATCTAAGAGAATGTGCCAGGGATGGGGGAACCAGCATTTACTGAATGTCCACTAGGTACCATACTTTCAGTTCAGTTCAGTCGCTCAGTCGTGTCCGACTCTTTGCAACCTCATGAATTGCAGCACGCCAGGCCTTCCTGTCCATCACCAACTCCTGGAGTTCACTCAAACTCACGTCCATCTAGTTGGTGATGCCATCCAATTAACTGGTTGAATAACTTACCTAAATTCAATCCAATAACAAATTCCATTATTGGGATTTAAAACTCAGGTGCGATAAACTATAAATGTAGTTCGAGACATTTTTAAAAATTATAATTTGAAATAAAGGGCAAATGGTAAGTGACAGTACTTTGTATAACTTCTTCAGTATAATCCTTTGGTAGAAAATATGAAAGAACCAAGTAAGTAAGTAAGTAGTCACTCAGTTGTGTCCGACTCTTTGTGACCCCATGGACTGCAGCCCACCAGGCTCCTCAGTCCATGAGATTCTCCAGGCAAGAATACTGGAGTGGGTTAGAGTATAATAATGTAACCACAACCCCATTCCTCAAACTTCAGATTAAAAAATGGTAAGTGAATAGTTTCAGAAGGGCCTTATTAATAATCTCTAACTAGGAGGGCTGATGATCAGATGCATAGGCAGACCACGGAAGAAATGGCGGTGTGTTGATATTGAAAAGAACCATGTGGTAAGATCATTTTAACTTTCTCCAACTCAGCTTCCTTACTAGCAAAAGGGTTTTAAATCTGCTCATTCAGGACAGAATGACCAAAAATCAAAGGAGTATTTATTCCTTACAGGTTAGATATGACTCTAAAACCCTTATAATTCAGTAAAACTGTTCTAAAAAAATACACCGTAACTGAGGTTACCTGATGCCGCTTGCCCCAACCTTCACCACAATCTTAATCCCCTCACCACTCATCACTTCTCTCAAGCTACTAAGAACTAAAAAGAGAATATGAACCCATGTATACTTAAACCCAGCTGTCAGCTCAAGTCCTACTTACACTAAAGGGGAAATAAGTCAAGGAGAATCCACATACATCATTCTTGGGCAAACAGCAAGCCTAGATAAAATTCCCCATTTGGAGGATGAACTATTAAGTAAAAGATTCCTGCACTGTCCCTATGTTTAGACACTGGAGGAAGGCTGGGGGCGTGGTGGTGGTGGGGGAACTATGAAGAAATCATGAAGAATTACTCTAGGACACAGGAAGGGGGTGGGGAAAACACCAAACATTTTAATTAAAACTTCTTTACAACGTACATACACATTTGCTTATATTTGCAAAAGAACACTAAGATAAACTGAAAATGGTTACCTATAGGGGAGGGAGGGAACAAGAATGAGAGAAGACAGACGGTGCTGAATATACCTTGTGTGTACACAGCTTCAATTTAGAAACCACGTGAATATTTTAAACACTGGACAAAATAAAAACTAAAAGTAAAATGTAATCTTGAAATATTTAAAACAAAACAAATGAACTTACTGATATGTCAAATTGGTAAAACAAACAAAATGTAAAACACTATTTTAAGGACTTTAGAACTCTGTTTTGACTATGTTCTTAGTGGAATAGCATTTTTAGGCAAAAAACAATTAAATACCATTTAGTAGTCTGATTATAGTGATATTTTTTGGAGACTATATTTTATATATGAACATATGCATATAAAAGCAAGTAAGTAATTATGTATTCATGTTATTTAAAAATGTCATCATAAAATCAATGTAAAATCATGTAATATTAAATCTGAAGTGCTAATATCAGTATGAACTCATGCTTTTTTACTTTAGCAAAATGCCTACTTCCTGCTAAGACAGATAACCGAGTTACAATGGCACTCTCATTAAAAAAAATTGGCTGATTCCAGGTCTGGGTGGGGCAGGCAGGAGATTTACAAGATAAACCCGGGACATCTTGTGCCAGAAGCAAAAAAGCTGGCAATTATTAAAATGAAGTTGTGTCAAAAGGACACAGGAGCCAATCTGATCAGGCTCCCAGTGTCACTCAGCTGTCTATTACAAAGCAGAGCTGAGAGTGAAACCCAGGGAGTGTACCTCCAGGAGTCACATTCTTAACCACTATTCTAGACCACCTCTCACACAAGAAAAATCCAATGAAGAGGGGAAGGGGAATGAGATGAAAACCAGAGACCAGAACAAAGAGAAAATATCTTGATTCACACACCTCTTGAACGAATTGATCCCTCCTTCCTTCCCTTAAGTTCCTTCTTTACTTGGCTTTCATGTATTCCTCCCGCCTGACTGCACCTTTTCAGAGTTTGCTGTTTGCTTCCCTTCTTCTCCACTTCCTAATACTGAAAGCTCCAGGAATTCAGATCTTAGTATTCCTGTCTTCTCTGTCCACACTATACTAACTCCCTTGGTGATCCTATTCAGCCTCTTAGCTTGAAATAACTTGTATATGCAGACAGCTCCTAAATTTCTGTCTCCATTTATCTCTCCTAACTCTAGACCGCCACCTCGACATGTCCATATAGATGTTTATTGGTACCCCAGCCTCAGCTTATCCCAAATTGATCTCCAACCCCCATACAAAACCTGCCCCAACACAGCCTTCTTCATCTCAGTGAAGACAAATCTACCCTTTCTGGCGCTCAGACCCCAAATTCTAGGGTCGTCTTAGCTTGGACCCTTCCAACCCTCCCCAACTCTCTCATCTTACATTCACTTGTCAGGAAATCCTATTGGTTCTACCTTAAAATATATCCAGAATCCAGCTACTCCCACCATCCCTATTGCAACCACTCACGTCTGAAGCTACCTAGATTACTGCATTAGCTTCCTAACAGGTCACTGTTTCTAAATTTACCCCACTCTACTCAGAGTAAAACTCCAAGTCCTTATAACGGCCCCACAAATTCTGGCCCCCATTACCTCTCTGAATTCACTTGCTATCACCCTGCCTTTTCCACTCCCCTTGCTCAGCCAATGTGGGCTCACAGCTGCTCCTCAAGCGTGGGGGCACACCTGTATAGGATGACCTTTGGTCTAGCTATTCCCTTTGCCTGGAACATTCTTCTCTCAGACACCTGTCTGGTCAACTTCCTTAGCAATCTTTTCCCAAATCTCACCCTCTCGGTGAGGCTCATTCAGATCTATCTGATACCACATTTCCCCTGCTGTACTTACTTATTAATGTATTAGCTTTCCCTCCACCCGGCTCCACCCACTGTAAGAAGAGAGGTATTTGTCTAGTTTATTCACTATTGTATCTAAAGTGCCTGACAATGTACAACATCAAGCGGCACCAAAACGTTCAAATAAAACAATTTAACAAAGGTAAATCTATCCTATCATCGGAGCATAAGTGGGTTATTTAAAACTAACTATTCAAAAGAAAGACTTTTACACTGGGGGAGTGTTGGTCACTCAATCGTGTCCAACTCTACGAATCCATGGACTGTAGCCTACCAGACTCCTTTGTCCATGGGGTTCTCCAGGGGTATGCCTAAATCCACCTCTCTGCTGCCTGTAAGAGGCACTTTTAACACAGAGTAAAAAAAGTTACAAGTAACAGAATGTACCAAAACACCAGGTAAATACAAATTGAGAGAAAGTAGGAGTCATGTCGGCATTAAGAAAATAAGCTTCAAAACTAGACAGACCTAGGATCTAAGTGTCATTACACCACTTAACAGCTCTGTGACCTTTGGGAAGTCACTTCACTAAGCCTCAGCTGAGTCATCTATAAATGGCAGCATTACCTATACCTCAAAGGGTTTTTAATGAGAATTACATGAAACAAAGCATTTAACATGTTTGTCTGGCATATAATCAACACTGGAACATGCTGTAATGACCTTGTCATACACTAAAATGGAAAAAATATTTTTCAGTGTTTCTGATATCAAAAAATACAGTCTTTGTAAGAGTTGTTTTAAAATAGGAGGAAACACTAGAGCAACAATTCTAGCTTTTAGGCAGCTATTCAGGTTTCTGAAAAGGCCTAAAGAAGCATTCAATGTTAAAAGGCTTACTTTACAAGAGCCTACCCTAACTGAGCGACTTCACTTTCACTTTTCACTTTCCTGCATTGGAGAAGGCAATGGCAACCCACTCCAGTGTTCTTGCCTGTAGAATCCCAGGGATGGCGGAGTCTGGTGGGCTACCATCTATGGGGCTGCACAGAGTCGGACACGAATGAAGCAACTTAGCAGCAGCAGCAGCAACCCTAACTATCCTTCCTTTCCTCTCAGGTAAAGCACAAATATTTATTATGCCTTGTTAGAGGCTTCTTACAAACTTTCTCTATGAGGAAGCAATCCTACACTACTCAAAAAAACTTAGCATACAAATAAACTCCCAAATGTGAAAAACGTGAGCTGACATTTATAAGACAGACTTACTCACTGCAACATAACATTTATAATAACAGAAAGCCAGAAACAACTTAAATAGCCATCAGTAGGCAACATGGTTAAACATATCCATATAGTAGAGTACAAAGCAATTTTTTAAAGCAGACCTTTATGTAGTAATATGGGATAACCTCCAGGATATAGTCTTAAAACAAATCAAGGCTGCCCCATGTGTAAAGTCTGGTGGGAGGAGATGTATATTTGCTCATATTAATAAAATATCCCTGGAAAAAACTTATGATGATGAGGGACTAGGCTAGCAAAAGGCATACTTTTTTGAACTTTAAAAAATTTTCACCCATTTGAATGCATCACCTGTCATAAAAAATATTTAAGTAAAAAGACTATTAAGTTATTTCTATTAGTGACAAGCAAGGTAACTTCTGCCTGAATATTCACCAAACATTAACTGAACACCTCCTACATGTTGATGTTTTTACCTTCAATTTTAGCATCTGATATCAAAAGCACAGGCAACAAAGCAAAAACAAACAAACTGGACTACATCAAACTAAAAACCATATTCACTGAGCATGGCAAGCACAGTGTATTTATCAATACAATACTCATATTACTTCCTCTTTCAAAATGAAATAAAATAAATCCCTAGCAATGGTTCGCAAGGAGTAATGTGCTTGATCAATAATAGTTTTAAGCACAACTAGTTTGGTGTACAGATGAAGATCCAGACTAGAAAATGCTAGTGGTTAGAGCTATCATGAAATGGTATGCTCAAGATTATCCATTAACAGACCAATGAAGAATAAACAGCTTATATTTATGCTTTCAGTGGTGGTTCTCTCCTCTGGCTGCTCCTCGCTCTTTCTGTCCTAACTCTACTATGACCAGAATACATTGGCATCGACTCATAATCTCTGAAAACAGGAATAACATCACTACCAGTTCAATAATAGAAACAGTAGCCATCATTTATTCAATACTGACCACATCCTCTGTGATGAGTGCTTAATTAGACATGATTTTATTTCATCCTTAGGGTAAACTTGAGAAGTAGATTACATTACCCACTTTATAGATAAGAAACTAGAAACTTAGCAAGCAAAACAAACTGCCAGTGGGCCACACACCTAGCAAACGGCAGCTGTAGGATTCAACGCCAGGTCCAGCTTACACTAACGCCTATGCTCTTCACTAGAAGGTTAAGTTACCTCCCTAAATGTCCCTCCTATCCCAACATTAACTGTATCTGAAAATAGCAAAAGCAGTCCTTCTGAACCCTTTCAGAGGTGAGCACTTAGAGAGAACACACATCCTTATCAGCTCTCATTCATCTGCAGGGCAGGCTCTGCCAGAGGCCTATGATTGTCCAGTCTTGCCAATAGTTAAAAACAAGGCAGAGAGAGGAAGAGAGCAAAGATGAGAATTCTTAAGGGTGTGGACAAGGAGAAATCCCATTTGTACTGCTCACTGGCCACCAAGACCTGGGCAGTTTCCTTGACCGGAGCTTCTGGGCTGGGGAGGCCTTCCCTCCACCCATTCCCAGTATAATCTGTTGCTCCAAATGCCCCTCTTTGCAGTAGACACAAGACCAAGGTCTCCCCATGCACCCAGCCCTCAAAGAATAATGCAAGTAAAAGCACACTTTCATCTTTCAGCATTTCCTTTTATGCCTACAAAACCCGGAGGAAAACGTCAACAAACTGAGATCATGGACCAGGTTACCAAAGGGGGTATTAAAGTAGCACTCTCATCTTCATCATCAGAATTTTGGTGGATCCCAGAATAGCTTCTCTGTTGTGGCACCACCAGAAATCAGTTGTTAGCTAATCAAAGATATTCACAGGCTCCAAGTGATGGTCATGGCTAAGAAAACTGATCATCTATTTTACAGTTTAATGCTCAGTTAGAGAGGAATGGGAAAATATCTGACAGATATGATTAAAATGTAGTAATTTAATTTCCTCCTTAAATTCCAGTCATTTTTCACATCTACTATTCTATTCAAGAACTGCTGTAAACAATGTCTTACTGAGATATAAAAGTAGAATGGTGCACACTTGGAATTTTATATCCTTTTACATAAAATAGGTTATCTTTGTACCAGCCTAAATTATAATAAGGAGTGTTCCTCCCTCAAAAAATACAGAAAGAGAAAAAAAAGAGAGGTAATCTTGTAAAGAAGAGAATGAGAATAAAGAAAATAAAGAAGAAATTATTTTGGAGGATTCCCCCCCTTTAGAATTTGAATAAACTCTCTTAAAAATGAAAAAAATAGTATGACTTCAAGATGAAAAAATAGTGTGACAGGACGAAATCTGTAAACCACAGCATTACACTGTTTAGTTTAACAAACATTAATTGAGAAACTATAATTGCTGAAGGAACATGACTATAAGTGAAGTGAAGTGAAAGTTGCTCAGTCGTATCCAGCTCTTTGCAACCCATACAGTCCATGGAATCCTTCAGGCTAGAATACTGGAGTGGGTTGCCAGTCCCTTCTCCAGGGAATCTTTCCAGCACAGGGATCGAACCCAGGTCTCCTGCTTGGCAGGCAGATTCTTTACCACTGAGCCACCTGGGAAGCCCCCATGATTATAAGAAATGACTCTAAATATAAGAAGTTAGTGGGAAAAACTAATACAAACAGTTTTGATATGAGACAGCAATTAATTAGTAACAGGTATACACAGGGTACCATTTTTCTACCTACTAGAGCTGTTTCCCAGCATCAGACAGTTATTCTCGGGCCACCTGAGCCATAATTCAGTAAATCTTTCATCTCTCTTGTACCACATGAGACCTATTCAGAAAATATATATAGGAAATAATTTGCATATACATCTGGCCTTTCACCTTTCTAGCAATTATCACTATAATTAAATAATCAATTGTACATCTCCAAGGAGATGCTGATAGGTTTCTCTCTCATCCAGCAAAATATCTTGTACAAGATACCTGGCCTACTTTCATGTGTGAAATGAACAAGCAAGCATCCAAAAATATAAGACCTGAGACGGGGCTTCCTCCATGCAGTCTCTGATCCTCGTTAGATTACACACAGCCTTCAGTTAAACAGAGTTTCAAACTCTACGCCACAAAAAGAAGTTACAGGCCAAAGAATCATAAACAAAAAGACTCTAAAGCACTTGTATTAAACTAAAATTACAGAGAACAGAGAGAAATTAAATCCATAGGCTACTTAAAAGCCATTTAATGCAATAGTTTCTACTCTGTCCCTGAGCAAACTAATGTTTTTAATGAATAAGCATGTAATCCATTTTCATTTGGCAGCCCTTCTCTTTTTTATTGCTGTCCTCAAACAGAAGTGCTGATTTACAATGAAATGGCCCAAAGACAGACGGTGCATGCAGGACGAGAGCAGTTAGGTCTGGAGAAAGTGGGTTATCAGTTTTTAAAACAAAAAATTGCTGAGTTCAAAGAAAATATTTCCACGGAAAACTGATTGATAATTCAGGTCCACAAACTCTAGCATAGTGATTAAGGGAAATGGGTCTGGAGTAGGGCTGCCTGGCTTGAATCCTGGCCCTGGGACTTAGCTGTGCAACCTTGGGCAAGTGACTTGCCCTGGGGAGCAGGGTGATACCAGGACCTGTTTCAAAGCACTATGTTCAACCATCTCGCACCAGCACTGAGGGCCTTCTCCAACCACCATGTCTGAGATTCTCCCATCAGTTTCTCCCCATTCTTTAACGCTCCATTATTACCTTCATATCACTTACTACTATCTAAAATTATTTTAAAAGTTACTTGTTTTCATATGACCTCCCCATTAAAAGTATATTAAAAAAAAATCTCATCTGTCTTACTTCCACAGCCCTGGTGCCTAGAAGCAGTGCACAATACGCACAAGTAGAAACTTGATAAATATTTGTTGAGTCAATGGACGAATAACACACAACATAGGGAGATGTACGTTGTAAGCATTCAAAATGGCAGCCAATATCATCTAGGTAATGAATTCAGGTAAATACTTCAGGCTTCGGTGTTATATATTGAAATAATTATCCTCATAGTCTTTGCAGATCTTATTTACTATTCACCAAAACCAAGAATTATACTAATTTATAGCTTGAAAGGATTTTTTCCTTCCACTGTTAGGCGTTGCCCTTGGAGTAGATTACTTCACTGAAATTCATCTCATTTATTGAGCAATATGCTATGACCTGCATTCCATAGAAAGAGCAATGAAAGACAGTCCTACCCAGTCAAGAAATTTATATCTTAGCTTTGCATCTATCTCTGGCCTGCTTAAATGCAGTATGAGAAGGAGGTGAGGATTTGTGCACAAAGTAATTGGCTTGGGCAAAGTGGGAGTCTGTAAAGGTCCCAACCGTTTAATGGAAATCATCAGATGATTCGAATGTGGAACTTCAAATTCCTTAATTCATTATACTAAAATTCTCCCTTAGCTACCATTTTTGTTGATAACAGTATCACCAAGAGACAAACTAGGTTACTGCTAGGTCCTCAAATGAGCAAGGCAGGTGTTTCTGAAATACTCCCCAACAGATGGAAGTTTACATAGGTCCTCAGCAAACTAAGGACTGCATATTTGTGTATATATGTGAATGAATATACATTGTTGGTGTAAGACTGCCAAATGCTCTCTCTTAAAAGGACTATTCTCTATTTTGAGGCTCTGCTCTTCTACTCATAGTTAGCTGTCCCTTCTTTTAAGTAATTATGTTGGTAACTCATGGTGAGTTTTTTCCCACTTACTTGACAAATTAAAAAGTTCTTATTTTTGCTTATTTAAAAAAATTATCAGTGAAATTCTGAAATCTAGAACATTCAGAAGTAAACAGAACACAATTAACAGCTGCCTGGCCAAAATCCAAATGCAGAATACTCGATCTTTTATTTGTTAACACATTGTCTCTTCACTCATCCAAGCCCAATTTTCTTTAACCATTTGTCTATAACCATTGCCTACAGTTTGTCTAGGGACTTTTCAGGTGACACTAATGGTAAAGAACCAACCCACTGCCAATGCAAGAGATGTTAAGAGACACAGGTTCCATCCCTGGGTCAGGATTATCTCATGGAAAAGGGAATGGCAACCCACTATAGTATTCTTGCCTGGGGAATCCCATGGATAGAGGAGCCTGGTGGGCTACAGTCCATAGGGTCACAAAGAGTTGGACATGAATGAAGCAACTTGGCACACACAGCACATACCTTCTATATTTTCAGGGTAAACAGAGGGGGAAAAAATGGAAAATCACTGCAGATGGTGACTGCAGCCATGAAATTGAAAGATACTTGCTCCTTGAAAGGAAAGCTATGATAAACCTAGACAGCGGATTAAAAAGCAAAGACATCACTTTGCAGACAAAGGTCTCTACAGTCAAAGCTATGGTTTTTCCAGCAGTCATGTATGGATGCAAGTTCAGTTCAGTCGCTCAGTCGTGTCTGACTCTTTGTGACCCCATAAATCACAGCACGCCAGGCCTCCCTGTCCATCACCAACTCCCGGAGTTCACTCAGACTCACGTCCATCAAGTCCGTGATGCCATCCAGCCATTTCATCCTCTGTCGTCCCCTTCTCCTCCTGCCCCCAATCCCTCCCAGCATCAAAGTCTTTTCCAATGAGTCAACTCTTCGCATGCGGTGGCCAAAGTACTGGAATTTCAGCTTTAGCATCACTCCTTCCAAAGAAATCCCAGGGCTGATCTCCTTCAGAATGGACTGGTTGGATCTCCTTGCAGTCCAAGGGACTCTCAAGAGTCTTCGCCAACACCACACTTCAAAAGCAGCAATTCTTCAGCGCTCAGCCTTCTTCACAGTCCAACTCTCACATCCATACATGACCACAGGAAAAACCAGAGCCTTGACTAGATAGACCTTAGTCGGCAAAGTAATGTCTCTGCTTTTGAATATGCTATCTAGGTTGGTCATAACTTTCCTTCCAAGGAGGAGACATCTTTTAATTTCATGGCTGCAATCACTATCTGCAGTGATTTTGGATCCCAAAAAAATAAAGTCTGACGTCGTTTCCACTGTTTCCCATGAAGTGATGGGACCGTATGCCATGATCTTCGTTTTCTGAATGTTGAGCTTTAAGCCAACTTTTTCACTCTCCTCTTTCACTTTCATCAAGAGGCTTTTTAGCTCCTCTTCACTTTCTGCCANCAGTGATTTTGGAGCCTCCAAAAAGTCTGTCACTGTTTCCAGTTTCCCCATCTATTTCCCATGAAGTGATGGGACCGGATGCCATGATCTTCGTTTTCTGAATGTTGAGCTTTAAGCCAACTTTTTCACTCTCCTCTTTCACTTTCATCAAGAGGCTTTTGAGTTCCTCTTCACTTTCTGCCATAAGAGTGGTGTCATCTGCATATCTGAGGTTATTGATATTTCTCCTAGCAATTTTGATTCCAGCTTGTGTTTCTTCCAGTCCAGCGTTTCTCATGATGCACTCTGCATATAAGTTAAATAAGCAGGGTGACAATATACAGCCTTGATGTACTCCTTTTCCTATTTGAAACCTGTCTGTTGTTCCATGTCCAGTTCTAACTGTTCCTTCCTGACCTGCATATAGATTTCTCAAGAGGCAGGTGAGGTGGTCTGGTATCCCCATCTCTTTCAGAATTTTCCACAGTTTATTGTGATCCACACAGTCAAAGGCTTTGAGTTGAACCAAAAAGAAGGTTGAGTGCCAGAGAACTGATGGTTTCGAACTGGGGAGCTGGAGAAGACTCTTTTGAGAGTCCCTTGGACTGCAAGGAGATCAAACCAGTCAATCCTAAAGGAAATCAAACCTGACTATTCATTGGAAGGACTGATGCTAAAGTTGAAACTTCAATACTTTGGCCACTTGATATGAAGTGTAGACTCACTGGAAAAGACCCTGATGCTGGGAAAGATTGAAGCCAAAAAGAAAAGAGGGTGGCAGAGGATAAGATGGTTAGAAAACATCACCAACTCAATGGACATGAGTTTCAGTAGACTTTGGGAGATAGTGAAGGACAAGGAAACCTGGCATGTTGCAATTCATTGGGTCGCAAAAAGCTGGACACAATTTAGCAAATGAACAATACTATCTATACTATTTGAGCAGATCTAAATTATAACTCAATTTATAAACAACTTATAGACAATTTATAAACAATATAAACACAATTTTCCTCATCATTTACGTGTCTAAGAGTAGAATGGCATGGGCCTTCCCAGAAAATTCTTAAATCTTATAATGCACTGATATAAACACTATAATCAAACTATATTCTTGATTTTGTGACTTTTTAATTTTTCACGTATCCTAAGTAAGTCTTGTAATAGATGTGCTGAGAGCATTTAGAGCATTGATTTGAAATAATTAGCTCTTGTCCCCACAATATTCCAATAGTCTTGCACTGGAATATTCAGCTTCCTTCAGCCTCAAAACTTCTAGTCCACTGACCCTTCCTCATTCACCACCATACATCCTGGTCGTCTTCATGTATCTCCGCACCCAGGCAATACGCTATGATTCTCTACTGTAACTGCTCCTTTACAAAATTTCTTGACTCCTCTGCTTTTCAGTACCTCTTTCACATTTGCATGGCAAACCCTCATTGCTGTGAAACTCAACATGCTCTAACTCAATACCTGCTCTAAGTCGTTCAACATCGTTAGGAGACCCATTACAAGTGGGGTACCCGATTCACTTACATTTTTGGCCACAAATCCCAAATGAGGACTCAGCATCACCTGACAATCCTTTATACTTTGAGAACACTAATTTTACCCTTTAAAACTCTCATTTCACACTTTCTCCTCCCTCTTATATCCTCACTTGCCAAAGGATGTTTTGTTTTATAGTTTATTAATGATACAGAAACAATTAGAGAGCTACTCAGTGTTTTATCCACATCAAAACTACGACCTATCCACAACTTTTGTGAAATGTCCTTGCTGTTACTAGAAAACCAACTCACCTTCCATACTATGGATCCTGTTTAACGTTACCTTTTCAGGGGTTTTGTTCCTAAACTTACTCTTGTTCACCTGAGTTATCAGTTTTCAAACGGACTGTCCAATATCACATACACATACTCCTGTATCTCATTTTAAAAGAGGGAATTGTCCTGTAACTATATGCCCCTCTAACTCTACTTCCTATACAGAATTCAGCTGTGTCTGACTCTTTGCAACCCTGTGGACTGTAGCCATCAGGCTCCTCTGTCCATGGAATTGTCCATCAAAAACACTAGAGTGGGTAGTCATTCCCTTCTTCCGGGGATCTTCGTGACCCAGGGATCAAACCCAGATCTCCTGCATTACAGGCAGGCTCTTTACTATCTGAGCCACCAGGGAAGCCCTCTCTACACATAAAAATAGTTATCAAAAGAAGCTTCTGTGACTGCTGGTAAATTACTGTTGTCACTTCCCAATCTTTGCTTCAACCCACTCCAAGCAGAATTGTCTCCACCATTTCACTGGGACTAGTTTTGTCAAGGGTACCAGTCACTTCTATGTCGAAAAACCCAACAGTTGCATTTGACACAGCTGCCTGCTCGCTCTTTATTCTCTTGGCTTCTGTAACACAACTCCAGATTTTCTGCCTAACCTACCAACAGTTACTTCAGTGGCCTTTGTTCCTCTTCTCATGTCCATGGCCCCGTTCTAAACATATTCTATTCATCTTTTCAAAGAACCAGCTTTTGGTGTCACTGATGTTTCCTGTTTTTGTTTTTCCATTTCCTTATCACCTGCTCTAATTTTCATTATTTTCTTCCTTCTACGTTCCTTATGTTTGAAGTGAAGTGAAGTCGCTCAGTCGTGCCCGAATCTTTGCGACCCCGTGGACAGTAGCCTGCACCAAGCTCCTCCATCCATGGGATTTTCTAGGCCAGAGTACTGGAGTGGGTTGTTGTTTCCTTCTCCAGGGAATCTTCCAAACCCAGGGATCGAACCCAGGTCTCCGACATTGTAGACAGACGCTTACCTGTTAAGCGTTAAGTTGTAAAATTCAACTTACATTGGGGGTTTTGTCCTAATTAATTCTTAGTCCCTTGTTTTCTATTATGTGTATTCAGAGCAGCAAATTTACATCTTAACTGTACTTTAGCTAAACTACTCTACATATTTTCAAAAACAGCATATTCTGTTTTGAGTATACATTCTGTACATGTCCACTGAATAAAACTTACTTTACTTGTTCCAATGTTCCTTATCTTTATTTTTTAATTTTACTTATTTTATTATTTTCTTATTATTCTTAACAGAGAAGCCAACATCACTTTCAGCTGAGAGCAGCCTATGTTCATGTGGGCATGCTCAGTCACTGTCATGTTGGACTCTTGAGACCCCATGAGCTGTATCCTGTCAGGCTTCTCTGTCCATGGAATTTTCCAGGCAAGAATACTGGACTGGGCAGCCATTTCCTTCTCCAGGGGATCTTCCTGACCCAGGGATCAAATCCGGGTCTCCTGCATTGTAGGTGGATTATTTACCATCTGAGCCATGAGGTTCATCTGATATTAATCTTAATTTGCCAGTTTAATTACCTTTTTCAACATTTTATTTACATCACACTTTAAAATTTTTCACTTTTTAATGGCTGGAGTTAGATTTTATTACTTTTTATAGAAGAAGAGAAATATATACATATATTTTTTTAATGAGGAGCTTATCTCCTTCAGTTCAGTTCAGTTCAGTCGCTCAGTCGTGTCCAACTCTTTGTGACCCCACGAATCGCAGCGCTCCAGGCCTCCCTGTCCATCACCAACTCCCGGAGTTCACTCAGACTCACGCCCATTGAGTCCGTGATGCCATCCAGCCGTCTCATCCTCGGTCGTCCCCTTCTCCTCCTGCCCCCAATCCCTCCCAGCATTAGAGTCTTTTCCAATGAGTCAACTCTTCGCATGAGGTGGCCAAAGTACTGGAGTTTCAGCTTTAACATCATTCCTTCCAAAGAAATCCCAGGGTTGATCTCCTTCAGAATGGACTGGTTGGATCTCCTTGCAGTCCAAGGCACTCTCAAGAGTCTTCTCCAACACCACAGTTCAAAAGTATCAATTCTTCTGTGCTCAGCCTTCTTTACAGTCCAACTCTCACATCCATACATGACCACAGGAAAAAACAGAGCCTTGACTAGACGGACCTTAGTCAGCAAAGTAATGTCTCTGCTTTTTAATATGGTATCTAGGTTACTCATAACTTTTCTTCCAAGGAATAAGTGTCTTTTAATTTCATGGCGGCAGTCACCATCTGCAGTGATTTTAGAGCCCCCCAAAATAAAGTCTGACACTGTTTCCCCATCTATTTCCCATGAAGTGATGGGACCAGATGCCATGATCTTAGTTTTATGAATGTTGAGCTTTAAGCCAACTTTTTCATTCTCCTCTTTCACTTTCATCAAGAGGCTTTTTAACTCCTCTTCACTTTCTGCCATAATNAAATAAAGTCTGACACTGTTTCCCCATCTATTTCCCATGAAGTGATGGGACCAGATGCCATGATCTTAGTTTTATGAATGTTGAGCTTTAAGCCAACTTTTTCATTCTCCTCTTTCACTTTCATCAAGAGGCTTTTTAACTCCTCTTCACTTTCTGCCATAATGGTGGAGTCATCTGCATATCTGAGATTATTGATATTTCTCCCGGCAATCTTGATTCCAGCTTGTGTTTCTTCCAGTCCAGCGTTTCTCATGATGTACTCTGCATATAAGTTAAATAAGCAAAGTGACAGTATACAGCCTTGACGTACTCCTTTACCTATTTGGAACCAGTCTGTTGTTCCATGTCCAGTTCTAACTGTTCCTTCCTGACCTGCATACAGGTTTCTCAAGAGGCAGGTTAGGTGGTCTGGTATTCCCATCTCTCTCAGAATTTTCCACAGTTTATTGTGATCCACACAGTCAAAGGCTTTGGCATAGTCAATAAAGCAGAAATAGATGTTTTTCTGGAACTCTCTTGCTTTTTTCATGATCCAGCGGATGTTGGCAATTTGATCCCCTTGTATCTATCCTATGATCAGTCTATGAATTTTTTTTTCTTTTTCTTCCTTCTACTGGATTTAGTTTAATTTTCCTTCCCACTACAAGCTAGGATACATTCCATTTCTTTTATTTAAAATTTAAAATACACAATATGCCTTAAATTTTTAAACAATCCATTTTACATCCTCCTCCCCAGTAAACCAAGGTCTCAGAAGTTTTCACTCTAATGATTCCCCTGTTATTATCTAGCATTTTTATTCATTTTTTTCCCAGTATCCTAAAATAAACATTTACCTTTTGTTAGTGTTATAGTCCATGTTTATATTGATCAACTTGAAATTCTTTGCTTATTGTAATTTCTTACATTTGTTGAGAAAGACAACATACTTCTCTTAAATCTGTTGAGATATGCTTTGTGGACTAGTGTGTGATCTACCCTAGAGAACTCGTCCATGTGCACTTGAAAAGAATTTGTATTCTGCTGATCTTGGATGTTATATCTATAGATATCTATCAAGTCCAACTGGTCCATTGTGTCACTTAAGATCACTGTTTTCCTACCAGTTTTCTGCTTGAATGATCTCTCCCCTTTGATGTATGTGTGATGTTAAAGTCTCACTATTATTGTAGCATTGTCAGTTTTCCCCTTTATGTCTGTTAGTATTTGCTTTATATATTCAGGTGCTTGTGTACAAGGTGCATATATGTTAGTAAATGTAATATCCTCTTCTTGTATTGAGTGCTGTGCCTATGTTCTTTTCTAGGAGTTTTATAATTTCAGGTCATATGGTTAGGTCTTTACCCCATTTTCAGTTTATTTTTATATGGAGTAGGAGGTGATGTTCTGATCTTCCTCATGTAGCTGTCCAGTATTCCCAGCACCACTTATTGAAGAGATTCCATTTTCGCCATTGTATATTCTTGTCTCCTTTGTCACAGATTAACATGCAAGCATGTTTTTATTTCTGGGGGCTCTAGTCTGTTCCATTTACCTCTAGTCTCCATTTATTGGGTTTTGTGCCAGTCAAAATATATGGGTAGAAAAATCTGTCTTTATTTGTCTGAAAATAACTTTATTTTGTCCTTGCTCTTAAAGGACCGTCTAAGAAGATAATTTGTGGCTTATAGTTATTCTGTCATATTAAAGCAATTATATCAATTTTATATATTTACTACTGCTAATGAAAAACTTACTGTTCATCTAATTAACAACTTCAGAAATCATGTTTCCTCTTGACTGCTATTCAGATTTTCTATTTTGAGTTAGCAATTCCACTGGGTATGGATTTCTCTATTCTGCTAGGTATTCAGTGTGTACCAATCTAAAGACACGTTATGTCCTCAACTGTGGATCACTCTCAACCATCATCTTTTCAAAAACAGCTTCTCAAGGATGTCTTTATCTCCTTCTCAAATGTCTATTAAAGGTTCAGTGTACTTTTTCATTCTATGCTCCATATTTGTTAATCACTCTTCAGTACTCTGAATTTCCATTTCTTCACATTTCACTCTAAATCATCTCCCAGATGTATATTTGAGTCTTCAAGACTATTTTCAATTAGGTATATTTTGCTGCTTATTTAAACTGAAGTATAGCTGATTTACAATATTATATAGTTTCAGGTGTACAGCAAAGTGATTCAGTATTTTTACACATTACACTCCATTAAAAGTTATTACAATAGCTATAACTCCCTGCACTATACAATATATCCTATTATGTATACATCTATATTATATTATCTATTTTATATGTAGCAGCTTGTACTTTATAACCCCTTATTCCTAATTTGCCCCTCCCCCTTCCCCCTAGTAACCACTAGTTCATTTTCTGAGAGTCTATTTCTGTTTTCCTAAATACATGTGTTTGTATCATATTTTAGATTTCATATATAAGTGACATCACATAGTACTTGTCTTTGTCTGTTTGACTTATTTCACTAACTGTAATATTCTCAAGGTCTAACCATGCTGTTGCAAAGAGAATTTCCTTCTTTTTTAAGGCAGAGTAACATTGCATACATATATGCCACATTTTCTTTATTCAGTCATCTCTTGATGGAAACTAAGGTTACTTCTATATCCTGGCTATTGTAAATAGTGCTGCTATGTACACTGGTGTATATGTCTCTTTTTGAATTAGTGTTTTCTTTTTTTCTGGATATACATACAGGAATGGAATTACTGGGTCATACTGTAGTCTATTTTTAGTTTTTTTGACTAATTCCATACTGTTCCAAAGTGGCTACATCAATTTACATTCCCACCATTCAGTGTACAAGGGTTTTCTTTTCTCTACATCCTCTCCAACATTTATTATTTGCTGGCTTTTTGATAAAAATCACTCTGACAGGTGTGAGGTGAGGTGATAATTCATTGTTTTGATTTGCATTACTCTAACAATTAGCAATGTTAAACACCTTTCCATGTGCCTGTTAGCCATGTGTATTCTTCTTTGGAAAAACGTCTACTCAGGTCTTTTGCCCATTTTATAATTGGTTTGCTTTGAGATACTGAGTTGTATCAGCTATTTGTATATTTTGACTATCAGCCATATCAAGAGCAAATATTTTTTCCTATCCAACAGATTGTCCTTTTTATTGGTGGTTTCCTTTGCTATGCAAAAGCTCTTAAGTTTAATTAGGCCTCATTTGTTTACTTTTTGTTTTCTTTTCCTTTGGGAGCCATATCCAAATAGAATTGTTATAATTTATGTCACAGAATGCTGTTACTATGTTTTCTTCTAGGAGCTTTATAGTTTCAGGTTGCACAGCTAGGTCTTTAATCCATTTTGAGTTTACTTTTATGCAGAGTGGGAGGTGGTGTTCTGATCTTTCACATGTAGCTGTCCTGTAGTCCCAGCATCACTTATTGAAGAGATTCCATTTTTGCCATTGTATATTCTTGTCTCCTTTGTCATAGATTAACTGTCATAGATTAACATATGTATATGGGTTTAGTTCCATTGATCTCTAAGTCTGGTTGTGTGCCAGTACCAAGCTGTTTTGATTACTGTAGCTTTATAGTATAGCTTGAAATCTGAGAGAGTGGTACCTCCAACTTTGCTCTTTTTTCTCAAGACTGCTTTAGCAATTCATGTTCTTTGTGGTTCCATATGAATTCTACGATTCTCTGTTTAGTTCTGTGAAAAATGTCATGGGTACTTTTACAGAGACTGCATTAAATCTGCAAATTGCTTTAAGTAGTGTGGTCATTTTAACAACATTATTCTTATAATTCAAAAGCATGGGATATCTTTCCACTTCTTTGTATCATCTTCAATTACCTTTATGAATGTTTCATACTTCCCAGAAGATGGGTCTTTCATCTCCTTGGTTAAGCTTATTCCTAGGTATTTTATTCTTCTTGATGTGATTTTTAAACAGGATTGTTCTTTACTTTCTCTTTTTGATAGCTTGCTATTAGGGTATAGAAAGGCAGCATATTTCTGTATATCAATATTGCATCCTCCAACTTTGCTGAATTCACTTATTAGTTCTAATAGTTTTGGGGTAGAGACTTTTATTAGAGTTTCCTGTATATAGTTATCATGTCATTGCAAATAGTAATTTTACTTCTTCCCTACCTTTTTTTTTTCCCCTCGTTTGACTGCTGTAACAAGTACTTCCAATACCATTTAAATAGAACTGACAAGAGTGAGAATCCCCATCTTGTTCCTGAATTTATAGGAAAGGCTTTCAGCTTTTCACTGTTGTGTATGACGTTGGCTGTGGCCTTTATTATGTTGAAATATGTTCCCTCTATACCTCTATACCTGCTTTGATGCAAGTTTTTTTTTTTTTTTATCATAAATGGATGTTGAATTTTGTCAAATGGGTTTTCTGTATCTATTGAGAGGATCATGTGGCTTCTTACCATTCCTTTTTTTAGTTCTAATAGTTTTGGGGTAGAGACTTTTATTAGAGTTTCCTGTATATAGTTATCATGTCATTGCAAATAGTGAATTTTACTTCTTCCCTACCTTTTTTTTTTCCCCTCGTTTGACTGCTGTAACAAGTACTTCCAATACCATTTAAATAGAACTGACAAGAGTGAGAATCCCCATCTTGTTCCTGAATTTATAGGAAAGGCTTTCAGCTTTTCACTGTTGTGTATGACGTTGGCTGTGGCCTTTATTATGTTGAAATATGTTCCCTCTATACCTCTATACCTGCTTTGATGCAAGTTTTTTTTTTTTTTTATCATAAATGGATGTTGAATTTTGTCAAATGGGTTTTCTGTATCTATTGAGAGGATCATGTGGCTTCTTACCATTCCTTTTGTTAATGGTGCATCACACTTATGACTTGCAAATATTGAACTATCCTTGCATCTCTGGAGTAAAGCCACCTCGATCATGGCATATGATACTTTTTTGTACATTGGTGAACTAATATTATGTATTTTTTTATATCAATGGCCTATAATTTTTTTTGTAGTGTTTTTGTCTGGTTTTGGTATCAGGTAATGGTGGTCTCATAAAATCAATTTGGGAGTATTTCCTCCTCTTCAGTGATTTTGGAATATTTTCAGAAGGATTGGTATTAACTCTTCTTTATACATTTGGGAGAATTTTCCAGTGAAGCCATCCAGTCATGGACCTTAGTTAGCTGGTAGTTTTTTCTTTTCTTTTTTTTTTTAATTACAAATTCTATTTTACTAGTAGTGATCATTCTCTTCAAACTGTCTGTTTCTTCTTGATTCACTCTTGGCAAGCTGTATGTTTCTAGAAACGTGTACATTTCTTCTAGGTTGTCCAACTTATTGGCATATAACTGTTTATAGTATTCTGATATTTTGTATCTCTGTGGTATCAGTTGTTAGCTTTTCTCTTATTTCTTATTATGTTTACTTAGGTTCCCTATCTTTCATTCTTGATTAGCCTGGTTAAAGGTTTATTAATTTTGTTTATCTTTTCAAAAACTCAACTCCTGGTTTCACTGATGTTTCCTTTTTTTTTTTTTTTTTAATCTGTACCTAATTTTTTTTCCTCTTTGATTTATTATTACCTCCCTTCTGCTGCCTTTAGGTTTTGTTTAATTCTTCTTTTTCTAATTCCTTCAGGCAGTAGCTTAGGTCATGTGCGATTTTTTCCTTGTTTTTAGGAAGACCTCTATCACCATAAATTTCCCTCTTAGAGCTGCTTTTGCTGTATCCGGTAGATTTGGACTGCTGTGTCTTCAAGTCAAGTCATTTATCTTGAGATATTTCTGACTTCCTTCTTGATTTCTTTTTTACTTTTTTAGTAACATGCTGTCAGTCTCCATGTGTTTGTGCTTCTCTCATTTTCCTTTAACTGTAATTGATTTGTGGTTTCATCCTGCTGTAGCTGGAAAAAAGTGCTTCATTTCATTTCTATCCTCTTAAATCTGCTGAGATTTGCTTTGTGGCCTACCATGTGACCTACCCTAGAGAACTCATCCATGTGCACTTGAAAAGAATTTATATTCTGCTGATTTGGGATGTTATATCCTATAGATATCTATTAAGTCCAACTGGTCCATTGTGTCATTTAAGATCACCGTTTCCTACCAGTTTTCTGCCTGGATGATCTCTCCCTTGGTGTAAATGGGATGTCAAAGTCTCACTATTATTGAATTATTGTCAGCTTCTCCTTTTATGTCTGTTAGTATTTGCTTTATATATGAGGTGCTTATGTACTGGGTGCATATATGTAAGTGTAATATCCTCTTGTATTGACTCCTTTATAAAGTCCTTCTTTGTCTTTTGTTATAGCCTTTGTTTTAAAGTCTATTTTGTCTGATATGAGCATTGCTATCCCTGCTTTCTTGTCACTTCTGATTGCATGAAGTAACATTTTCCATCCCATCATTTTCAGCCTCTATATGTATTCAGCCTAAAGTAGATCACTTGTAGGAAGCATATTGAAGTTTATTGTTTTCTCATCCAATCAGTCACCCTATGTCTTTTGTTTGGAGCACTTAACTCAGTAACATTTAAAGTAATTAGTAACAAATATGTGCCATCTTTTTACTTGTTTTCCAATTGTTTTTGTAGATTTTATCTGTTCATTTACTATTCAAATATATATTAGTTCATTTACTAAGCAAAAAATATTTTGTTTCTTCCCTGTGGCTTAGTGACTTTGTTTGTTTGTGTTCTATCTCCTATCCATATAAAAGTGCTGGAATCACATTTCACAACTTGTACACTTTAAGGGCTGTCATGCTGTCCATTTGTGCTTTCCTTTTGGCTTTTATTTTCATTCCTTCCTCCTTTAAAGCTCAGTAGTAAACACACTTAAAAAGTTATATTTAGCCAATTCATGTTTTTGTAGCAAGAAGGAAGGAACCATGTCAATTCCTTCTACCAGAGTATTGGTACTCCCTATATTCACTTTTACGGGCTTCCTTGGTAGCTCAGATGGTAAAAAAATCTGCTTGCAATGAAAGAGACCTGGCTTCAGAAAATCCCCTGGAAGAAGAAATGGCAACCTACCCCAGTATACTTGCCTGGAGAATTCCATGGACAGAGGAGCCTGGTGGGCTACAGTCCATGGGGTCACAAAGAGTCAGACATGACAGACAGACAAACACTTTCTTTCTTCACTTTCTACACATTTTCCCAATTTACTGTCCTGTGACTTTCAATATTAGCTATACCACATGACTCCCAAATTTTTATCTCCAAAAGTCCCCCTTTGAATTTTAGACATATTTTCTGACAAAGAACTTCTACAGAATACATTATTTTTTAAAAACTCCTATAAATCAAGAACAAAAACACAATTGACCCAATTTTTTAAATGATCAAAAGACTTGTACATACACATCATAAAAGAATATATACAAATGGACAATAAGAACACTAAAAAAGTATACATCATCGTTAGTAATGAATTGTAAATTGAAAATCATAAGGAGATTCCACTAAACATCCACCAGAATGCCTCAAATAAAAATGACTGACAACATCCAATGTTGGTGAAAAATCATCAGAACTCACACTTTGCTGATAAGAGTGTAAAATGATACAAGCACTTTGGAAAATATCTTGTCATTTCTTAAAAAGTTAAATATATACTTTTGCTACAATTCAACGATTCCAATCCTATGTTTTTCCCCAGAAGAAATAAAAGTTAAAAACAAGTGGTGCTGGGAAAACTGGTCAACCACTTGTAAAAGAATGAAATTAGATCACTTTCTAACACCATACACAAAAATAAACTCAAAATGGATTAAAGATCTAAATGTAAGACAAGAAACCATAAAACTCTTAGAGGAGAACATAGGCAAAACACTCTCTGACATAAATCACAGCAGGATCCTCTATGATCCACCTCCCAGAATACTGGAAATTAAAGCAAAAATAAACAAATGGGATCTAATTAAAATTAAAAGCTTCTGCACAACAAAGGAAACTATAAGCAAGGTGAAAAGACAGCCTTCTGAATGGGAGAAAATAATAGCAAATGAAGCAACTGACAAACAACTAATCTCAAAAATATACAAGCAGCTTATGCAGCTCAACTCCAGAAAAATAAATGACCCAATCAAAAAATGGGCCAAAGAACTAAATAGACATTTCTCCAAAGAAGACATACGAATGGCTAACAAACACATGAAAAGATGCTCAACATCACTCATTATCAGAGAAATGCAAATCAAAACCACAATGAGGTACCATTTCACACCAGTCAGAATGGCTG
>SJXQ01000040.1:94577-171950 GCA_006408695.1 Aepyceros melampus | reverse complement strand
TAGCAGCAGCAATATTATTCTATATGAAACTTACAAGATCTTATAAATCATTGTTACCACAATAATATAGACAGACTGATGATAGATAAAAAGGCTACAAAGAGATTCTTAGTCCCTTTCACCATGAAAAGATACAAGAAGTCTGAGACTTGGAAGGAGACTGCAAGTTGACCATGATGGCACATTGATCTCCAGCCTCCAGCCTTCAGAACTATAAGCAATCAAATTTCTGCTCTTTATAAGCCACACAGTCTGGAGTATTTTGTTATAGCAGCCCAAACAAATTGAGACAGTCTCCCAAACTACATAACCATTACGATAGTAAATGAGGACAAAATTGTAATTCAAAAAGATACATGCACCCCTATGACCACAATAACACTATTTACAAGAAAATGTGGTACATACATACAATGGAATACTGCTGCTGCTGCTGCTAAGTCACTTCAGTCGTGTCCAGCTCTGTGCGACCCCACAGACGGCAGCCCATTAGGCTCCCCCGTCCCTGGGATTCTCCAGGCAAGAACACTGGAGTGGGTTGCCCTTTCCTTCTCCAATGCATGAAAGTGAAAAGTGAAAGTAAAGTTGCTCAGTCCTGTCCAACTCTTCGTGATCCCATGGACCGAACCCTACCAGGCTCTTCCATCCATGGGATTTTCCAGGCAAGAGTACTGGAGTGGGGTCCCATTGCCTTCTGCACAATGGAATACTACTCAGCCACAAAGAGGAATGAAAAAATACCATTTGCTGTAACATGGCTGGACCTAAGCTCTGTGCGACCCCACAGACGGCAGCCCATTAGGCTCCCCCGTCCCTGGGATTCTCCAGGCAAGAACACTGGAGTGGGTTGCCCTTTCCTTCTCCAATGCATGAAAGTGAAAAGTGAAAGTAAGTTGCTCAGTCCTGTCCAACTCTTCGTGATCCCATGGACCGAACCCTACCAGGCTCTTCCATCCATGGGATTTTCCAGGCAAGAGTACTGGAGTGGGGTCCCATTGCCTTCTGCACAATGGAATACTACTCAGCCACAAAGAGGAATGAAAAAATACCATTTGCTGTAACATGGCTGGACCTAGAGATGATCATACCAAGTGAAGTTAAGTCAGAAAGAGAAAGACAAATACCATGTGCTATCACTAACATGTGGAATCTAAAATATGACACAAATGAACTTATTTATGAAACAGAAACAGACTCAGAAAGAAAACAGAATTGTGGTTGCCAAGGAGGTGGTGTGAGGGTTTGTGGTTGGTAGATGCAAACTATTATACATAGAATGGATAAACAAAAAGGTCCTACTGTATAGCACAGAGAACTATACTCAACACCCTTTGATGAACTACAATGGGAAAGAATACATATATATATATATATAACTGAATCACTTTGGAGTATAGCAGAAATTAATACAATGTTTTAAATTAACTATACTTCAATATATCTTTAATGAAAAATATTACATTTGTTGTTTCATGTCACAAAATTTGTAGTAATGTTACATAGGCAAAGGAAAACTACAGGAGATGTTTGATAATAATGACAATGGAATTTTCAAAGTACCTCTTGTTATTTCAAATGATTTGTGATTCATAAGTAATCACAGCTATATGTAAGAAAATCAAACTATAATGATGACACAACATTGTAAAGCAATTATCCTCCAATGTAAAAAAAAAAAGCTACAATGACAGGACAACTCTTAGAAGGTACGTTTTAAAGTTGTTTTTCACTTACATGATGTAATTTTAAAACTTTGGAGTCCATTATCTCAGTTGTTGCTGAATACATCTATTGCTCTCACAATTTTTAAAATGCTCCTCAAACTATTATATGTCTGGTCTGAGATGTATAAAATATTAATACTTATAAGCACAAGAGTTGCTTTCATTACAATTTAGGAAAAGGGCACGAAACTACCAATTTTACATGTCTCAAACTTCATTGTAGCTGCTTATATGCTGCTGAGGGAAAAGCTGCCTTTGGAAAAAAAAACTACCCAAAGGATGGGTTCTTTTAGTTATATATAACATAAATACCTGATTATACAAAATTCAAAAGTTTGAAGAAAATAAAGACAATGCATTGCAATTTCAATGAGTCCCTAGTCATTTGGCAATTTGCAAAATGGTGGCAAGGTAAAGCAAAAGAAAAAAAAAAAGAATGTTAATAGTATGACAAAAATTCGAACAAGATTCAATTACAAGATTTCAATGCAGCTAGGTTACAGATGTACAGGGATTTTCTTTCCATTCAAAGGATAATGAAATAACTCAACCATTCTTTGTATAAGAATCACAATACCCCAATAGCTCTGTGTCTCCAGAAATTACTTCAGGGCTGAGAGCAGTTAGCTGACAGCTGCCAAAACTTTTAGGCTTCTACCAAGTTTGGAGAAGGAACTGGCAACCCACTCCAATATTCTTGCCTGGAGAATCCCATGAAAAGAGTAGGCTGGTGGGCTACAATCCATGGAGTCCCAAAAAGCGGGACACAACCGAAGCAACTTAGTACAGCACAGCACCCAAAGAGTTAGCCCTTCTTGCTCTAAAGCAAACTCAGAAGAAATACCGTATCTATCATATAATACTTACTTTTTGAACCAAGACGATGAATTTCCTCCACTAAGAGTTTAACTTCATGATCCACATTCATTGCTGCCTGAGGGAGAAAAAAAAAATCCGTATTATTAGTTTCTAGATTCCATTACGCATATCTTGCCAAATCCAAGGGCCCCTTGGTATCTTTCATGTAGCATTTGTCACTATTAATTTACCATGTCCCTCTTCCTAAAAACACTTGTGTGATGTATCTCCCCCAGGTAGAGTACCTCCATTCTCCCCATCTTTATAACTGCCCTTGTGGGCGGTCCCGCTCTTACTCCATGCAGTCTACTGGGGAGAATGAAGCCATTCTCCTTGCACCCACTATACACTCAAACCCAAGCTCTGCCTGGTGCCAAAAACACAAAGGTGAGTGACCCAAGACCTGCCCTCAGAGAATTCATCATCCAGAAGCAGAGAAAGGCCTGGAATGACTAGCAACGGGACAAGCTCTCTTTGAGCGGAGGGTCCAAGGCATTAAGGGAGCTTGAAGGAGAAAGCCACAGGTTTCAGGGAGGTTCCTGGGGAGAGGAGTGGACCATGTGAGTAGTTGGGGAAAGCATCGGGAAGAGAAAATGTAAAAGCACAGAAACAAGGAGAAACCACAGCACACCTGGGGCAAGTCCGAAACTAGGAGCTGGCGGTTCCAGGATAAACTGGATAAACCAACACAATCCCTCCCCTCTAGGAGCCCCAAGGTGAAAAAGGCGGTCCAGGTAGAACCCTACAAATGCAATTTTCCGGTTCACAAATACTCATGCTCTTCCCCCAACAGTTTGTAATGCAGTCTGACTGCAATGGTAGAGCCTGTGGTGAACACCATTCATCTTCAGATGAGGAAGGAGTTCAGGGTTAGCATAGCAGCTGGGCGAGTTCCCCTGACTCAAGAGGTCCTCCATTGGCTGGGTTTGTGCCCATCATTCCAGCCATCTCACATTTATGCCCTTGAATGCCAGGTTGCAGCTACACAGAGTTTCTTTTCATTCCTCAAATGTCCCCTCACTCTCTTACGTCCAGCCTTCTCAGGTACTGCTTCTTCTTCAACCCAACTCTGACTATTCCTCTTTCTTGGAGTTAACTTCCACTTGTCCAGTCCCAATTGAGATACAACTTCCTCCAGGAAGCCCTCCCTGAAACCCCGGAGTAAGCGTGCTCCCCCGTGTGTGTTCCCACAGTATTGTGCATCCACGTCATTTTAGTTGACTGGAATGACCAGCTTCTTGTCTTTTATCACTAGACAGTGAGCTCCTCTCTGCGAGGATCTGACCGTTCTGCTACTGTGAGACCCCGTCTGGCACCAAGAGTAGGACTTCAACAAATAATTGGCTGGCAAACAGGAAAATGAGCAAAGGCATGGAGGGGATGAAAACACATCTGTGAGAGTTGACACGGAGCTGCTGATTTCAGTAAGGCACAGAGAGGAGCTCTAAGGGCAGGAAGTGGACTCAGAGACAGAAAAGGAAGCCTAAAGGGGGGCGTGGCAAACAGCTACAGAAAGTGGGCGGAGACAGATACCTGCAAGAAACAGGGAAGCCGCAGGTAGAGCTGAAGGAGAGAAACCCAACTCTGTCGGAGCAAAGAAATAAAGCAGGAAAGGAGGAAGAATGAGTTTCCATAAGAAGGAAATAATTTTACACTGGAAACAGCAATATGAGGGTGAAAAACATGGGCAGAAGAGGCATCAGCGCAGTCTGTTTTAAGTTTTCCAAATTAAATAAGGGATGAAAAGAGTAGGAGGACCTGAATGGTTTGCTTTGGGGTGATGATTTGGAAGAAATAATTTTATTCAGACGGATCATAACTAATTCTTGGTAGCTTTTATAAAACAAGAATGACATCTATGTATAAATGATATTGATCAGGACCCCAGATTTTTCATAGCTAATAATTAAAAGCACCACTACCATCTGCTACACTTCTGTGTAAATCTTTTAATTTAAGAAGCTTATACTGCAACAAGATGCGCTTCCCTGGTGGCTCAGTGGTAAAGAATCTGCCTGCTAATGCAGGAGATGCAAGAGATATGGGTTTGATCCCCGGGTAGGGAAGATCCCTGAAGTAGGAAATGGCAAAAACCCATTCCAGTGTTCTTGCCTCGGAAATTCTATGGACAGAGGAGCCTGAAGGGCTACAGTCCACAGGGTCCCAAAAGAGTTGGACGGGACTTATCGACTAAACAACAACACTGTGACGAGATGCAACATCTTAGGTTAATGCAGCTGCATAAAACCCAGTATCAAAAATTTGTGTCCAAATGTGAGAACTTTATATTTATTGGTGAAATTATAACATTATATTCAATTCAAAATACAGTTTTAGAGAGACACTAAAACGCTAATATATAACCGGAGGACACAACTGAAAGACATGCCATGAGATAGTGGTAGGAAAAAAAACCTGTTAATGTCAGTGTGGTGAATAGCTGTCGTTTTTCCCTGCTCAGCACCCTTTTTACCTTCTGGCACCAGCAGTTAAATTTTTTTTTTTTTTTTTGATAGAGCCATTCCTTCCTTGTTCTTATCTCATGATTCTTGGGTAGAGCCTCATTCTGGCTCTCCAGGAATGGTTCAAAGTCAGAGTAATTGGTTTGAAGCATAGGATAGGTGATCCCATCTTGAACAATGGGGTCGGCCCAGGAATTTTGCCAGACTACTAGAAAATCAACACTCTCCCACCGAGCTCTAAGTTTATGGCCAGCCAGTATATAAACGGCTACCATGTGAAAAGAGCCTGCCAAGAGTAAATCCAGCACAAAGGAAAATTCAACCATGCATCAATGATTGAGCCTGTATATGACCTTGGATTTTCCTGTTACATGAATTAATCAATCTTCTGTAGTTTTGCTTATGCTGGTTTGAGTTTCTGTCATTTGCACTATAAAGAATCTTGAATTTTAAAGTTAGCCTAGAGATGATCTGCTGCTTTTTAAAAAAATAAAACTCCATTATGTATTCATGTGAATAGTCTTGTTTGCATTACCATATTGGATAGAATAGACAGGTAAACAGAAAGGCAGATTTGGAAGCCATAAGAGAAAAAAATTCTCTAATAATCAAAACTGTCTAACGGTGAATAAAGTTTGCAGAAGTAGTGGGATCTGTGAGGGTTGATGAAGAAATCAGCCTACAGTGGACAAAAGGGAAAGGGAAATGTCCAAGGGGATTACAGTCTTCTCTAATTGTCAGATGCTTTGATTTCCTCCCACCCAGAATATTCATCTCTTTAACATCATTTTCCATTCCTTCCACCCACCACCATCCACACCAGTCATAGTTCTCCTTTAATAATGAGACTCAAAGAGGAAATCCCACTCTTAAGTAGTGTGATCACATTAAGTAATGTGCATCACATTAAGCAGATGATTTTAAGAAGGGAAAACAACCAGAATTTCCTTATAATTATTACACCTGAGGCTCCTTATCTGTGTTCATTCTAAGAACCTTGCAAAGTATTATTTATCCCTATTTTATGGATGATGAAACTGACTCAGAGGGGTTTCCCACAATTAAATGCTGTTTTTACTTCATCGTTCTGCCTCTTCTGCTGCTTTGGGGTGGGGCTGGTTATTATGCAAATAGAACTAAATGTAATGGTAAGTTGTATTTGTGTGAAATATTTTGAGTACTTACTAAGAGAAAACCCTTAAAAAGCACAAAAGGCTCCCTGCACTGATCCTTTTGAGTAGGAAAATGACAGGCTTAAAAACTATTGCTAGCCTACATAACCTGGGATGGTTTATTCTTTGATTATTTAATGAGGACAAAGGAGTATAAAATACTCTGCTGCACAAACCTCGGAAGGTCCACGACATTTTTTTATGAGGACAAAAGCCTGGGGCTGGTGCAAGCAGCAAGATCAAGAACAATGAGAGGCCATGGCAGAGCAAGTCTAAGGAAAAGAAAGAGCCGGGTCAATGGGAGGCTCAGGGGAAGGGGATGGCAGATGCTAGCTGAGCCCTCTCACTGTGACAGAAACCAATTAGGCACTGTGCGTGGGAACCACAAAGAAAGCGGAATGTGGGCGGGCTGGGCCATATGCTGAAATGCTCCACTTTCAGTAGGCACTTGAAGATATATTTAAGGACCCTCTTAACAGTTTTTTGGGTTTTTTATTTTGGTTGGTTTGTTTTCTTAAGTTTGGAGGCAATACCTGGAGATTTTCTAAAGTCAAGGAATAGCCTACTCGAGTGGGAACATTTGGGAATCGGGAGCCACCTGTCCTCACTAGGGCTGGCCACTCTTTCCCAGCCCTCCTTCACAATCCCCGACGAGCAGCTGGTGTAGGTCAAAGAATGACTGGGTTCCTTCCCGCCTCTCGCAGGCGCGCACACACACCATATTTGGTCATCCCGGAGCCAAGTTGGGAGCTAGCCCGGAAGGGGTCCCAAGACCCTGTCCCCCGCAGGCCATCAGACGGTCATCACGGCACCGCTGCAGAGCTAGAGAGCGCAAGGCTCGGCCCCCGCTCCGGGACGCACGGCGGGGTCCGGGGGGACTCCCGGGGAAGGGCAGCATCCGCATCCCGGAAGCCTTTGTCTCTTCGAGGCCCGCGTTCCCCGGCGATCGGTGCGCCCCAGGCGCGCCTCGAGAGCCGGCGCCCAAACCCAGAGACGCAAACGGACCCGGCTTGGGGCTCCCCGAGTCGCTAATGTCTTCTCACTACCCCCAACCCCGTACACAGAACGGGAAGTGTTCAGATCCGCACCCGCCGCCCGCGCCCGCAGAGCCCACGGCCCTGAAGCCACCGAATCCCTCGCGGGGAGCCTGGCCCCTGTTCCAGCTCAGTTCTGCGGAAATGGCTCTCCAAGTGCAAAGCCGGCAAGTTGCTTTGCGGTAAAAAAAAAAAAAGAAGAAGAAGAAAAGAAAAAAACAATCTTTATAAACGCTGCCGATCTCCCTGCCCGGTCCGCCCCCGGCAAAATGTCACGTGAGCCGAGTACGGAAGTCTGCCCGAGAGGTGGGGGGCGCGGGGGCGCGCCCACGCGGTCCCCAGCACCCGGCTCAGCCCAATGCCAGTTACACCCTCCAGGGGACTTAGCTCCCTCTCTTCCCGGTCCTGGCTCTCCAACCTCAGCCCAGGATCCCCTTCTCCGGCTGTTTGACCTCCCCCGGCTACCCCAGTCCATCCTTTCTACCTGGACGCCACTTCCCAGGGCGATCACTCACCTCTCTACCTCCTGTTCTTTTCCGAGAAAACCGGCAGCGTTGGTGCGGGCTGGTTGCCTTCTTCAACGCACTGGAGAGGAAGAAGCCGAGGAAGGAAGTGACTGAGGCGAAGAGAAAGGCTGGTTGGTGTGCCGCGGGCGGAGGGCGAGCGGGGGGAGGGGGGGAGAGTTTCAGCACTCAGGAATTGGGCCGCCCACACTCCCGGGGACTAACCTAGGAGGAGGAAAATCTCGAGCCGAGACGCCAAGAAGGGTGCAGACTCCGCACAGGTGGTGGAGCCTGGAGGCTTCTAGGAAAATGCATCCAGAGCTCCAATTACTGCCACCTTTGCCCTGCGCAACTCGGAGCCAAGGAGCTCCAACCCTCGCATCTTTTCCTGGAAATTGACTTCCTGCCAGGATCTCTCTCTTAATGCAAGAAAAAAAAAAAGCTCCTCCAACGTGCAGAATGCTGAGATCTTCTTTGCCTGCGTTAGTCGGTCTGACTCCTTGCCCTCACGGACTGTAGCCCGCCAGGATCCTCTGTCCAGGGAATTTGCCAGACAAGAATACTGGAGTGGTTTGCTATGCCCTTCTCCAGAGGATCTTCTAGACTCAGGGGATAGAAGTGGTATTTCCTGTGACTCCTGTATTGGCAGGCGGATTCTGTACCACTGTGCGGAACTTAAGCCCAGGGCAGGGGGCTTTCAGAAAGATAACAAATATGACAGCAGGGTGGTCTGATTTGCGAAAGAAAATGCAGTTTTGAAAACTGCTTTACTGCAAAGAAACTTTACTTGGATAAAGCTATTTTAATTCTTGGCCCTGGGTCAATGTAGATTTCTTCCCCTCTTTATTCATTATTTCCTACATGTAACTGCATAATTCAATCATTTTATTCATACATCCATTATTATAGTAACTGTTATTTTCATCTCTCAGTGTGTGTGTGTGTGTGTGCTCTACCTGGTATCCTTTCAAAAAGGAAACCAAGCCCCTCCCCAGAGAACTGACCCGAACTATTCCTAGGACAAAGGTTGCACAAATAATTGCCCCCAAAGTTCCCCCCTAACTGTTGTAGCTGACTGGATTAGAAGTGGTCACATGACCCAAAAGACAGTCCATAAACTGACCATCACCCTAGGAGGTGACCTGGAACAAACAGTCCTCACAAACCAGAGCTCTGGATCATTAGATAAGCCAATCAGATTCTCCCTTGGAAACTGAAAAGGGAGAATGAAAGCAGAGAATGAGCTATCTGACAGGAAGGCTGAAGCTGAGAGGGCTTGAGGCAGAAACAGGGAAAATGGGCCTGACAAAGCAACCACTGGAGTAATCAAAAACTCTGAAGTCGAAGGTGAGTATGGGTGGAAGTGGTAGGAGTGCCTCGAAGGGAAGCTGAGACCCAGTGATATATTAAGAACAACAAAGACCTGCTCCAGAGGATAATATGAGTATCCAGGTCCCTGTGGCTGCACTGTATCCAGCCACTTCCTAAAGAGCGTCCTAGTTACCCTGTCATTCACTTCGGGTGTGACTTTGAGTGAGTCTCTGTTCCCTACCACCAAAAGATTACTCTCAACAAAGGTCTGATTGATCAAGGTTTCTCATGTCACATGAAGTTTAAGGTGACTCCAAAATCCTTTTGAGGACTAATTTTTCCTTACTAAAACAAGCTGAGAAGTAAGAGTTTGTATTTTTCAGTCTATATAATGCAAAAAGTATAATTCAAGAAAAGAGCATATTTAGCAATTCTTGGGGCAGCACCTGGCTCCTTTGGTTTGTGGCAGTTCTTCATTTAGATAATATCCAGTGAAATGAATAATCAATCTGTATTGTGCTACTTCTTTACAAGTAAGTAGTGTTTCACAGTACTCTACCAATGGGGGGAAAGAGAGAGACAGAAATAGATTACTTTAAGCAAATAAAATACCTGTTACTATAAAAATGGATTCACTTTTAAAAATACTTTGTATATGTGTTATACTAAGGGTAACATGGCTTCCCTGGTAGCTCAGAGGTTAAAGCGTCTGCCTGGAATGCTGGAGACTCGGCTTCAATCCCTGGGTTGGGAAGATCCCCTGGAGAAGGAAATGGCAACCCACTCCAGTACTCTTGCCTGGAGAATCCCATGGAGGGAGGAGCCTGGTAGGCTACAGTCCATGGGGTCGCAAAGAGTCGGACACGACTGAGCGACTTCACTTCACTTCAAGGGTAACATAAACCTCATGTTAATCTGTAAAGAATTACAATCCAAGAAAGTTATTTTGGGAAGAAGAAAATAGGGCTAATAGTTATGGGTTTCCTTTTTTGCAATGAAAAATACTCTGGAATTAGATACTAATAAGATCACATGATCATTTGAATACACCAAAAACCACTAAATGGTACCCTTTGAAAGGACTAATTTTATGGTGAATTATATTTCAAGTTTTTTAAAAAAGAAACAATGGAAGGACAAGACTAATAAACAATAATAAAAGAACAAACTGGGGCTTCCCTGGTGGTTCAGTGGTTAAGAATCTGCCTGCCAGTGTAGGAGATACAGGTTGGATCCCTGCTCTGGGAAGATCCCACATGCCTTGAAGCAGCTAAGCCCATGCACCACAGCTCTTGAGCCTGTGCCCTAGAGCCTGAGCTCCACAAGAGACGCCACCGTGACGAAAAGCCTGCCCACCACAACTAGAGAGTAGCCCCCACTCTCTGCAACTAAAGAAAAACCCTCACAAAGCAACGAAGACACAGCACAGCCAAAAATAAAAATAAATAAATTAAAAAAAACAAACCAGAGAACAAATGAAGATGCTTTGGCTGGAAAAAAAAACACAAAACTGTTACACAAAAGTGTTGATATGACTGGGAAGATACTGCATTTCCCATTGCTCATTTATTTATTTGTTCATTAAACAAATATTTATTGAAAACCATTATGGGCTAAGATATATGTCTCTTTCTCAAAGAGTCATCAAAGAGAATAAACTTCCATGTGAAAGAGAACCATTGTTTGTCAGTTGAAGAACAGGACTTTTATAAACTGGTTTATTAGAAAATATATGTCACCATTATTTCTAGAATTTACATTAAGATATTATTGTTATTTTTTATTCCCCCTTCCTCCATATCTTTATTTCTCCCCCCTCCCCTTCTCTAACATCCAAATTAAAAACAATGGAGTACAACAAAGCTCGGGTATTATATCCATCCATCACTCATTTGAAGGGATTTCTTCCATCTTTCCCTTGTCCATCCCCCTCTTTTCCTCCCTCAACCCCACCTGCATTACAGAGTTTCTAGTCTCCACCCAAGCATAACTTATGATTGCACAAGTTAGGTTAGGGTTAGTCCTAACATGGAGTTGAGACTCCATGCACAGTGTCTGTGCCAATCCTGTTGTTCAGCTTACCATTACCAAATGGATACCACATTTCAGTATCTCAATTTCAGACTCTTGAAAGAAAAATCTAATAGGCCCAGTTTGGATCAATTACTATTTCTCTGCCCCTACCCTCTCCCCAATGGCCCTCCTCTCCCCACTGCCCCACATCCCCCAACCCAGTTAAATCTGCTAAATCCAATATATAGAGTTGCTCTTTCTCTCCAAAGGAAGTATAGGAGATGAATCACCCTATGATATATCTATCATAAATAATAGCAACACTGCAGTACAATAAAAATAAAGCCTTGTACAGTAACTAACTACTAAACTCCTATAGATATTTTCATTTACATTTAAGTTAATTGAAATCAAATAACATTAAAACTTCACATCCTTAGTCAAGGTAACCTCAATTCAAATGCTCAACCACCGCAAATGGTTAATGACTACTGTGATAGCACAGAACATTTCTATTTTCCCAGAAAGTTCTTTTGGACAGAGTTGTTAGAGGAGGTTAAGAAAGTATCAACAAAATCTGGAAATTATTAAGAATTTTAATAAGATAATAGCTACTATTTAGTTTTTGCATTTCTCCCCCTCCAACTCACAAACTAAAAAATTTACAAATCACCTGTTTCTAGACCCCCTACTTTTCTGGCAAGAAATCTAAATTCTTACTCAAAATGATTCACCAAAAAAGTTAAACCTGGGACTGTCCAGTCAATTTAGGACAGCGAGTCACTCTACCCATATTTCATTTTTAGCCTTTGTAGAGTTGTTTCATTTGGTTTTCAATTCTTCCACTTTGCTTTTCCTGAGTCTTTGTTGGAGGCTGTGTTATCCTTTAGTGAGCCTGGATCAAGTGGTTAGCATTGCAACTGAGAGTTAAAATTCAAGATCATTGAACTCAGTCACGAGGAGCTAAAGGCTACATGCAAAGAACAGCCAGGCAGGCAGCTGTGATGATCACAGAGGAGTCGGGTATCAAAGTAGGCACTAAGAAATACAATTTCAGTCCAAATATCCAGCTCTTGTCCAGGGGTGACACAAGGCCTGGAGTAGAAGGGGTTAATGCCACAAAGCTTAACAAAGGGGTTACTCGCACTACATATCTAAGAAGGCAGTGGCACTCCACTCCAGCACTCTTGCCTGGAAAATCCCATGGACGGAGGAGCCTGGTTGGCTGCAGTCCATGGGGTCACTGAGGGTCGGACACGACTGAGCAACTTCACTTTCGCTTTTTACTTTCATGCTTGGAGAAGGAAATGGCAACCCACTCCAGTGTTCTTGCCTGGAGAATCCCAGGGACGGAGGAGCCTGGTGGGCTGCCATCTCTGGGATCGCACAGAGTTGGACACGACTGAAGTGGCTTAGCAGCAGCAGCAGGCTACACATTAGAATCACCTGCCACCCCTTTAAGAAGCAAGTGCCTTTCTTAATGTGCCTGTGTGCTAAGTCGCTTCAGTTGCCTCTGATTCTATACAGCCCTATGAACCCTAGCCAGCCAGGCTTCTCTGTCCACGGGAATTCTCCAGGCAAAGAATACTGGAGTGGATTGCCATGCCCTTCTCCAGGGGATCTTCTGAACCCAGGGATGAAACCCACATCTCTTATGTTTCCTGCATTGACAGACAGATTCTTTACCACTAGTGCGCCACCTGGGAAGCCCTCCAATCAATATAGATGACTTTAACATAGAAACTGCAAGTTCAAATGCCTTTAGCGAAAGACAAAGAATATAAATAATATAAATGACAGCTGGGGGAATATTCACCCAATGTTGCTAACTCTTAACCATTTTTCGAGAGAAGATAGAAACCTGGATTTTTAAAATTTTATAAAGTTCCCATTTTTCAGAAATAAGGCACTTCATTTAAATCCTTTAGCACACTGACCAGGCAAAATGAAACTACTCTGCGGGATGGAAAGTCCCTTCCCAAAATGCAAATGTCCCTAGAAGTAGCAACGGAGGATTTCATTTTTCTCAGATCTCTGTTGGAGCACTTGTGTCTCTCTAGTCCTGATAAATCCTCTGTTTATTCATGACTGCCTCCCTCAAATCTACTGCTTGCTTGAACTTCCGTTTTCTCTTTTTCAGGACACATTTTTTTCAAAGAACATTTTAGATTAGCCACATCTAGCCCTCACCACTCACTATTTATTTTACTACCTATTATATGGCTTTTGCCTTTACCTTTTGGCTGAAAGTGCCTCTTTAGTCTAAGGTCACTAATGACTCTCAGTTGGCAGACACAATTACCTGTCCCCAGTTCTCATTGCCCTGCAGCTCTCCCAAGCACTTGGCACTGACGCCAATCCCAGTAAGGGAGAGTAAGTGGCTCTAGGCTGCTGGAGATCAGCAAGAAGTGAGCTCCTCAGAGTGCAATTGAGAGTGCAAACAGAAGACAGGGGAATTCAGACAACAGGGTCAACTACAGTCTCCTGGGGGGGAAAAGTGATATTCTAAGGCTGAGTTCAAAAGAAGCACAGATAAAGCAGTTTAGAGTTGAAGTTCTGATCTGGAAGTTTCCGGTCCAAGAGAGAAGATATAAGGTTGTATGCCTAACACAGAAAGCACCAAATAACCCAACACAGAGCAGAACTGACCTTCACCCCATCCCATTTTATTCCGGACCCGATGCAGGAACAAAAGCATATCTTGCCATTGGATCCAAGACTGGGGGTGGAGGGGAAAATTTACAGCCAGAAGCAGGGCTCAGGCAGAGGAAATCAGAGGTCAGACTCCTCAACATGCACACCCTAAAGCTCTCAGCAGAATGTTGGTGAATACTGCTTTGCAGTTGCCCTCCCCTGGGGAGGGGACTCTGGGAGAATCTGGAGTCAGACAGCCTCAAATTCCTTTAATCTACTGTGAGAGAGGAGTAAGATGACCAGAAAAAACTCATGTGTGTGCATAGAAAGGCTGGGAAAGGACAGAATAGTTCACCCTTTCCTGGACCCTTTCCTGTGTCAAGGGGTGGACAAAAAGCTGCCTCCGGGCTTCTCGCATCACCATTTCTTCCTTCTCTAATTCCTCTTCCTGTCCTGAGGCTCTAACAAAAGAAGTCCTCTCAGTTTGAAACTTCTCACTTCTGTTTGGGTCCATCCTGCCAGAGTTTCTCTATATGGAATTTTCAGATTCTGGTGAATCTACTCCAGCCACACTGGGTCAGGATCTCTAAGGCAGGGAACTTATTAGAAATACAGAATCACAGAGTTGTTGAAACAGAGTTGCCATTACATTCAAGTCTGAGATGCCCTGCTCTGAGCTATCCTTCACCTAATGGTCAAGTTAATTTTCTTAGAGTATAGCTTTAATCAAGCTGAGTGATGAAAAATTGATGCTTTTGAACCATGGTGTTGGAGAAGACTCTTGAGAGTCCCTTGGAATGCAAGGAGATCCAACCAGTCCATCCTAAAGGAAATCAGTCCTGAATATTCATTGGAAGGACTGATGCTGAAGCTGAAACTCCAATACTTTGGCCACCTGATGCGAAGAACTGACTCATTTGAAAAGACCCTGATGCCGGGAAGGATTGAAGGCAGGAGGAGAAGGGGATGACAGAGGATGAGATGGTTGGATGGCATCTCTGACTCAGTGGACATAAGTTTGAGTAAACTCTGGGAGTTGGTGACAGACAGGGAGACCTGGTGTGCTGTAGTCCATGGGGTCGCAAAGAGTTGGACCCTACTTGGCGACTGAACTGAACTGGTAGCTTTAATTTCATCATACCTGTTAAAAGAAATAGGTCCCAAATGAAGTCACCTGTGCTAAGTCCCATATCAGCAAACCAAGATTTAATTGCAGTTACAATTGCAGTTACAACCTCCCCCAAGTATATAGTCTTAACTGGTGAGTCTGGAATTTTCTGGTCAGCTCCAGTGAGGTAATCTACCTCCTTCTATCCCTGTAGGTAGATTACCTAAGCCTGAAACAACCCTTGCTTTTTCCCCTTCTGCCTATAAAAGCTTTCTGTTTTATATGACTCCACGGAGGTTCTTTCTGCTTGCTAGATAGGATGCTGCCTGATTCATGAATCACTCAATAAATCATTCGATTAAACCAATTAGATCTTTAAACTTAGTTGATTTTGTTATTGTTGTTGTTTTTCCCACACACCCCTACTAAAAATCTTCAGAGTTTCCTCATGGTCCATTAAATAAAGTGTGCGTGTGTGTGTGTGTGTGTGTGTGTGTATTTAGCCATGCCTTTTAAAATCTACAAATTGGCCCCTACTACCTTCCAGATTCCTGAACACCCCTCCCCCGCAAACCATCTGTGAAAACCATGAGTCAGTCAAGCTGAACTCCATCCTGTTTCTGCATCTGGTTCAGGGTACAGGGATGAGGAGGAAATCAGTTTTATTCTGTAAATGTTTAGTTAGCACTTTCTGTGTCCTCAGCATGCAACCTGTACCTTCTCTCCAGAGCCTGGAACCACCAAATCCCCACTGTCTTGCCTTTGCTCAGATTTTTCATCTGCCTGATGAGTCCTTCTTTCCTGCTGTATCTTTGCCTACTGAAATTCAAGGCTGAAGTCAAACGCTAGCTCTTTCACAAAGTCCCCTGTGTTACCTGCAGGACAGAGGCTACCCAGGCCCCTAATGTGTCTCTAGTCCTATCTGTATATGTCCTTTGAAAGGTACTAACCTCTACAAGTCTTAGTTTTCTAATCTAAAAATTAGTGATACTAAAACCTACCTACAGGGTTATTGTAATGATTAAACCAAATTGCTTCTCTTTTTGAAGCATCTTACCTCTTTGCAAAAAAAAAAAAACAACTTGGGAAATGAATTGATACAGTAACTGTGCCTGGCCCTACATCTTTTCCTTCACTCCATTCTCCTCTGTCACCAATATGTCAGATCCCTCTCTTGGGAGTCCTCCAGCACTTTGGACATCTTCCAGGACAGTAATATCATCTTATGAAATGCAAATCTCACCATCATCTTTGAAATTTAATAAAATTAATTCAAGTTTACTACTCTGATCCTCTAGGAAGTCCAATGCTCTTCCTTTTATTTCTGCAATTCTTAGGATGTATCTTCTGCTTTCCACTGGTTCTGAGTTCTCCAGTCCTAATTACATCTCGTATATTGTCATGTTCAGATATTCCACACAAAACAGACGTGGAAAAGCTCCGTTTCTCTACCCACCCTTCACACTGACTCCTTCCCCCTTCTTTCCTGAAACTAATATTTGTGATGAATATCAGGCTTTATCAAAGTTTTAAGGATGAAGGCAAGCTATATTCAAGAAGTAAGAAGTCTCTGGTGGTGGTGGTTTAGTCGCTAAGTCGTGTCCAATTCTTGTGACCCCATGGACTGTAGCCCGTCCGGCTCCTCTGTCCGTGGGATTCTCCAGGCAAGAATAGTGGAGTGGGTTGCCATTTCCTTCTCCAGGGGATCTTCTGGGCTCAGGAATCAAAGCCCGGGGCCTCCTGCACTGTAGGCAGATGATTTGCCAATGGAACTATGAGGGAAGCCCATCCTCTTTACAAGTCTCCTCACTGCCCTGCCTCTGGAGTTGCTCCCTGGCTCCCCTCCTCACAGCTGCAGCCTCCCCATCTGCTGCCAGGCTCTGTCCTCACATCTCCCCACCTGCTTCCTGAGGCCCTGTTTCTCAGTCTTCAGAACCTGCAGTTACCTTCCTTATTGTACAGAGCAGTTCAGCTTTCCGGTCCAAACTCTGAAGTCTCATTAATGTGCTCTGCTGAAAAAGGAAACTTCCTCTCTGACCCTTGAGCAGCTTAGAAGACCTAGCAGAAACTCTTTAGAATTTGCCTTTTTCTTGGTCCCTCTCCACCACTTTCTAATCTATCAGCCACTTTCTAAGTCTACAGCCATTTATTTTCTCAGTGATGTGTGTTAACAACTACTCTCAGGAAGGCGAAGTTGCTCCCGTCTACTGTTCTGAATAACACATTTATGTAAATTTGTATTGAACTTGTGCTATGGTCATTTCCTCTTAGAGGCTGTAAAATTCTTGGGGGTGGACAGTGTCTTGTTGATTTTGTATCCTTTGCAGTGCTTAGCACCATGCCAGGAAGGGAGTGGTTACTCAGCAAGTGTTGAGTTGAATGGGCTTGAAGGTTGCCTTTCTAACAGCTTGTACTCCTCGCAGACTATTAAAATGAAAGAGTAGACGTGTCCACCCATTACCTTAGTCACTGTAGACTAAATCTTTTTCACCCTCACCAAAATTTAATCAAGTTTCTAGGGAAGAGGTAATACCAAAAAAATTAGTGTCATTACCAGCATTTATGTTCTACTTCCACTGAACTTTTTGTTTGTTTGTTTCAAGTTATATTTCCTTAAACAGCCAGGTTGGACACTTGATCATTGAAATTTATTTCTGTGGCAACCCCAGTTATTTGACAAATGCAGGTATTCTTTTCATTAAAATATTAGTTTGACCCAAAGATGTCAAATAGCTACCCTAGAATTAGTTATTGCAGTCTGAGACCTCCCAAGAGGTCTAAAAAACCAGAAGATTAAATATAGCAATATATGAATATAAACATAGTTTACAAGTCATTTAATAACTATAGTTATGTAGACTTTTCAAAGTATTCACTTTTCAAATTACTCTCCTAGATTGATACCAAATTTGTGAAGCAAAATATATCATATGGCCCTTGAAAAAATTGTTAAATGGTAGATTAGCTCCAATGTAAAACATCTTTCTATATTAACAAAAGAGGGCAATGCACAGTGATCCTATGTGGTGGGTAGCTCCCACTCAACAGAAGAGAAAAATGAGACTCAAAAAGATTAAGTAACCTACCAAAGGTCACACAGCCCTGACTAGACAGTGTCTTGCTAGGCACTGCAAATCTGGCCACTCTGAAAGGAAGATTAATTTTAAATTGAGTAGTAGTCATTACTTACAAAATGAATACATTACTGTGATTAATGACAAAATATTTCACTTAAGTTAGTCTTACAGAAAGTTTAAGGGAAACCAAAGTTTAAGGACTCCAGATTCATTTAGGCCCCTTTCAAATATAAAATATTTCCAATTTTCCTTGTCCTTTACTATTGGAAGGGAAGGGAAAATATTGCTATGTATTTAAAAAAAAAAAAAAAAACACCCAAAACAGCAATTCTGTTCCTTGGTACATACCCAAAAGAAGTGAAAATAGGATTTAAACAGATACTTATGCATTAATGTTCACAACAGTAGTAGTTTAGCTGCTAAGTCATGACCAACTCTTGTGACTTCACAGACTGTAGCCTGCCAGGCTCCTCTGTCCATGTGATTCTCTAGGCAAGAAAACCGGAGCGGGTTGCCATTTTCTTCTCCATCAGAGAAGGAAACGGCACTTTTAATGTGAGATTAACATACCTCTGCCCTCAGTATCAATTCATCTGGACCACATTCAATTGAAATAAGCTACAAAAACATGCAAAAATTAATTGAATGCATTTTTTAGCTTTTCGTTTTGTATTGGGGTATAGCCGGTTAACAATGTTGTGATAGTTTCACAACAGGTGAACAGCGAAGGAACTCAGCCATACATATACATGCATTCATTTTCCCCTAAACCCTTCTCCCATCCAGGCTGCCACATAACACTGAGCAGAGTTCTGTGAATGCATTTTTAATGAGAAAAAGTGCAAGCAATCACAATAATGAAAATTTCGTTGATATTGTCACTTATAATATGATGTGAACTTTTAAAATTAATTATTTTTATTGTAGTATAGTTGATTTACATTAGTTTCAGGTGTACAACATACTGATTCAATATTTTATATATTATATTCTGCTCTAAGTTATTACAAAATGATGGGCTGTTTCCCTGTGCAACACGGTATACCCTATTGCTTATTTACTTATACATAGTAGTTTGTACCCTTTAATCCCCTAAACCTCTCTTGTCCCTCTTCTCTTCCCTCTCCCCACTGGTAACCACTAGTTTGTTCTCTATACCTGTGAACTTGTTTCTGGTTTGTTATATATTTTAGTTCGGAGAAGGCAACGGCAACCCACTCCAGTACTCTTGCCTGGAAAATCCCATGGATGGAGGAGCCTGGTGCCCTGCGGTCCATGGGGTCACGAAGAGTCAGACACAACTGAGCGACTTCACTTTCACTTTTCACTTTCATGCATTGGAGAAGGAAATGGCAACCCACTCCAGTGTTCTTGCCTGGAGAATCCCAGGACAACGGAGGCTGGTGGGCTGCTGTCTATGGGGTCGCACAGAGTCGGACACGACTGAAGCGACTTAGCAGCAGCAGCAGCATATATTTTAGTTGGTTTTACTTTTTACATTCAACATATAAGTGATAATGTAAAGTATTTGTCTTTCTCTGTTTGACTTATTTCTCTGAGAATAATATCCTTTAGGTTCATCCAGGTTGCAAATGGCAGAATTTCATGTTTTTTTTTTGGCTGAGTAATATTCCATTGTGTAGATATACTACATCTTCTTTATCCGTTCATCTATTGATGGACACTTAGGTTGCCTTGACAACTTGGCTAACATGATGTGAATTTTAAGTGTTATTAATAGCATATAAAATTATTTATAATAACTACCTGTTAGCCATCAGTTATTACTATCCATAATACATATTTTTAACTCCTCAGAGAAAGAGAGGAGAAATATAGTTTGATGTTTAGTCAACATAAATTGAAAAGATATATCTATAAGAGTAAATCTTTAAAGTCTTTTTGGCAATTGTTCTATATGTTTAATTAGGGGATAAAATGATAAAAAATTGTAAGGAAAGCACATATACTGTATTTTTTTTCTTTCTTGGTCTAGCAGTATTGGTTAAAATTAAATGGAATGTTCTAAATAAGTCATAAGCATTCTTTGATAAATGGCATTTTTTTCTAGACTTAATTCCAACCTTTTCATTGATTTCTAAGGAACTCAGTACATGGTTTTTATTGCCACAACTTTCCTTAAAATAGCTAATTAGTTCTGTGGGCTTACAAAGTCTGAGTTTGATAGGTAATGTCATTCAAATATTTAGATTTTAATTTAAGAATTCAAACATCCAAATGTTTCTACATGGGTTTCTCTTTTAAATAGTTAGTGGACTTCAGGTGCTCCTCCAGCTATGACAAAATCCAGAATGGTTAATAGCAACCAAATATGTAATAGCCTGGCATGCTGCAGTCCATGGGGTCGCAAAGAATCTGTCACCACTCAGCGACTCAACCACCACGATGAATAATAGGCTGCTCTTTACCCTAACAGAGTTTTCTTATCTGATATCTAGAATCATTTCTTCTGTTGGGGAAATACCTGCAATACAATACCTCAGCTGAGATTTTTAAGTCCCTTATCGAACACTCTCTTTTCAGTACTTGGCAACAATCAAAAGCTTCTATTTGTAGTTATTTCTCTGTGCCCCCCATAACTAGAGAGGTTCAGATAACTTGCTAAATTCAGCTTTTATCTTCAACTGTCAATTCAACTATTATTTTCAAACTAAAGGTAGAGAGACTTTACGTGGGGTAAGCACCCATCACTGAGAAAATAAGAAATTAAAAATGGTAGATTCCTACCATTAAGAATAATGGTCAGAGGGACTTCCTGGTGGTCCAGTGGCTAAGACTCCATGCTCCCTATGCAGGGGGCCCAGGTTCATTTCCTGATCAGGGAACAAGATCCCGCATGCCACAAGTAAGAGTTGATATGCTGCAACTAAAGATCCCACATGCTGCAATGAAGACCCAGCACAGAAAAATAAATATTTTTAAAAATAATAATAATGGTCACAAAACTATGTTTCAAAACTCCTACTTGTATTTTCACAGGTAAAACACTGCAATTTGGCAGTATCAGGAAGTCCACTTGCTTAACTGAGAGGCATCAACAAATGGCTTGTGATGATTCTTGTTTTCAGTTACTGTTAGTCTGCTTCTTAATTATCATAAAGGTATTGTTAAGTATGTTTATGATTTATTATAAGTGACTTTTAATTAAATACATCATTATTGATGTGTATCATTATATATTTGCATCAACTTTATTCCAGGCTAATAATTTTTTAATAAGCCTACCACTAAATGACATGTACTTCTCAAAATATCCCAAGTTTGCTGTATGGTAATATTTAATTCAAGAATCCGCCTGCAATGCTGGAGACCTGGGTTCAGCCCCTGGGTTGGAAAGATCCCCTGGAGAAGGGAACAGCCACCCACTCCAGTATTCTGGCCTGGAGAATTTCACGGACAGAGGAGCCTGGCAGCTACAGTCCATGGAGTCACAAAGAGTCAGACAGGACTGAGCGACTTTCACTCCACTCCACGCACCCAGTGAATCTACACTATTTTAAAACTTTCATCACACTTGCCAAACGTAGTAATGTACTGTGTTATTTTATAATTTATATACTATTGTTTTAGGATATATAAATTATATACCTGTCTTTATTCCTTCAATTGAAGCTGTGAGTGCCCAGTCGCATCTGACTCTTTTGTGACCTCATGGACTGTATGGTATCCAGTGAACCTGCCAGGATCCTCTGTCCATGGAATTTTCCAGGCAAGAATACTATAGTGGGTTGCCATTTCCTGCTCTAGGGGCTCTTCCCCACCCAGGAGAACTTGTGTCTCCTGCATCTCTTGCATTGGTAGGCAGATTCTTTACCACCCTGCCACTAAAGGTTTCAAGCTAGATGTTTTTGTAGCTTTTTCATTCTCTCCAATTTTTTTTTAATAAAAAAAGGTTGTTTTGGGGCATTCTCTGGTGGTCCAGTGGTTAGGATTCTGTGCTTCCATTGAAGGGAGCACAGGTTCAATCCCTGGTCCAGGAACTAAGATCCTGTATGGTGCAGCCAAAAAATAAAGGTCTTTTTTTCTGGAAAAAATGGGTTCAGTGAAGTTGGTGCACTCATTCAATAGTGATGGAAACATGAAAGAACACACTTTGGTGCTCCAAAAGCTGTGGCTGGAATCCCACCTCCATACTTCATGAGTGTGCTTGAGTTCCACCTCTCTAGGACTTCTATCCTTCATACATAAAATGGGAATAATAACCTTTCTTTATAGAATAATTGTGAGGTTTACCTAGCCCAAAGCAATCATTCAATGAATGGTAATTATTATTATCCCTAGGTACAATGGGATTAAATGATGGAGCTTATCTTTTCAGGCTGTGGGAGGAACTTTGTCTAGGGTGAAGTCAGCCAGTCTCTTCTATAATTGATGAGTAGAATGTGTGTATTACAGCCTGGTTTCCAGATAACAGAGTGGCTGCCATGTCCCTTTTCTGACTTGCATTTCGTAGGGACCCAGGAAGCTGAAGGAAACTGCCAGGCAGTACCAGCGGGAACTTCTGATCTTGCTCAGATATGGTAACTTAATTTTCCATTTAGCTATAAACAAGTTAATCTGCAATTTAACCTTGTGTGGGTGATGGGAACACCCTGGGTCTACTTCCCATCAGTTTGTTAAGACATTTCAGGACGTGCAAAGGGTTCCTTTTAAGCCCTATTAGGTGCTCAAAGAGGGCAAATACGGATATGTCTTCTGCCCACAAGTCTGAGCTCTTAGAGTTACCTGACGCATCACTTTACCCAAGGCCTGGTTTCAAGTTCTTTCCACCTTTAGAGCAGAGTACAAACTCTTTTCTGAAACTGTCAGAAAGTTGCTATGGTTCAGGAAGCACATTCATGTGGTAACTCAAAGGAACTTGACAGGAGGCCCTTACAGGTAAGTTTAGCTGGAAACACAATAGCTTGGATTTTGTTCTAAGGCTCAGGGACAGGGTCTGATTCTCCCCCTTCTGTTTGGTGAGATGAGGGAAGAATATAGCCTGATCAGGGAACCAGCCAAGGGGCAGGAGTTGACTAGGGTTCACGTAAGGCAGGAGACTGAGTAGGAGGAGGAAGGAGCAGGAAGCAGAAGCAGGAAGATTGAGCTCTCCTGGAAGGAAGTAAAAATCATGCACAATAGCCAAATTCCAAAGAACCAGAAGTATTAGTAGCATCTAGTCTAGGGTCTAATATAAAGGTCAAGTTCAAAAAGAAAGGCAGAATATAAGCAAAGTGGAATCAAATGTAGTATGGAGTTGGATAATGGGAAAGAAATGAATGGTTTTTTCCTGAAATTTTTTCTAGAATATTAACTGACCTGATGTGCATGTGTGTGTGTTCAGCTGCTTCAGTCATGTCAGACTCTTTGCAACCTCCATGGACTGCAGCCCATCAGGCTCCCCTGTTGATAAGCGGGTTGTCATTTCCTCCTCCATGGGATCTTCCTGACCAAGGGATCGAACCCATGTCTCCTGCGCTGACATCCTTGAACTAGAGACAAGGCCAACTTGGGACACAGAGGTGGTGGGTGGGGGTGGGGAGTTACATAGAGATAATATACAACAGGAGAGATAGAAAAGAATTTGTTAGGTAGTACATGCTTGTCTCCTCCATTGGACTATAAATTCCTCAATGGATTTTTTAATGTTGAGCCATCTGGGAAGCCCCAGGGACATGGATAGTTTTCATGTAATGGCTTGCCACGAGGACTGAAACAGTGTCGGTGGTAAATGAGTGGGTGGGTGCACACAGGTTAGACTGCCTAGAGGAGAGCAGACAGGTAACAGTGGGGTCAATTATTATCACATCCCAGGCTGATTGTTCGGAGAAGGTGATGGCACCCCACTCCAGTACTCTTGCCTGGAAAATCTCATGGACGGAGGAGCCTGGAAGGCTGCAGTCCATGGGGTCACTAAGAGTCGGACATGACTGAGCGACTTCACTTTCACCTTTCACTTTCATGTATTGGAGAAGGAAATGGCAACCCACTCCAGTGTTCTTGCCTGGAGAATCCCAGGGACGGGGGAGCCTGGTGGGCTGCCGTCTCTGGGATCGCACAGAGTCGGACACGACTGAAGCGACTTAGCAGCAGCAGGAGGCTGGTTGTTAACTTCGCTGGTTCTGCCCTTAAGTATGGGGGAATTTCCCTTTACTGCCTCTCACCAACTAAGAGTAGAGCTTTTGCCTCTTCTCTTGCAGGTATGGCTATTCGAGGTCTTGACAAGACTGGAGGCGGGTTCACTTGGGCAATGATACATGAAGCAAGCCCGACTGGGCTCCACTCTGCTGGGCAGTACTGAGTGTGGACACAGAGAAAGCCTAATTTGGTGCCTGTTCTTAGACAAATGGCTTCTCCAGTGAAATCAGGGGCTCTGAGATTTACGACTACTGGGCCTTCAGACAATGTCCCTTGTGCTCACCCTGCTTTTCTTGAGCAGTGGCCTAAAGCCTTCTAGACTGTTTCTTCAGGATCAATCCCCAGCCTTTCAAGGGGTTTTCGGTAATCTCCTCTTGTTGGAAAATCCCTCCTCACCTACTTCCCTTTTTTCTCAGAAGCATTATTTCCCTTCATGTTGCTTACACAATAGACCTTGATAGTTCAGAAGGTAATTTCCTCATTAAAACTTGACAGTTTTGCTCTCCTTGGGAGTGAGGAGAGCTTCGCTTCAAATCCTCTGAAACTGAAGTTAGATTTCCACATTCCTTCTCTTCAGCGCAGACAAGCTGGGGAAAACACAACGTTTCTAGTCAGCAGCTTGAAATATCACAAGCTACTGCAAAATATTCACATGAAAGGGGATCAAAGGCCAGCAGAGGAGAACCAGACATCCTTGAACTAGAGACAAGGCCAACTTGGGACACAGAGGTGGTGGGTGGGGGTGGGGAGTTACGTAGAGATAACATACAACAGGGGAGATGAAAAAGAATTTGTTAAGTAGTACACACTTGTCTCCTCCATTGGACTATAAATTCCTCAATGGCCATGATTGTGGTAGTCAACTCTCTGTTCTCAGCATTTAGGTGTAGAATTATTAACACCTACTAGGTGCTCAATAAATATTTGCTTGAAATGAACTAAACTTATCAAGCTATTTTCATGACAGGAATTTATAGGTGTGAGCAAAGTCCCCAAGATGTCTTAAAAGTCTTACATATCTTGAACAACTGGAACCTTTAGAGGGTTGGAGATATATTGGAACATTCAATGAATGCGTTATCAGTGAAGGCCCTAGGAAAATGAAAAGAAAGACAAATATAAAGGAAATAGGCAGAAAAGTACCTGGATGTCAAATGTAAAGTAAGTGGTAGTTCTCTTATGCCAAAGCTCATCACAACAATGTCTTTAAAATAACTCTAGTTGATCTAATTATAGCAGATTTAAAAACATCATAAATTGTCTTATTTCCAAAATAAAGCACCTTTTTCTCAAAATGATGAAGGCAACAGGACAGAAATTACAAAACAGAAATGTCAAGTAGATTCTGGGATCTGGCTGAAACAGAGAACAAGGCATCACTCTCAGTAAGGTTCAACCTGGTCAACACAAGGATTTGTATCGTGGGAATATTGCTGTTGTTTTTCAAATATATTGTAGTAAAACCCTTAACTTGAGTTTTCCACTGAACAAATTTTCAAGTGTATGATATAGTATTGTTACGTGTCCAAACTTTGTTGCACAACAGAACACTGGAATTTATTCTGTCTGTGTAACTCTTAAATTTTTCTCTCCTTTTTTCCCACCACTATCTTTCACTTACCTTTGCCTTCAACATCACCTCTAGTTCCATTCTTCAGTTTCTCATTTTCAAAGATGTAATTGGACATGACATTTCTTTTGCCTTGTTAACTCTCACATGTCCTTTTCTAATCAAATCATCACCCTGCAGTTCTCCCCTGATGGAAGGGTCAACAGTAAGAGATGACATTCAACTTACTTCTCACCACTCCCAGTCTACATAGGAAACTTTTCTATATATTCTAAGGGTATTCTGTTCCTCTCTCTCAGACCAAGCACCACCCTACAAAATTACTTGTTCACTCATAGTGAATGTCACCCTCTCTAGCTTCTTACCTCTTTAAAGGCAAAACATTTCTTCAAATCCTCAAACCTAGTACAGTGCCTGATGTGTATTTAATAACTGATGAATGAAGGTGAGGGGAGAGAGAGAAGACGGGAGAAAAGAGGAAAAGGAAGGAAGAAGGAGAAAAAATGTTAGTAAATTCATTTTGGAGAATTTTATTCATAAAAGAGAAGAATAAGACATTAAAATTGTGGAAACAAATTATTCCTATGCACCCGTATGACAGAATCACTCTAATGACTCCTCAGTTTGATCATTTGAAATGACCTGGCTAATTGGAGAGCATATCTTGAGTTGTGGAGAAATGGGCCAGTTTAAGCAATTGTTTTTTATAAGTCTCCAATTTCTAAAAATATGACCATCAACAGCAAACACTAGGCCAAACTAACCAAACAAAAGCAAATTTCATTTTGGTTATCAGGCAATTTGGGGAAATTTTCAGTTTTGATTCTTCAGGGGAATTATTTTTTAAAATTTCATTTTGTACATATAGTGATTATCTTGATGATTGCCTTTCTAATAAATAACCCTTTGAAAATTATTCTCTTTGAGTTAATGAACTGGCTTCTTAAGTTACTTTGGGAAAACAGATTTCTGTTCTTAAAGTATTAATCTGGGAAACGGGCATTGTGAATCCTGAGATCACTGAGACTATCAGTGAGTTTGTTGACCTCTTGTTGGATTGACCTTTATGAGATTTTATATGCTATAGAAAGTGGCATACAGTTAAATTTTATAGTTCTTACCTGAGATAAACTTATTTTGATAAGATCAGCTTTGCTACTATCCAAGCAGTAAATTTTCACAATGACAAAGTAAAACCTTTAAGGCACTGTAAATCTATTTTTAAAAATAATCCAAGAAAGTAATTAAATTTATCTTCTGTTTTGAAACTTAATTAGGTTCTGTGTTTAAAATAGTTACAAAAGGCATATTAAAAAATACGGATGCCAATTTAAAAATCTTAATGCAATGGATAAATTCTTGAGGAAAAAAAGTTATTCAACAAGAGAAAGAAAACCTGAATAGGTCAGTTAGCTAGGAAGAAACAAATAAAGTTGCCAAAGAACCTCCACTTCAAAGTATCAAATGGTTTTATAGGTGAATCATTCCCATGGTAAATAGGAAAAGACTATTCAGTTAATTTGGAGACATGATCTCAATAGGAAAGTGGCAATAATACCAAGCCAGCAACAGAAAGATGTGATATTGATTGAGTGACAGAGAAATCCAATCTAGAGTCAAGTCCCTGGTTAGTTGTTTTCATTTTTTGTCATTTATAACACATATAGTTTAAAAAGGCAAGTCATTTTATGTGACTTATTCATTATAATAAGAAACAGTGGATCATTTCATCAAAAGGTGGGATATAATTTTCATTTTATGAAATATGCATTTGCTTTGTGACTCACCTATAATCAATATATATATAAAATATATAAGATTCTGTTGCATTATTTCTGCCTTGATCTCTTTGAAGGCAGCTCTTTAAATGCTCTCTCTAAAGACTCAGCCACTGTGCTGTAAGAAGTCCAGGCAGATGAAGATGCCATGACATGCTCCAGGAGATAGCCCTAGATGAATTCCCAGACAACAGTCAGCGTTAATTGCCACCCACATGAGTGAATCATCTTGGACATCCAGCCCTGTCAAGCCTTCAGATGACCACAGGATAAGATACAACAAAAGATATCTACCTCGCTGAGCCCTTCCCCAACTCCTGACCCACAAAATCATGTTTTCTGGAATGCAATTTGGGGATAATATGTTATACAGCAGAAGAAAACCAAACCACCTGCGTAGGCCCAATTCTCAGTTCTACAAAGCACCCCTGACCCCAAGTTCCCACAGGGACCAATGGAGCTACTAGTGACAGTGTCGGTGGACTACAGAAGCTACCAAGTGCTGAGACTGAATGATTAGAAATTAAAGATTTACAAGTGATTTTATGATACCAGCCTGGTACCCCAAAAGGCCAGACTAACTCTGAGGATACCTCACATAGACTTTGGGACCAGGCCACACCAGCCACTTTGCAGTGGAACCAGAGGACGGGACAAGGACTCCTGCCTGTGGATTTGAGGCCCTTTCTCTCTCACAATCAAGAAATTGTGTCAGCTGATCTCCACCTTCTGCCCTCATATAACCCCATGGCGTCTGGGAGGAAAACAGAGAAAAGAGGAAGAAATGTGAAAGGCTGAGCATTTACATGAAAGAGAGACTTAAATGATTACACTTTAACAGGGAGATTCTGAGGTTTGACTGACAAAATTAAGTTCAACCCCATGCTGCTGCTAAGGAAGATTATACATACCAGAGAAAATTTAAAAGCCACATACAGTGTTTAAAGTGTTTGATCCCAGTATACTTATGTGATCATTGAAATAAAAACATAAGTAGATTTTAAGCACTAGATGCTTACTGGCTACAACACTTGTTGTATGTATCCAAAGCACTAGACACATCAGTCTTTCTTTGTCCAGAGGGTTTATAGTATAGTAAAAATTAAAGACTAGGAGGAAATGTATTTTACAGCTAATAATCACAGGTTGTAAATTACTATTATATCTTAATAAAGATCCCTGTTGTTTGAATTACTGGAATAAATAACAAGAACAAATACAAGCAAACAGATCTTGACCCTGTTTGTCCCTGATAATAGCTGCCAGCAGAAGGCAATGCACCCCACTCCAGTGCTCTTGCCTGGAAAATCCCATGGACAGAGGAGCCTGGTGGGCTGCAGTCCATGGGGTCGCTAGGAGTTGGACACGACTGAGCGACTTCACTTTCACTTTTCACTTTCATGCATTGGAGAAGGAAATGGCAACCCACTCCAGTGTTCTTGCCTGGAGAATCCCAGAGACGGGGGAGCCTGGTGGGCTGCCGTCTCTGGGGTTGCACAGAGTCGGACACGACTGAAGCGACTTAGCAGCAGCAGCAGCAGTTAAACATCAGTTGATAACAAACTTTTATATTCATTCTTGTTCTTATACTGGCCAAATAAAGCATCCCATTCCACAGAAGACACTGTGACTGACAGACATTAAACTTGCCCTAGGGACTTCCCTGGTGATCCAGTGGTTAAGACTCTGCTGCTCTTCCAAGGGGTTCTCAAGGCAAGAATACTGAAGTGGCTTGCCATTCGAGTTCCAGAAAAACATCTATTTCTGCTTTATTGACTATGCCAAAGCCTTTGACTGTGTGGATCACAATCAACTGTGGAAAATTCTGAAAGAGATGGGAATACCAGACCACCTAACCTGCCTCTTGAGAAATCTATATGCAGGTCAGGAAGCAACAGTTAGAACTGGACATGGAACAACAGACTGGTTCCAAATAGGAAAAGGAGTACGTCAAGGCTGTATATTATCACCCGGCTTTATTTAACTTATATGCAGAGTACATCATGAGAAACGCTGGATTGGAAGAAACACAAGCTGGAATCAAGATTGCCGGGAGAAATATCAATAACCTCAGATATGCAGATGACACCACCCTTATGGCAGAAAGTGAAGAGGAACTAAAAAGCCTCTTGATGAAAGTGAAAGAGGAGAGTGAAAAAGTTGGCTTAAAGCTCAACATTCAGNAGATTGCTGGGAGAAATATCAATAATCTCAGATATGCAGATGACACCACCCTTATGGCAGAAAGTGAAGAGGAGCTAAAAAGCCTCTTGTTGAAAGTGAAAGAGGAGAGTGAAAAAGTTGGCTTGAAGCTCAACATTCAGAAAACGAAGATCATGGCATCTGGTCCCATCACTTCATGGGAAATAGATGGGGAAACAGTAGAAACAGTGTCAGACTTTATTTTTTGGGGCTCCAAAATCACTGCAGATGGTGACTGCAGCCATGAAATTAAAAGATGCTTACTCCTTGGAAGAAAAGTTATGACCAACCTAGATAGTATATTCAAAAGCAGAGACATTCCTTTGTCGACTAAGGTCCGTCTAGTCAAGGCTATGGTTTTTCCTGTGGTCATGTATGGATGTGAGAGTTGGACTGTGAAGAAGGCTGAGTGCCGAAGAATTGATGCTTTTGAAGTGTGGTGTTGGAGAAGACTCTTGAGAGTCCCTTTGACTGCAAGGAGATCCAACCAGTCCATTCTGAAGGACATCAACCCTGGGATTTCTTTGGAAGGAATTATGCTAAAACTGAAGCTCTAGTACTTTGGCCACCTCATGCGAAGAGTTGACTCATTGGAAAAGACCCTGATGCTGGGAGGGATTGGGGGCAGGAGGAGAAAGGGACGACCGAGGATGAGATGGCTGGATGGCATCACGGACTCAATGGACGTGAGTCTGAGTGAACTCCGGGAGTTGGTGATGGACAGGGAGGCCTGGCGTGCTGCGATTCATGGGGTCGCAAAGAGTCAGACACGACTGAGCGACTGAACAGATCGGAACGGTAGTACAATATATGTATAAGTGGAGTCCCAGAAATAGAAGGGAAAGAGAACAAGGCAGAAAATGTCTGAAGAACTATGGCCTGAAATTTTCCAAATTTGGTGAAGAACATTAAATTACAGATAAGAGCAGCTCAGTGAACTTCTATAAATACCAAACCACAGACCTAGGTAATTTAAGTCAAACTGAACTGAACTGAACGAAAACCAAACATAAAATATTAAAAGTAGTTACAGAAAAAAAGATATGCTACATACACAGGAATAAAATAAGAATGACAGCTAATGTTTCATGAGAATGACAGCTAACTTCTCCATGAGAAACATGGAGGTCACAAGACAAGACAGTGGCCTTTTTATGAGCTAAAGAAAATAGCTCTTAACTCAGAACTGTGGATTCAGTGCAAATGTCTTTTAAAACTGAAAGTAAAATAAAGTTATCTTCAGATAAACAAAAGCTGAGAGTATTGCCAGATGTCCTGTACTACAAGAAATGCCAAAGGAAGTTCTTCAGGCTAAAGGGAAATTACACCAGATGGAAACATGGATCTACACAAAGGAATGAAGAACACTGAAAACAATAAATATGCAGGTAAATGGAAAAGGGTATATTAATTCTCTCTTCTTCAACTGTTAAAAAGACAACTGGAGGTTTAATGCAAAAAATACAATATTGTATTGTGGGTTTATAACATGTATAGGTATAAAACAGCACAAAGGATGCCAGGGAGGTGCATAAACATAATTAAAATGTTGAAAGATTCTTATATTTTATGTGAAATGATCTAATATTAACTATAAACAGTTAATAAATACTGCAACTCCAAGAGGAGCCACTGAAAAAAGGAAAACTGAAAAAAACCCACAAACTTTCTTTTTAACTAAGTCAAAGGAAGACAGGAAGGAGGAAAACACAAACAATAGAAAAAAAATAATTAATAGAAAACAAAGTTAAATTATAGACCTAAATCAAACCATTTCAATAATCATTAAATGTGAATGGACTAAACACTCCATTTAAAAAGCAGAGTCTTGGTTTTGGGAGATAATTCTCTATGAATATTTCATGTTTCTACACAGTTCAGGTCCTCTTTGAAGGCATTTACAGCCTAGTTAAAAATGTTTGTATACGGAGACATTCCAGGATAGTAAAGCTTAGAAAGGTCTTCCTGGAGACAATCTGGGGTAGTAAAGATAGAGATCTCTACTTGTTTACATTCCAGAGTAAAGATAAGATGTCTCTCTCTCTGGAGGGGAGGATGGGCAGCAGCAATGTATAAGATTAGAGTTGCCCAATTCTGTGCTTCCTACTCTGTAATGAACTTTACTGCATATATAAATGCTGTGGCCTTCACTACATTGCCCTTCGGGGCCTGGAGGTTGGAATTGACACAAGATATTATTTGGCTATTGCTTTTCCTATGGAAAGTCTATCTTCGAATTAGGGGGGTTATATTTTTCTTTTAGCCTACCACAACATATATGAAATTGTGTAAGCTAAATCATTAGATTGCAAGCTGGTTAAAAATCTTAGACCTTTCATAGTTATTTACAGTTTATAACTGAAACACTTGCTAAATTGGTTATAAAGCAAAACCCAAGAGGACCACTGCAAATACAGATAGGATGAAAGCCAAAGGATGAAAAAGCAGAAAAAAAAACCCATAACATATATATATATATATATAAAATATATTAATACCAGATGAAGTAGGCCTTAAGACAGGAGTATTACAAGATGAAAAACAACATTTCATAATGAGAGAAGGGTCAATTTATCAAGAAAACATAACAATCATAAATATGTATGCACTTAAATAACAGATCATCAAGATACATCACACAAACAGAACTAAAGAGAGAAACTGATAAATCCACAATCATAGTTGCATATTGTAACATCTCACTCTTAATAACTGATAGAACAACCAGATAAATAATATCAGTAAGAATATAGAAGATTTGAAGAACACTATCAACTACTTTGACCTTGTTATTTATAGAACTGTTTATAACCAACAACTGTTTTAGATACAACATATACATTCTTTTCAACTACACCATAAGAAATCTTAGGTAGGGCCATAACATATATGCCAATGAATCTCATCAAATTTAAATCCTATAGAACATGTTCTCTGACCAAAAAATTAGAAATCAGTCATGATATCTAAGAAAGCTCCAAGTAACTGGAAATTAAAAACCACCACAGCAATATACTCCTAGATAAGCCACAGGTCAAAGAAGAAATCAAAAGTAAAGAAAACCTTTTAAACTACCTGAAAATGTAAATACAGCGTATCAAACCTATTAAATGTAGTTTTTTAGATTGTTAAGAGGGAAATAGCTTTAAAAGCCTATATTAGAAAAACAGAATGGTTTAAAATCAATAATTTAATTTCTATTTAAGGTGTTAGAAGTAGAATAAATTTATTCTAAAGAAAGGAATAAACAAAAATCAGAAAAGAAACCAATGAAATACTAAACAAAAAATAGAGACCACATAGACTAAATTTGCTTATGAAAATCTAAATAAAATTGATAAATTCCTATCAAAAGTGATGAAGAAAAAAAAAGCAAACAAAAATGATCAATATCATGAATGAAAGATCACTACAAATACCCCAGGCATTTAAAAAATAGGAAAATATTATGAACAACTTTATGCTAGTAAATTGAACAACTTAGAGAAAATGGCTAACTTCTTAAAAAAATAAGTTAACAAAACTGCTATAGAAGAAAAACAAAATGTGAAAAATTCTCCTCCTATAATGCTACAATAATAAAGGCAGTGTGGTATTGGCATGGAATATATAGACCAGTAAGAGAAGGCAATGGCACCCCATTCCAGTACTCTTGCCAGGAAAATCCCATGTACAGAGGAGCCTGGTGGGCGGCAGTCCAGGGGGTCGTGAAGAGTTGGACACGACTGAGCGACTTCACTTTCACTTTTCACTTTCATGCATTGGAGAAGGAAATGGGAACCCACTCCAGTGTTCTTGCCTGGAGAATCCCAGGGATGGGGGAGCCTGGTGGGCTGCCATCTATGGGGTTGGACACGACTGAAGCGACTTAGCAGCAGCATATAGACCAGTAGAACAGAATATGCAATACAGAAGTAGACCTTCCCATACATGGTTCATTGATTTTTAAAAAAAGAGGCCAGGGCCACTAAATGAAAAAAGGAAACAATTCCAACAAATGGTGCCAGAGCAACCAGATACACTTGAGGAAAAAACTACCTCAACTTTCATATCACACCACACACAAATTGAGATGAATGATAAACCTAAACTAAAAAGCTAAAATTATAAATGTTTTAGAATAAAACAAGAAGGCTATGTTCATAACCCTGTAGTAGACAAAAATGTCTTACAGAGGACACAGAAAGAACTATCCATAGAACAAAAATTTGATAAACTATTCTTATTAAAACTTACAACTGCTTTTTGAAAGATTTCATTAAGTAAATGAAAAGGCAAGCTACCAATTGGAAGAAAATACTTACAATACATATCTCTGACAAAGAAACTGTATCCAGAATACATTAAAAAATCTTACAATGACAAGAAGATGAAAATTCAATTAAGAAATGAAGTCTCCTTTCCAGGGACTTCACAAAAACTATACAGGAATGACTAATCAGGGAATTGCAAAATAAAACCATTTAAAGTCTATGATATGGCTTAATGTGAAAAGGTTGAGTAGGAAGGTTAAAAAGCTACTAGGGCTCATGTACATTGTTAGTGGGTATGTAAAATGATTAGCACTTTTGGAAAACTGTTTGACAGCTTCATACACTGATAGACATATACCCTAAGACCCAGCAATTCTACTTTTAGGTATTTACTTGGGAGAAATGAAACACACATCCACAAAAAAATTTCTTATCAATTCTTGCATGTTTTACCACTAAAGCTTGAATTATCACAGCCAGTAGCTTTATTAATAGTTCTAAATTAGAACCACTTCATGTCCATCAATGGGAAAATGGATAAACAAATTATGATATATTCTTACAATGTAATGCCACTTAACAATAAAAAAGAATGACCTACTGAGATATATATATATATATATATATATATATATATATATAATGATGAGGATGACTTTCAACATTAACAAAAAGAAGCCAGAAACAAAAGTACAAAAACAGACAAAATGAATTCTGATTATAGCAATCAGAACAATGGTTGTTATAAGGGTAGAAATTAACTACAAGGGATTTGGAGGTATTAATACATGCAAGGGAATGATAATGATAGATCACTTTATTCAGTTTGAATAAAAGCAAGGATATAAGGGATGGAATGAACAGGGGCTTCTCACGTGGCTCAGTGGTAAAGACACTGTCTGCTTCCCAGGTAGTGCTAGTGGTAAAGAACCCACCTGCCAGTTCAGGAAATATGAGAGACATGGTTCCATCCTTGGGTTGGGAAGATCCCGAGAGGAGGGCAAGGCAGCCCATTCCAGTATTCTTGCCTGGAGAATCCCATGGACACAAGAGCCTGGCAGGCTACAGTCCATTGGGTCACAGAGTTGTACATGGCTGAAGCAACTTAACACGCATGCATGCGGGAGACGCAAAGACGTGGGTTCGATCCCTGTGTGGGGAAGATCCCCTGGAGAAGAAACTGGAAACTCACTCCAGGTTTCTTGCCTGGGAAATTCCATGGACAGAGGAGCCTGTGGGTTATAGTCCATGGTGTCACAAAGAGTCGGACATGACTGAGCACACAGTGAACAGAAAAACAGTGATAAGACAAGTGGACTGGGGTGGGGTCTTAGAATTGCTGAATTCAGAGTACTAGGAGGAAGTGATATGGAAAGATAGGGGGTATAGAGATTGAAATACTTGAAATTTAGGTTTAGCAGTTAGAGGAGCAGTTGGTAACAGCTGAGGTCAATGACAGGGTGAAGTTCAAGAAAATAACAAGCCATCAGGTTGGATGGGTGGTTTAGGCAAATATTGAAATTACAAAGAACAATCACTAGAATAGTGGTAGGGAGACAAAATGAGCCAGGTGCTAAAATTTTCAAGGGATGACATAGAGGATCTATAGATAACCACAATCAGAGTGGTGAGCAACACAGTTTGACTGGATGTGCTTCAGAAAAGCTGGAGGATTTTAAAGAAAACAGGTTAGGAGTGATAATGAGGGGCAACAATGATTCCTTGTACTCCATCCTTTGCTGCTGCTAAGTCACTTCAGTCATGTTCGACTCTGTGCAACCCCACAGACCGCAGCCCACCAGGCTCCACCATCCCTGGAATTCTCCAGGCAAGGACATTGGAGTGGGCTGCCATTTCCTTCTCCAACGCATGAAAGTGAAAAGTGAAAGTGATGTCGCTCAATCGTGTCTGCCTTTTCGCGACCCCAAGGACTGCAGCCTACCAGGTTCCTCTATCCATGGGATTTTCCAGGCAAGAGTACTGGAGTGGGGTGCCATTGCCTTCTCCAATCAATATCTACTAGTTTCTTTTTACTTTCTACAATATCACCTTCTGTTTTCCTCTCATATACTTTATCACTGAGAAAAACAGAAGCGGTTAAGCAGAGAACTTTTTACACACCTAAAAATTTACTTTTACCATATTAATCTAAATTTGAGGTTCTAGGAACAGTTTCTAATACAATCACATCTTCACCTGTTATAAGCCTTCATTTTGCTTTGGAGGGGATGAACATTTTCCACGTTTACTGTGTTCTTTGCAGTGTGAAAGGCACTCTGCACATGGGTAAGAGTTTATATAGCTGACCTTTGTATTCTGGACAGGGGATACAATCAGGATTCTGGAGACTGATTTAAAAAGGAAGTTTGGGTGAAGACTGCTGGGAGAGAAAAGTTCATTACTACACATAAGGTAACCTGTGAAAATGACATAATAATAATAATAATTTACTCCAGGTGCTACTATGGTCAGGCATTGTATATGATAGGTATTTTATGTGTATTATCTTGTTTTATCTCACAACAGTTCTCTGAGTTAACTATTTTACAGATGAAAAAACTCAGTCTTTGAAAGGTTAAGCACTTTTTTCTAAGGTCACATTAATCACTAAGTAGAAGAACTGGTAGTCTAAACTAGGCAGTCTGGTTTTGGCTGGTTTTTAATCATTATACGATATACTATGTAACAGCCTTTTTGGGGTAATTTTTCTCTCTTTTTCTAAAGCATTTCTGTCTCTGACATCACTTGTAACAAAACTGGCTTCCCAAAGAACACTAAGCTTGATTTTCTTATAGTATTTGTCCACTAACCTGTAATCATCTCTTCAGTTTTCTGTATTACTTGTTAGACTTTCAGTATCTTAAGGACAGTTGGGTCAGCACACAGCATCCTGCTTGGAATATTCATTGTTGAATCAAAGAATTAATCGCATAGGAACTCACTCTCCCCCATCACATTCAGTTCTCTAAGTACAGGGACTGAAAACTTAATTTCTAGAATTCCTGGAAATTTGGTATTTCTAGAATACCAAAGCCTGCACTTGGTGGATGTTCAATAAATAATTGTTGAACAAATGTCTGACCACATGTTAACATCAATAGATCAGCGTACATTTAAAAGCAGTTATTTATTATTTTAACTTAATAGTTTATCTGCTGGGGATAAGTAAAACAGATATGGTCTATGTAGCTATTTATAATCTACTGAGGCAATCTACTCAAGTAAACAAAGAGTTCCTAAGTGTCATAGTTCTCTGAAGTAAACAAACTTTAGTCCATGATAGGGAACCCAGGAAACTCACTTTAAATAAACAGGGAACATTTCTCTGGAGACATGCATTTAAGCTACAATTTTCAGAATAAGGAGGCCAGTCATGAAAAGAATGAGGGGGAAGGATATGCTTTAGGCTGAAGAAATAGCATGCAAAGGTTCTGAGCTGAGAAAAAGAAAAAAATTAGCAGTTTTTCAGATTGAGAAAATAACACCAGTTCAACAATTTTGCAATGAGGAATGATGGATTTCCAAAGCTAAGAAGTGATTATTTTCCATGCTATAATTAGAAGTTCATTTTGATAGCAAACTACTATCACTGTAATTTTATAATGTTCCACAGTAGCCCTGTTGTCTGGGAAAAAATGCATAAAGATAGTAAAATATAATTTTACACAGCACTTTCTTGTATCATAGGAAATATGGGCTGTGATAGACCGAATCAAATTAAACAAAGGATGGAATGTGATCATAAAGCAGACGTTTCCACTCCCAAACTTAATCACAGGCTCAATAAAACAAAGTCTTACTAAAAAGCTTTGCTTATTAGAAAAGTGATGATTAATGTAGTTCCTCCCTTATTCACTTAATGAGTAGTTACTGATTTTCTTTTATGTTAATATATGTCAGGCACTGTGGTAAGGACTGTGGGAATAAAAGGATCTGGGGATAAAAACAAGAGACAGCTTCTCTGCCATTGCAGAATTCAGCACTGGAAGGGTATGTTGCTGCCTCCCATTTACCATGGAATTACACTTTTTCACAGAAGAAACATGGTCTTCTTTGGAATGTAAAAATAGACTTCTTGGATAAATAAAAATTGTATGTATTAAAGATTTACAACATGATGTTTTGATATACTTGTACACACTGAAATGAATACAACAATCAAACTAATTAACATACCCATCACCTCTGATTACTTTGTGTGATAACTTGGGCTCTATTCTCTTAGCAAATTTCTGGCATATAATACATTATTATTTTTTATAATACATTATTATTAACTATAGTCAGCAGGCTGTACATTTGGTTTGCAAACTTATTCACCTTGTACCTGAAAGTTTGTACTCTTTGATCAATCTCTCTCCTTTTATCCCCCATCCTCCCCACCAGCCTCTGGAAACCATAATTACACTCTGTTACCATGAGTTCAATTTTGTTTTTAGAGTCTACATATAAGTGTAAGGGAAAGATCATGTAATATTTGTCTTTCTGTGTCTAGCTTATTTCACTTAGTATAATGTCCTCTAGGTTCATTCATGTTGTCAGAAACGATAGGATTTCCTTCATTTTTTAAGGTTGAGTAGCATTCCATGGTGTTTATTTATTTACTTTTTACTTTAAAATTGTTTATTTTGTATTTGAGTATAGCTGATTAACAGTGTTGTGATATTTTCAAGTGGTCAGCAATGTGATTCAGCCATACATATACCTGTATTCATTCTCCCGCAGATTCCCCTTCCATCCAGTCTGCCACATGACATTAAAAAGAGTTCTTTGTGTTATGCAGTAGGACCTTGTTGGTTATCCATTTTAAATATAGTAGTGTGTACATGTCCCAAACTCCCTAACAATTCCTTCCTCCCATCCTTCCCCCTGGCAACCATAAGTTTATTCTCTAAGTCTATAAATATATACCATTTGAATGCAGAGTTCCAAAGAATAGCAAGGAGAGATAAGAAAGCCTTCCTCAGTGATCAATACAAAGAAATAGAGGAAAACAACAGAATGGGAAAGACTATAGAGATCTCTTCAAGAAAATCACAGACACCAAGGGAACATTTCATGCAAAGATGGGCACAATTAGGACAGAAATGGTATGGACTAACAGAAGCAGAAGATATTAAGAAGAGGTGGCAAGAATACACAGAGGAACTATACAGAAAAGATCTTCATGACCAAGATAATCACATTGGTGATTATTCCAGACATCCTGTAATGCAAAGTCAAATGGGCCTTAGGAAGCATCACTATGAACAAAGTAAGTGGAGGTGATGGAATTCCAGTTGAGCTGTTTCAAATCCTGATAGATGATGCTGTGAATGTGCTGCATTCAATATGCCGCAAATTTGGAAAACTCAGCAGTGGCCACAGGACTGGAACAGGTCAGCTTTCATTCCAATCCCAAAGAAAGGCAAAGCAAAGGAATGCTCAAACTATTGCACAAAGTAATGCTAGCATTACTCATCTCACATGCTAGTAAAGTAATGCTCAAAATTCTCTAAGCCAGGCTTCAATAGTATGTGAACCATGAACTTCCAGATGTTCAAGTTGGATTTAGAAAAGGTAGAGGAACTAGAGATCAAATTGCCAACATTGCTGGATCATTGAAAAAGCAAGAAAGTTCCGGAAAAACATCTACTTCTGCTTTATTGGCTATGCCAAAGCCTTTGACTGTGTGGATCACAACAAACTGTGGAAAATTCTGAAAGAGAAGGGAATACCAGACCACTTGACCTGCCTCTTGATAAATCTGTATGCAGGTCAAGAAGCAACAGTTAGAACGGGCCATGGAACAACAGACTGGTTCCAAATTGGGAAAGTAGTACATCAAAGCTGTATATTGCCACCCTGCTTATTTAACTTTTATGCAGAGTACATTATGAGAAACATTGGGCTGGATGAAGTACAAGCTAGAATCAAGATTGCCAGGAGAAATATCAATAACCTCAGATATGCTGATGACAGAAAGTGAAGAAGAACTAAAGAGCCTCTTAATGAAAGTGAAAGAGGAGAGCGAAAAAGTTGGCTTAAAACTCAACATTCAGAAAACTAAGATCATGGCATCTAGTCCCATTACTTCATGGCAAATAGATGGGGAAACAGTGTAACAATGACAGGTTTTATTTTTTTTTGGCTCCAAAATCACTGCAGATGGTGAGGGCAGCTGTGAATTAAAAGACGCTTGCTCCTTGGAAGAAAAGTTATGACCAACCTAGACAGCATATTAAAAAACAGAGGCATTACTTTGCCAACAAAGGTCCATCTAGTCAAAGCTATAGTTTTTTCCAGTAGTCATGTATGGATGTGAGAGTTGGACTATAAAGAAAGCTGAGTGTCGAAGAATTGATGCTTTTGAACTGTGGTATTGGAGAAGACCCTTGAGAGTCCCTTGGACTGCAAGGAGATCCAACCAGTCCATCCTAAGGAAATCAGTCCTGAATATTCATTGGTAGGACTGAAGCTGAAGCTTAAACTCCAATACTTTGGCCACCTGATATGAAGAACTGACTAATTGGAAAAGACCCTGATGCTGGGAAAGAGAGATTAGGAGAAAATATTTGCAAGTGATGTGACAGACAAAGGATTAGTCTCCAAAATCTACAAATAGCTCATGAGGTTTAACATCATCAAAACAAACAACCCAATCAAAATAATGGGCAGAAGACCTAAACAGACATTCCTCCAAAGAAGGCATGCTGCTGCTAAGTCACTTCAGTCGTGTCCGACTCTGTGCGACTCCACAGACGGCAGCGCACCAGGCTCCCCCATCCCTGGGATTCTCCAGGCAAGAACACTGGAGTGGGTTGCCATTCCTTCTCCAGTGCATGAAAGTGAAAGGTGAAAGTGAAGTCGCTCAGTCGTGTCTGACTCTTAGCGACCCCATGGACTGCAGCCCACCAGGCTCCTCTGTCCATGGGATTTTCCAGGCAAGAGTACTGGAGCGGGGTGCCATTGCTTTCTCCCAACATCGCTAATGATCAGAGAAATACAAATCTATACTGCAATGAGATACTGTCTTACACCAGTCAGAATGACTATCATCAAAAAAGAACCCCCTAAACCCACAAACAATAAATGCTGGAGAGGATGTGGAGAGGAACCTTTCTACACTGGGGGTGGGAATGTAGTTGGTATAGTTACTATGGAGAACAAATTCCTTAAAAAATCTAAAAATAGAGCTACCACATGACCCTGCAATCCCATTCCTGGGCATACATACAGAAAAAAACATGGTCTGAAAGGATACACGCATCCCAATATTCATTGCTGTTTACAATAGCCAAGACATGGATCCATGGTATTTATACTCCACTTTTTCTTTATCCATTTATCTGTTAATAGACTTTTAGATTGGGTACTATGAATAATGTGCCTTAGCCACTTTTGAAGAGTCTGTTTACTATGTACAATTCTGAAGGATGTAGACCACCTTGATGTAGACCATGAAAGATGCAGACCACCCTGGCTCACAGCGATACACTTCATAAAACGATGGCTATTTGCTAAACTGTTTGGTTTCCACAAACAAACAGTTTGGGAATCTACAATTATGGAGTATAATTTTTTTCTTTATATACTTCCTTAAGAAGTATAGAAATAACCACCATGACAATTACTTTCTTTAACAACAGAACCCAAACAATAGTGACTAAGAGTAACTTTGATCAGAACAACACAGGCAGAACTGGAGAGCTGGCCTTCTGTGATGTGTTTTTTTCTATTTGGAACCATAATTCAGATTTAGGTAGATATAACTTTCTATAGATATAATCACATATTAGTTTAAAACTCAACTATATTTTGAGATAATTAAAGATATTTAAAAATAGAATAAAATATTATATTTTAAATTAATGCAATTAGAAAAATAGCTTTTAAGAATAAAGTATAACATTTTAAACAAACAATAATGCCAATATCCTATAAAACAGCTCAAGAAAATACTGTCAATTTTCACTGCATGGCAAAGAAACACATCTTGTACTTGAAAAGAGTGAAACTTATTTGGAATGCCCCAAATCTATGTTGAATATCATATTTCCAACTTTTTATCTGTCATTTGACTGGAAAAGAAAACAATAAAAAATGAAAAATTACCCTTACTGGAGGGGAAAATACCCAAACAAAAATTCATATTCAGACTTAACAATATAATTAGTAATGTACATACTACAAAGGGAAAATATAATAGCACCTCATTTCTCTAAAGGCTGAGATATTGGCTAAAATAAATCAATATCAACTAAAGCACATAAATTTCAATCATTAGAGTCTCAAGTCCTTATTCAAATAAATTCTTATTAGATTCAGTTCCGATAAAATCCTTTGTTTACTTAGGTAATACTGCATTAGAAATGAAAGAAGAAAGGTGAACAAGCGTCTAGAGGGAGAATGTGTGTGTGTACGTGCTCAGTGTCTGACTCTTTTTGACCCCATGGATGTAGCCCGTCAGGATCCTCTGACCATAGGATTCTCCAGGCAAGAATATTGGAGTGGGTTGCCATTGCCTCCTCCAGGGGATCTTCCCAATCCAGGGATTGAACCCACTTCTGTGGCTCCTCTATTAGCAGAGAGATTCTTTACCACTGAGCCAACAGGGAAGTCCAGAAGAAGAAATACTAACATCAAAAAGAAATTTTGCTCTGAGAAGAGGAGGTAAACAGACTTTCTGCTATGTCTTTCACTAAGTACAAATAAGAATCTTGGACATTACATTAAAAAAAAAAATTTAGAAGAGTCTGAGAAGATGGAGAAAACAAGGCAAACTGGCTAGGGACCTCAGGATCCAAGGGAAAACATGGTCGTAAGCTCCCTGAGTTTTCTTTTGGGTTCATATATCCCATACCTGGAGTGGGAAAAATAGGCAACATAGAAATATAAACAGGACAAAAAAGCACCATCTCTCACTTCACCACCACCACCACCACAAAAAAAAAAAAAAAAAGAGTCTGCTATCTCTAGCTCCATGAGGAGGAAAAGGCCAGTGTAGCAAGACAGAAAACATTTTGACAATAATCTTACTACTCCATCCAAACATCACAGAAAAAAAGAACTGTGGTCCTTTTCCCATTTAAACCAAGATTGAGTAGGGAGTCTAGATTTCATTTCCATCCTCGCCAGAATGTAGCCAGAACGCTGTTGAATGCTGTCAGAGCAGCTCAGTAGAGTGCAGGCGTTCATCCCCAACTAATGGTAATGAGGTCCTTCCCAGTCTCAGTATTAGCAGTAATTAAGTGGAGAGTCTGCACTATCACCTGCCTTGCAATGATGAGCTATCCTCTACTTCCCCTGGTTGGATTCTTTTCAGGAGGCCCATGGAAAGATAAAACTTTTACCAACTTTCACTAACAGTAATGAGGCCACTCCCAATGTGGTGCCAATGGGGACCACGTGAGGAGCTGTAACTCCAACTGCCCAGAAGTGATAAGAATTCTCTTTCCCAATGGTGTCAACAGAGGGGTAAACCTAGATTTCCACCTCCAACTGTCAACAATGAAGTAGTGTCTCCCCCTTCTACTTCCTTCCTCTGCTGGCACAGTGCCAGAGAAAGCCAGCTGAGGCTGAAGTAAGTAAGTTTCAGAGTCTCATAACAAGATATGAAAATGTCTGATTTCCAGTAGAAAAATCATTTGTCATTCTAAGAACCAGGAAGATCACAAACTAAATGAGAAAAGATAGTCCATAGGCCAACACCAAGTTGACAGGTTTGCAAATGAAAATACAAAGTCTCCAAAACTAAACAGAAGACATAAAGAAAAACCAAATGGAAATTTTAGAACTAAAAAATACTATTGAAAGAAAAATACTCAGTGGATTTATTAGGAGATTCAACACAGAAACATAGTATGTTTCTATGTTGAATTCAACATAATAAATTCAACATAGTATGTCAATTCTTCCCACACCCTTTAGATATATAAGTATAAAGCAATTCCTATAAAAATCCTAGTGACATTTTTTACAGATACAAACTAGATTATTTTAATTTTATATGTAAAGGCAAAATAATTAGAATAAAAGAATTTTGAAAAAAAAAAAGAATAAAATGCAAGGAAGTGATTTGAGTACTTACAGCCACAGTAATCAAAACTGTAATAGCCTTGGTGGAGGGATGAAAGTGAACGTGAAAGTGAAGTCGCTCAGTGCCCGATTCTTTGCGACCCCATGGACTGTAGCCTATCAGGCTCCTCCGGCATGGGATTTTCCAGGCAAGAAAGAGTGTTAGAGTGGACTGCCATTTAGAGAACCAAGAAACAGACCCACATAAATATGCACAAATGATTTCTGACAAGGGTGCAAAAAATTCATGGAGCAAAGATATTTTTTGAACAAAGAATGCTGGACTAATTGGATATCCATAGGTTAAACAAAACAAAACCAAAAAACCATGACCTATGTCTCACACACTATAAAAAAATTAAAATAGATTACACACCTAGACTGTAAAAATACAAACTTTTTACAGTTTGTAAGTCTATAAACTTTTAGGAAAAAATATTCAGGATCCAGAACTAAGCAAAGGCTTCTCCAGAAACACAACCTATAAGAAGAAAAAGTGATAAACTGGACTTCATAAAAATGAGAAACTTGCTCTAGGAAAAAATCTATTATTAAGAAGGTGAAAATATAAACTCCAGTGCAGAACAAAATATTTGCAAACCACACATTTGATACAGGATTTGTACCTAGAATATATAGAGGGTTCTCAAAACTCGACAATAAAAAAGCAAATAATCTAATTAGAAAATGGATGAAAAGTCAATCTAAGAGAAAGGGAAAGACTCTGATGTTGGGAAAGATTGAAGGAAGGAGGAGAAGGGGACAACAGAGGATGAGATGGCTGGATGACATCACTGACTCAATGGACATGAGTTTGAGTAAACTCTGGGAGTTGAAGATGGACAGGGAGGCCTGGTGTGCTGCAGTCCAAGGGGTCACAAAGAGTTGGACACAACTGAGTGATTGAACTGAACTGAAGACAAAGGAGGCAAGGCTATATGTGGAGAAAAGACAGTCTTTTCAAGAAGTGATTCTAGGAAAATTAGACAGCTACCTGTAAAACAAGGAAATTATAATATTCTCTAACACCATGTAAAACTAATCTCAAAACAGATTAAATATCTAAATGTAGGGCTAGATACTATAAAATTCCTAGAGGAAAATATAGGCAGAACACTCTGACACAAATCATAGCAATATTTTTGGAGCCATCTCTACACTAATGGAAATAAAAACAAAAATAAACAAATAGGAGCTAATTAAACTTGAAAGCTTTTACACAGCTTTTGCATATAAACAAAATGAAAAGACAATCTATAGTCTGGGATAAAATATTTGCAAATGATGCTACTGACAAGGAATTAGTTTCTAAAATATAAAAACAGCTCACACAGCTTCAATATCAGAAAAACAAACAACCCAATAAAAAAAATGGGCAGAAGACTTAAAGAGACAGTCCTCCAAAGAAAACAGAGATGGCCAATATACACATGAAAAGATGCTCAATATCACTAATTATTAGAAAATCACAACTACAGTTAGGTATCATCTCATACCAGTCAGAATGGCCATTATTAAAAAGCCTACAAATAATAAATGCTGGAGAGGGAACGCTCCTAAATTGTTGATGGAAATTTAAATTGGTACACCCACTGTGGAGAACAGCATGGAGGTTCCTTAAAAAGCTAAATAGTAACCATATGATTCTGTAATCCCACTCCTGGGCATATATCTGGAGAAAACTCTGATTTGAAAAGATACATACACCCCTATGTTTACAGCAGCACTATTTACAATAGTCAAGACATAGAACTGTTAGGTAGGAAGTTAGGCATGAGCAATGAGGGGTGGCTTAAGGGAAAAGGATGCAAGCTGATCTCTAAACCTCACCTCAGACACTCCCAGGAGAGCTCACAGTTATGCTACAAAAATAGCCACAGAGACTTTTCCAATTCTTGCCCATGTGCCCTAGGCACACAGTGGATACAGACTCACCACAGGGCTTCTCCAACTCTGGCACATTCTCTCTTGTACACAGCTGTGTCCTCAAGTATTCTTAGACAGCCAGGAGCCCATTAAAGGTTCATAAATATTCTATATATAAATATGATTATAACAGACTGAAATATGGGAAAGCAGGAGCAATAGAGCCTGTTATGTAACTTGCAACTATTAATCAAAGCTCCCAGCCCACCCCCACCTAGATGAATATGTAAAAATGCTACTTTTCCAAGTGCCAGACAGCCCCCTTCCCTGATTGACCTTGAGCATACAGCTATTTGCATTCCCTTTCCTGATTGGTGGTGGGTACACAGGGCAGAACCAAGAGGAGGAGATAGGAAGTATAAAAATGGAAGCCAAGAGGAACTTGCCACAGCTGCTCCCACGTCTTCAGAGTGTACTATCCACTCTCTGGTTTAATAAAAGTTCTGTCTGCTTGAGCTGTGGTTGATCTGTAACTAGTCTGTTGTTTTGAATCCTTGTTATTATGAGACAACAGTCAAGATATCTTGCCTGCTTTAGCTGTAATTAGTCCATCATTTCAAATCTTTGTTATGGATGAGACAAAAACTGAGGGAGAGAAATAAACCAACCTGACAGAAGCAACCAAAATGTCCACTAACAGATGAATGGATAAATTAGTAGTATATATATACAAAGGAATATTACTTGGCCATAGAAAGAAATAAAACCACTTGCTTATGGATCTAGAGATTACCATATTAAGTGAAGTTAGAGAAAGACAAATATATGATACCACTTATATGTGGACTCTAAAAAATGATACAAATGAACATATTTACAAACCAGAAATAGACTAAGACACAGAAAACAAATTTATGGTTACAAAAGGGGATAGTGGGAGGGGCAGGAAGATAAATTAGGGGTTTGGGATTAAAATATACTCATTACTATAGATATAGACTAGATAAAAAACAAACAACAAGGGCCTACTGTATAGTACAGGGAACTGTACTCGATATCCTGCAATAACCTATAATGGAAAAGAATCTAAGAACGTGTATATATGTATAACTGAATCACTTGCCTGTGCACATGAAGCTATCATTACCACTTATATGTGGACTCTAAAAAATGATACAAATGAACATATTTACAAACCAGAAATAGACTAAGACACAGAAAACAAATTTATGGTTACAAAAGGGGATAGTGGGAGGGGCAGGAAGATAAATTAGGGGTTTGGGATTAAAATATACTCATTACTATAGATATAGACTAGATAAAAAACAAACAACAAGGGCCTACTGTATAGTACAGGGAACTGTACTCGATATCCTGCAATAACCTATAATGGAAAAGAATCTAAGAACGTGTATATATGTATAACTGAATCACTTGCCTGTGCACATGAAGCTATCATAACATCGTAAGTTAACTATACTTCAAAAAACTTGAAAATGGGTAAGACATTATGAGAAATTTCATAGATAGGCAGATGGCAAATAAGCACATTAAAAGATATTCTGCATCAATAGGCATTAAGAAAATATCAGTTAAAACCACACTGAGATATTATTACACCTTTGTTGTTGTTGCTGTTTAGTTGCTAAGTTGTGCCCAATTCTTTGCAACCCAATGGAACTGTAGCCCACTAGGCTCCTTCTGTCCATGGGATTTCCCAGGAAAGAATACTGGAGTGGGTTGCCATTTCCTTCTCCACACTATACCTTTAAGAATGGCTAAAATACAAAATAGTTACAACATCAATGCTAATGAGGATGTGGAAAATCGGATCACTCTTACACTGCTGGTGGATAGTCTCTCTGAAGACCAATTTAGCAGTTTTTTAAAAGGCTAAACCACCATATGATCCAGCAATCGTACTCTTTCATTTATTCCAGAGAAATAAAGATGTTCAGTTCAGTTCAGTCACTCAGTTGTGTCCAACTCTTTGCGACCCCATGGACCGAAGCACTCCAGGCCTCCGTGTCCATCACCAATTCCCAGAGTTTACTCAAACTCATGTCCACTGATTCGGTGATGTCATCCAACCATCTCATCCTCTGTCATCCCCTTCTCCTCCTGCCCTCAATGCTTACACAAAAACCTATACATGAGTATTTATAGCAGCTTTATTCATAGTAACTCCAAACTGGGAACTATCCAAATATCCTTAATGGGTGAATGGTAATAATACAATATAATAATACTCAGCAACAAAAACGAATAAGCTATTCATTCAGCAACCTGGATGAATCCCAGAGAAATGGGTTGAGTGAAAACAGGCAATCCTGAATCATACATAAATCATCATATATATAATATATACACTATACATATATATGATAGTGTTTATATAATACTCTAGAAATGAAAAAATTATAGAAATGAGAACAGATTAGTGATTTCCAGGGGATGGGTGTGGGAGGGATGTGACTGTGGGTATAAAAGGCAATGTGAAATAACAGAAATGTTCTGTGTCTTGACTATATAAATGTCATTATCCTGGTTGTGAGGCTGCACTACAGTTTTTCTAGATGTTACCACTGGGGGAAACTGAATAGAGAATATTATGTGATCTTGGGCTTCCCCAGTGGCTCACCGGTAAGGAATACACATGCAAGGCAAGAGCTGCAGGAGACACAGGTTAATCTCTGGGTTGGGAAGATCCCCTGGAGGAGGGTATGGCAACTAACTCCAGTATTCTTGCCTGGAGAATCCTATGGACAAGAAGAGCCTGGCAGGCTACATTCCAGAGGGCTGCAGAGTCAGAAATGACTGAAGCAAGTCAGCATGCATGCATGGGATCTTTCTGTATTATTTTTTACAATTGCAAGTGAATCTACAATTACCTCAAAATGGAGGCTCAGTGGTAAAGAATCTGCCTGACAATGCAGGAGACCTGGGCTTGATCCCTGGGTGCAGAAGATCCCCTGGAGAATGGACTGGCAACCCACTCCAGTATTCTTGCCTGGGAAATCCCAAGGATAGAGGAGCCTGGTGGGCTACAGTCTATGGGGTCGCAAAGAGTCAGAAATGACTTAGTGACTAAACAGTAACAACAATAAAGCTATGCAGTAAGGGAAAGAATCTTTTAACAAAGAATTCACCAAGCTAACCAGTAGAGGCTAGTCCTGTAAACTAAATTAAACTTAATAGCTCAAGGGCAACACAGTAACGTAACAGAGTAAAATATTTGATGCCCATAATAATGATTCTAAGGCATGAAGAAAAGATCAAACACATTTGTCATAATCTGTATAAAAGATGACGGAAATATGCACTGTAATTTAGATTTGTATTAAAAATGTCAAAAATAAGGTTTGCATAATTGATGAGTATTCCACTTCTCACAATGCTCTTCATGCGCCACCCATAACTGACCCTTGACTCCTATTACCCTACTACTCAATTCCGACTCTGCCTTCATAGGCCAGCTTCATACCTTCTCTTGCTTAGATCCCTGTAACAACTTTCTAGCCCTCTTCTCTGCCTCCAGCCTACGCTTTCAATTCATTCTCTACCCTTTGTTACAATGAGATAAAATATGAACATGATCATCCATCTCTCTTTTACTCTTTCAACAGCATCTCAGGATACCGAGTTTAATTTCTTTAGACTGGCACAAAAGTTATTTTAGTAATGTCTCCTGTCAGCTCTATAGCTTCCTCTCCTGATACCCTTCCACATTTTCCAGTGCCTAAATCACATAAAACTTTTTTAATGTCTTTTATTTCATAACATTTAAGTTTTTTCACATATTGTTCTCCTTTGCCACTCAAGTGAGCTAACTCCTAGTTATAGATAAGAATTTACCCTTCCAAGTATTTGTCATGTACTATGTGAGATGTACTTCCACAGCACCTTGTTGGTGACTCAATTATAGTATTTACTGTACAGCACTACCATCCTTTTTTTTTTTTTTTTAAACTACTTCATTATTAGTAAATAGAAAGCAAGAACCATGCATTTTATTTTTTATCCTCTGGTGTACAAAAGGTGGCTCAGATGGTAAAGACTCTGCCTTCACTGTGGGAGACCCACGTTTGATCTCTGGTTTGGGAAGATGCCCTGGAGAAGCAAATGGCAACCCACTCCAGTATTCTTGCCTGGAGAATTCCATGCACCGAGGAGCCTGGTGGGCTATGGTCCATGGGGTTGCAAAGAGTAGGACATGACTCAGACTGAGAGACTAACACTTTCACTACACTTTCAAATGTTAGTTGAGTGAATAAATGTTACCCTTTATAACATTTTCAATAGCTGAAAATAACTTCTAAATATTCTGAATTCCTTTCATTTCTCTTTAATATATTATGAATATATTATGGATAATATGGGCTTTACTGGTGGCTTGGTGGTAAAGAACCCACCTGCAATGCAGGAGAAGTGGGTCTGATCCCTGGATTGGGAAGATCCCTGGAGGAAGGCACGGCAACCCACTCCAGTACTCTTGCCTGGAGAGTCCCATGGACAGAGGAGCCTGTGGGCTACAGTCCACAGGGTACCAAGGAGTCGGACATGACTGAGTCACTGAGCATGCATGCATGGTTAATATATATCCAGGGATATTTAAATCTACTGATAACTGAATTTATTTGAATGTTTATATTTTTTAGCTTATTCCATATATCTATATATATAGGTTTGATTAATATGACTTAAATTGCTTAAAGTATAAGTCCTTATTTATTCTAAGGTACAGTTTTCCTGCTTCATGGGGAACTCCATACTCCACCATTCTCACAAATAGATAATGTAGCTACCTCATAATTCATGTTCACCAAATAATTCATCCTGTGATTCTCTAGGTAATATTTTTTCTGTCTATAGGATATTTAAGGAATCTTCTTTATTACAGGTTTTAAAGATTCTTCCAAAGTGCCTGACCCTCACCACTTGCTAGTGTTTCCTCTTTGCTTTATTTGGGCAGTTTTCCCCATTCAATCCTTTTCTTTCTTATTATGCCAGTTGGTTATATAGTTATGTAGGAGTTTTTTCTGATCATCTGAACTTTTAAGTCTACATGCTTACATTATATTGTTTTAAAACTATTTGAATGTTTCTTTCAAGTTCTTTACTTCTTAAAATTTATTTCTATTTAGTTTCCTCATGAAGCCACATTAGATCTGATTATTGACATTTCTAACTTATAACGATGAAACAGATTACCAAAGTATTTTTTCTCCTAATATTTAATAACTCAATTAGCTATGCTATTGATGAATAAATGCTTCTTCACTAATTTATCAAAAGATAGTTTCTGAATTCTTTCTCAGGTAGATTCTCTATCTCTTCCTCTTTTGTTTGGTTTGGTGGGCATTTATCCTGTTCCTTTACCTGCTGGGTAGTCTTCTGTGTCTTCATCTTGGTTATATTGCTGCATTTGGGGTGGCCTTTCTGTATTTTGGCAGTTTGTGGAGTTCTCTTTATTATGGAGTTTCCTCGCTGTGGGTGGTGCTGTATCAGTGGCTTGTCAAGGTTTCTTGGTTAGGGAAGCTTGTGTTGGAGTTCTGGTGGGTGGAGCTGGATTTCTTCTCTCTAGAGTGAAATGAAGTGTCCAGTAATGAGTTATGTCAATGGTTGTGGAGTAACTTTGAGCTGGATCATAAGAGACTACTATCAGCAATTATATGCCAATAAAATGGACAACATGGAAGAAATGGACAAATTCTTACAAAAGTATAACTTTCCAAAACTGAACCAGGAAGAAATAGAAAATCTTAACAAACCCATCACAAGCACGGAAATTGAAACCGTAATCAGAAATCTTCTGCAAACAAAAGCCCAGGTCCAGACAGCTTCACAGCTGAATTCGACCAAAAATTTAGAGAAGAGCTAACACCTATCTTACTCAAACTCTTCCAGAAAACTGCAGAGGAAGGTAAACTTCCAAACTCATTCTATGAGGCCACCATCACCCGAATACCAAAACCTGATGAAGATACCACAAGAAAAAGAAAACTACAGGCCAGTATCACTGATGAACATCGATGCAAAAATCCTTAACAAAATTCTAGCAATCAGAATCCAACAACACATTAAAAAGATCATACACCATGACCAAGTGGGCTTTATCCCAGGGATGCAAGGATTCTTCAATATCCGCAAATCAATCAATGTAATACACCACATTAACAAACTGAAAAATAAAAGCCATATGATTATCTCAATAGATGCAGAGAAGGCCTTTGACAAAATTCACATCCATTTATGATAAAAACTCTCCAGAAAGCAGGAATAGAAGGAACATACCTCAACATAACAAAAACTATATATGACAAACCCACAGCAAACATCATCCTCAATGGTGAAAGATTGAAAGCATTTCCCGTAAAGTCAGGAACAAGACAAGGGTGCCCACTTTCACCACTACTATTCAACATAGTTCTGGAAGTTTTGGCCACAGCAATCAGAGCAGAAAAAGAAATAAAAGGAATCCAGATTGGAAAAGAAGAAGTAAAACTCTCACTGTTTGCAGATGACATGATCCTCTACATAGAAAACCCGAAAGACTCCACAGAAAATTACTAGAGCTAATCAATGAATATAGTAAATTTGCAGGATATAAAATCAACACACAGAAATTCCTTGCATTCCTATACACTAATAATGAGAAAGTAGAAAAATAAATTAAGGAAACAATACCATTCACCATTGCAACGAAAAAGAATAAAATACTTAGGAATATATCTACCTAAAGAAACTAAAGACCTATATACAGAAAATTGTTATAAGTATCCAATCATCAGTGCTGAAGCTCCTGGCCTTCAACACCCCCTGGAAGGAGTTCAGGGTGAAGATCAGGAATGAGGCACTCTGTGCTCTGGGAAAAACTGGCAGAATAGGTCTTTAGATAGTTACATATTTTGAGGAGAAGATTTTATGAACCTGATTATTGCATGTTCTCATATCCAGAAAAGCACTAAACTCATTAATAGTGACATCTGCTCCTCGTGACTAGCAGCAAGACTGCCAAAACGTATGCTTGACTATATGTGCCCCACCTCACTAGACTCATATATGGCGTGGACCTTTCGCATTACCTCTTTGGAGCAATTTCTCAGAGCTATCCGAAGTGCTGTCTCCAGATTCTAGTCCTCACTTTGCTCCAAATAAACCTTACAACTCCCATGTTGTGTATTTTTTTTCAGTTGACAGCTTGGAGGTTCTCACTCCTTGACACTTGCCCTAACTTCACTGACCAAAGAACTTATTCCACAAGTATTTGTAGGGCACCCAATGTAAGGCAGGCATGAGGCTACATGTAAAACCATCTGTTTATTCTGATAACTGAGAATTGCCACCTTGCAGAGTTTGTGTCTGGATGCTTTGTTCCTGCTGAATGACGTCCTTCTGGGCATGAATGTGTTCCTCCAGCCACCATCCAAATACTCTGTAGGGCTTCCCAGCAGGTCTGCCAGACACCCCTGCCAGCTACGGGGGAAATAGTACCACCTGGACATCAGCCAGGAGGAGTGTGTGGAGGTTGGAGAGGGTATCTGTGGATGCCGGATCCTGGTTCTTCCCAGAGTGACCTCCCCAAGACCTTGATCACTCATCCATGGTGTTGCCTCATGGGTCCCAAGAAGTGTGATACAGTGGAGGAGGGGACTCTTTAAATAACTGAGCTTAGGAAGTCATTGCTTTTGCTGACTCACATTACTACTGCTTTCCTGAATCCAGTCCATTGTTGGAAGAGGAAACAAATATACCCAATGGTCTCATTACAAAGTTTGTCTCCTTGAAAGTTTCTCTAAGTATTGCACAACACCCCTCAGTATTGTGCATAAAATCTTGCTTGTTTCATGTTTTGAAAACTTTTTTTTTATTTCTCTAATAACACATCCATCATTTTAAATATAACAATTATGGCAAAAGTTCATAGAATTAGAGAAGAAAAAAGCATTTTAAATCTTTACTTGAAGTGTGATACAGTGGAGGAGGGGAATCTTTAAATAACTGAGCTTAGGAAGTCATTGCTTTTGCTGACTCACATTACTACCGCTTTCCTGAATCCAGTCCATTGTTGGAAGATGAAACAAATATACCCAATGGTCTCATTAAAAAGTTTGTCTCCTTGAAAGTTTCTCTAAGTATTGCACAACACCCCTCAGTATTGTGCATAAAATCTTGCTTGTTTCATGTTTTGAAAACTTTTTTTTTATTTCTCTAATAACACATCCATCATTTTAAATATAACAATTATGGCAAAATTTCATAGAATTAGAGAAGAAAAAAGCATTTTAAATCTTTACTTAAATATTAAATTTGCATTTACTTGAGTTGTGTCATACTTTGCTATGGGGAGAAAAAGCAAGAAAAAGTAAGAGGAAACCTTTCCAAAAATGCTTTTTGGGAGAAGATTTTCTTCAAAAATATCCTCAAGCATCTCCATAAGACAGAAAAGGGAAGAGAAAGGTCTTGGGAATTTGGAGGGGGAAAGTTTTTAATAAAACTGATTCAAGAAATATTTATGTATTTATTTGCCCAGTTTCAGAAGATGACCTCCAGGACTGAAACCCTGAACAGAGCAATGTGTTGTCTCCTGAGGTTGGTGGGGAAAAGGAGGCAGGGGTCTAACACATGAGCAAACAATTCACAGAGAAGCAAAGTCCTAGAATTGGCGGTGGCCCCTTGCTCCCACTGAGATCCAGAAACTAAGAAAGATGATAGTTAAAATTGCAAAATGTTTCCCTGAAAGATCCAACTTTGAGGCAAAGGGACCGTTTACTCTCTAAATTTGCATTTCTGGAGGAAATTTTATGAGTTTTGTGTGTGTACATGTAACCATCTCTTTCTTGCTCTCATAGATTTTAAGAATTTTTCTTTACCTTTTTATGTCCCAAACTTATACTAAAACGTGTCAAAGTATGGATTTTTGAAAACATGTATTCTGCTTAGCACGTTGTGAGGTATTTTTTTTTCCCCTAAGGCCTCAGGCCTCTCTCTTTTCTTCTGGAAAACTTCCAGGCAACACTCTTCAAATGTTGCCCCTCAAAGATCCTCTCTGTCTTCCATCTTGAGAACTCAGCAGATAAATATGGGAATTTCTAGATTAACCCTCCACGCCCCTTAGCCTCTCTTCCATATTTTCTTATTCTTTGCTTCTGTGTGATCCATTCTAGAAGATTCCTTTAGTTTCATCCTTCTTTCATAAATTCACTCTTGAGCTGTACTCAGAGTCTGCTCATCTCTTGGGTTTTTGTTCAATAATTCTATCCCTCATTTCCACACTTTCTAATTTATTTTTTCTGCAACCAGTCATTCCCAGTGGAGCTGTTTTTCACTCTCTCCTCCCTGAGGATGCAACCATACTTCCTTCAGTTGTAAGCTGGTCCCGTGGACACTTCCTGCCTGTCTTTCACGCTGCTCTACTTCCTCCAGGGGCCTCTTCCTTACTCGTGTAGGGTCTGAGGGTTTCTGGACAGATGATCTTATTCTCACTGTGGCTTCAGCCTGGGCTCTGGCAGGACCGGGTGTCTGGGTTCCCACATCCAGAAGTTGAGCTCCAGCCCAGACACATGGGAGTGGTTTGCTGCCAGGCCCAGACGAAAGGTGGGCAGATATTAATAGTTCTGACCCCCAGCCTCTCCCGGATGGCTCCTGCTGGTACACAGACCCATCTGCTGCCCTGTGTGTGCCGTGCCCATACCTGGTCCCTGTTACGAATATGGGCAACCCACACTTACAATTGTGGGGTTCCTTCTGCCTCTGTCATTTACAGTGACTGCTTTGTTTCTTTTCTGTTTTTGTTTTTTTTTTTTAATATGTGTTGAGGAGAAAGGGAAGTTATAGCCTGGGCTTCATCCAACATCTGGATCCTTCTGACTATTCAAAGCTATGAGTTTCTCAGGAGAGGACAGAACACTTGAGGTTCAGTAAAGACAGACTCTCCTCCTCATCTCTTCAAACGCTCAGAGAGATAGGGATGGAGTGAGAAATAACACAAGAGCAAAGAAAAAGGCAAGGAAAAGCAGAATATCCCCACAGAGAGCTAAAAAAGACAGCATGGGAGTCCCTGAGGACTGTAGGGGCTCAAGTTGAGTATCTCCATCTTTCAAGTTTCAGCCATGATTTTGGTTGATACATTCTGAGAAAGGAAGTTTAGCAAGTGATTATTTGTAAACATTTTTCTCATATTCACTTCATACCATGACATATGTTCAGAGAATTTAAGTCTTACAGAATAAAAGTTTTTTATTGACTGTGGTTAGTAACATGTGGTTAGCATAGCATATTTCATTGCTTCTGCTTTTATAATAAAAATTAAATGTAAGCAAAGTCCCTGTGGGTATTTGATAGGAGAAAGATGGAAGGTTGCCCTCCAACCTTCTAGAACTTCTTTGGAAGCCCCACTAAAATTTAAATCTAATATTGAGGTTAATAACCTTGTCTCAGCGTTGCTGAGTAAGAGATATTTCTTTCCTAAGCCAAATGTAAATGTTTGGAGTTAATAATTCAGGCCAAATTCAAATCCTAAGAGGATAAGCCTGGCTTGATGCCCAGAGAGTCAGTAGACGTGGACTCTTAAATGCTATTTAGGAAAGCCAGTCCCAAGACAAGAGTTCCTCATTAAAATGTAAAATCCAGAGACTTCTGAATTCATTTTTGATATTGCTACCCTACATACCTACATGTCACCCAGCCTGGTGGCTCAGAGGTTAAAGCTCTGCCTCCAATGTGGGAGACCCGGGTTTGATCCCAACCTACACAGATAAATACCCACTCTACTGGGCTGAATGGTGTCCTCAAAATGCATGTCCACCTGGGACCCTCTGAAGGAGACTTTGTTTGGAAATAGGGTCTTTGCAATGTAAGTAACTAAGATGAGGTCATTCTGGATCAAAATAGGCTGTAAATCCAATGGCTGGTGTCCTTATAAAGAGAAGACGATTTGGAGATACAGAGGAGGCAGACAGAAGAAGGCCATGAGCTGATGGAGGCAGTGACCGCCAGTGCCAAGGAACACCTCGGATGCTGACAACCACCAGACACGAGGAAAAGATAAGGAAAGATTCGCCCCTCGAGCCTTCAGGAGTGTGGCCCTGCCAACACTTTGATTTCAGAATTCTAATCTCTAGAACTATGTAAGAATAAACTTCTGATGTTTTGAAGTCTCTCAACTGTGGTTTTCTGTTACAGCAGCCCTAGGAAATTAATACACCAGGGGGGTGAGTAGACGCAGAGCCCATGTGACATATCTGTGATTAACATCCAACCTTCAATGCTAAGGGAGGCGAAGGATCTCTTTAGGAGAGGGCCACTGTCAGGCTCTTCTGCACTTTGGAGATATGACCCAGGGCAACTTTCATTGTGGGCTCCCCATCATAGACTTATGGGGTTCAGATCAGACTTACTTGTAAGGCTCTGCCCTTGAAAGCTTGCCAACTCTTGACCTACACAAAGAGTCGCAGTCTGACTTAGAGAAAATCAGACAAGGCCCGGGAAGATCATTTAGAGCAATTGCTTTGATGGTCCTGCTTTCACTGCAGTAAAGCATCAGAGCCCTCTGTCTGAGGCTTACCTCTCTAACCTACAAGTTAGGTGGCAGTTCCCATAACTTCTTTGATTAATAAGACCTTCTGTCTGAAGTTTTTCTCATTTGTTTGATCAACCTACTTCACTGGGAAAAGGCTCAAAATGGGGAAAAAAAAAAAAAAAAAAACCAAAGAGCTGTAAACAACATTAGCTTTACTTTTATGTAACAAGTTGGCACCATTTTATGATCCAAATAGTTGGCACCAGAATTCCTCTTGGGAAAGGAACTGTCTTTCCCTGAGAAAATTCCTTGATAAGGCTTTCTAGATCCCTTTGGACCTGCGTGCTGGTTGGTACCAAGGCTGCTCTCAGGAGAGTTTTGCACCACGGTTAGGCCGGCTACAGTCCATAGGGTCGCAAAGAGTCAGACACGACTAATTGTGGTCTGCTTGCACACACACACACACACACACACACACACACACGTATAACTGAATCACGTTGCCATACAGCAAAAATTAGCACAATATAGTAAATCAACTATACTTCAACAACATAAAAATTTTTTAAGTACTATGATGCCAAGAAACAACAAGAAATTAGCAGTTTGAAATACTAAGAGAACTTGAAGTGAAGTGAACGTTGCTCACTCTCACATCACGTCTGACTTTTTTGCAACGCTATGGACTGTGAGCCTGCTAGGCTCCTCTCTCTGCGGAATTCTCCGGGCAGGAATACTGGAGTGGGTAACCATTCCCTTCTCCAGGGCATCTTCTTGATCCAGGGATTGAACCCAGGTCTCCTGCATTGCAGGCAGATTCTTTACCATCTGAGCCACCTGGGGCAATTATTTAATCCAGCCCCTGTCATTTTGAAGATAAGGAAACAGACCTGGAAAATCTGCTTTATTTTCACAGATGACATAACTATGTCATGTGCTGAGGAGTTATGTCACATTTTACAGGCAACATAACTAATTAGAAGCATAGCTAGTGTTAGAATCCGGTTCATCTAAATACTGGAGATAAGTGATGGCAGCCTGTGAAGTGTTCAGTTCAGTTCAGTCGCTCAGTCGTGTCCAACTCTTTGAGACCCCATGAATCACAGCACGCCAGGCCTCCCTGTTAGTTACGTTGAATTGTAAGACTGTACTGTATGCTCAGATTTGGGCATTTCTTTCAAGTCTGGATAAGGCATAGTGTTTTCTGGCAGAAAGGGATTTATTGATCAGAAACATGTGACTAACGGAAAACCAGTATGAATAGGAAGGTAACTACGTATCTCTAGAACTCCGGAAGGAAGAGTTCATAAAGAAAGAAAAAGGGATCCAGAGTGAGGAAAGCAACCAAACAAAAACAGGACAGGAAAAGCCTTAATAATTTCCATCATTAGCATTTTCTGAATGAAAAAAAAAAAGTTGTACATCACCAGGACAGATTAAAATCTCTTCAAAGATAAGGAGACTAGAGAGGAAAAAAAGAAAGAAAAGCTGAGACAAAAGGAAAGATTCCCAGAGGAAATGACAGCAGAATGAGGCAGGCAGCCACAACCGGAGAAGACGAGGGGACAGCAAGACGGAAAGAAAAAATGCAAAACCAACATCAAGGTGTCCCCACCCCCAGCCCCTCACCCCTGCCCCCACTGCACACCTGGGAAAGCAAAGCTGGCAAATCGGCCTCCATGGCGCTGGGAAAAGCAATTTCTGACAAGGTGCATGCTAATCAGCTCGAAATGCAGGCTCAGTCCCTGCATCCATTATTCATGACTCGGTTTTACAAGAAATGCCCTCCTGCAGAAGCAGGACGAAAGGGAAGCGATAACTGCCAAGCACGGTGGGGCCACTTCCCACCGTCTACACCCCAGTGACCCTCTAAGGATTCCCTGACTCCCATCTGAGAGAAGACATAAAAGAAGTCTCCTTGGGGGAGGTCATTTTAAAAATGGAAAATGAACCAAGGCCTGAAAGGTGAGGACCAAAAGCATCAGAGTGAGCTGAGGATGCGATGGAAAGAGGCAGGGAAAGTGCATTTGTCTCTGTCTGCCAGCTAGAGGAGCCCCTTTGTTCTGTCCTGATGACAAGAAATCAGAAATAAAAGGAGAGCTTCTTGAAAAGAAGCATTTTCCTGAAAGAGAAGAATGATTAAGAGTTGGGCTTTCATTTTCGGGATGGGGAGAGGCCAGATGGCAAAAAGGTTAAGAATTCACCTGCCAATGCAGGAGACACAAGAGATATGGGTTCGATCCCTGGGTCAAAAAGTCCCCGGTGAAGGAAATGGCAACCCACTCCAGTACTCTTGCCTGGAGAATCCCATTGACAGAGGAGTCTGGCAGGCTACCGTCCAAGGGGTTCCAAAGAGTTGGACACAGCTAAGCAACTGAGCACACACAAAACATCTGGGTGCTTTAAATTCCCAGAGTGGTGTGGGGCCCCGCAGGGCTTCCCAAGAGGCGCTAGGCCCATGCGGGAGACATAGAAGATGCTGGCTTGATCCCTGGGTTGGGAAGATCCCCTGGAGGAGGGTCTTCTTCTCCTGGAGAGGGAGAATACTAGAGGCAAACCCCTCCCGTAGTCTTGCCTGGAGAATCCCATGGACAGAGGAGTCTGGTGGGCTACAGTCCATGGGGTCCCAGATGACTGAGTATACACCACCACCACAACTGAGAAGGGTAAGGAGTTGGCTCAGGCAGATGACAGAGCTGCATGAAGGGAATGCGAGTGAACGAGTCTTGAGGTACGAGTGGGGTTTAATCAATGGAGGTGAAATCCAGGAGGAGCAGGATCCCCACACATGAAGGACATAAGTGCGGGTGTTCCTCCATCTCCAATCCTGCAGGAGCTTCCTCTTGCTAACACGAAGCCCGTGTCTGCCAGCCAGGGAACGTTGCCCCCGACAGCGTCCTGAAGGGCTTGCTCTTTGCTGGGATGGTGAGCCCGGGGCTGATTCTCTCCCCCACCCCCAGTTAGTTGGCGTGGCATGGTCCCCTGCCTGGCACTCACTGCCTGACTGGCTCAGGTCTCACCACCGTGCTGAAATGTGACTTGCTCTTCTCTGGTCACTGCTAATTCTCAACAAAGAGCAGCTCCCAGCACCCCTCAGGATGTGAGATTTGAGCCTACATAACCAGCAGCCTGGGGCTTCCCTGATGGCTCAGTGGTCAAGAGTCTGCTTATGATGCAAAAGACATGGGTTTGATCCCCGTGTTGGGAAGATCCCCTGGAGAAGGACATGGCAACCCACTCCAGTACTCTTGCCTGGGAAATCTCATTGATGGAGGAGCTGGTGGGCTACAGTCCATGTGGTCACAAAGAGTCAGACACGACCTAGCAACGAAACCACCATGAATCAGCAGCCTGAATGTCACTTCTGATCAAGGTAGATGGGAGCAACAGAAGCGAGTCAGGCACCAAAAACCACGGTCTAGCCTGTGAGCCACCTCTAACTATTTGTGTGACACACATGCACGCTAAAAGTCGCTTCAGTCGTGTTCAACTCTGCGACTCCACGGACTGTAGCCTGCCAGGCTCCTCTGCCCATGGGGGTTCTCCAGGCAAGAATACTGGAGTGGTTTACAGTGCCCTCCTCCAGGGTATCTTCCCGACCCAGGGATCGAACCCACGTCTCTTACATCTCCTGCATTGGCAAGAAGGTTCTTTACTACTAGTGCCACCTGGGAAGCCCACTTGTGTGACCCAGAGTCTTAAACTCAGCTGGTTCCTCTAACAGTCTATGAATCTATCTCAGCTGTGTGTTCTAATATCATATTCCACTTCCCTCTGTCTCTGTACAAGACAAAGTTGCATTAAGCTTTGAGATAACAGCGAGGAAAACATCTGGAGTCAGAACTGTGTGGGAGGGGATCCCGTGACAGAGACTGAAAAGGTAGTCCGTGGAGCAAGAAGAGAACCAGTGGGAGATGGGTAGGAAAGAGAACTGACCCCCTGCCCGAAACAGCCATGGAGCAAACAGGGATGGGATGGTACTAGCTTTAGCTCAGAGCCATCTCCGCCCTCCTCTCCAGTTCCAGGAGGACCTACAGGACAGCGCAGTCACAAACGCCTACCTCTCTTCCATGTGGCGTGAGCATCTTCCTAAATTTCAAACTAAAAATTAAGCTGGTGCTCTCTCCCCAAGTAACGCTCTTGTTTATATGCCTTGCAGGTATTTGGTAAAGACGAATTAGAAACCTTCAAACCTAAATTCCTCAGAAGAAATGATAACAGTTGACTGCATTTCTGCAGCCCCGGTCTCCAAGCCATCCAAACAGCTCATGAAAGATAATCTTTAAATCCCTGTTTGACATTTCTGTAGAAGTGAAAGCAAGGAGAGTATAATTCTGATTCCATTTTACAGATCCAGAAACTGAGGCCCAGAGACCCAAGGTGACTGGGTACAGTTGTACCCTGATAAGACAACTGCAGAGTCATTGGACCTCGGATTTCTGATGATCAAGTGTTTAAATCATTGGAAAACAGATCATTCAAACAACGTGTGCATTGCAAGTGGTTCTCTCTTATTGCCCAGTGGAAAATAACAAGACTACATCAGGTCAGGAAATATGTGTTAAATTTTTAACAACGAAAACAAAGCCCAAAAAAGTAAGAAAGGAAAAATCCATCCAAACTAATAAAACTTTCTGAGCAGCTCTCCTCAGGATGACTCTTCAGTGTTTACTTAAATTTGCTGAGAATGGCTAGAGACTGTGGGTGATGAAAAAGAGGACGCTCTGCACTTGGTAAGAGTCCCACAGAGCCTCAAGTCCAATTTAACTAGGAGAACATTTATATAATCATCTTATTCAGCATTTCCATTGAGAATGACTGAGTGAGAAAATGTCCTCAGTGCCACAGGCTTTTAAACCATGAGATGCTACCTTTAAAGGTTTCAATCCTTGGACTTCTAATTGTCAAAGGGTAGCTCTAGCCAGACTGAAGATGGCTCACACTTTCTTTGGAAAAACAAGGCTTCTTCTTCCAAAGGAGGGTGGAGGGTGTGCACAGACCTTGGCTCCACCCAGGGACTGGGTGAGGTCAGCGGCCAGGTCCATCCTGTAAACCTCACATCCATGTGACTGGCCTCTGGACAATTGTCTAGTTGCAAAGGACTGTGCCATGTGGGCCCCTGCACCGTGATATGCGTGAAAGTTCTCCCAAACCCCCTTTTCAGAATGCACGCCTACACACCTCATAGCACACGTTGTCAAGTTTGCCACGCGTGTGTAAATGTGTAAAAGAAACACTAATGTTTGCAGTATGACTCTATTTACAGAGAGCATTCCTGTCTCTCCTTATTTTCATTCTCCACTCTGTGCACCAGGCACTCTGCTGCTAAGCTCTGCTCATGTATGACTGCACTTAAAAAAGTCTTGCTAGTCACTTGCTGCTTAGTAGTGTAACAGGAACTGAAAGCAGCTCTGTCAGACTCGAAGCCTGAGTCCTTAATCACTACGGTGCTCTCTCTGTCTCTGTGCGAAACTGGTTCAGAGGCACATGGGTCAACCCCTAGGTAAGTGGGAGAGAGCAGAAGGCAGACTCAGTCATCTTCCCTTGTGTTACTGTGTTAGCACCACACTTCCTAGCTTGCTGCTGTCACTGTGTTCATATGGGTTCATATGGATTTCAAAATGGCTCAAGAAACACTTCCAAACTCATTTTACAAGACTCTGATATCAAAGCCAAATAAAAACACTACAAGAAAACTATAGAACAATATTCCTGAAGAATATAGTGCAGAAAACTCAATAAAATACTAACAAACCAAATTCAGTGGCACATTAAAAGGATCATTCACCATGACCAAGTGGGATTTATCCCTGGGATGCAAGGATGGTTCATACTCGAGTCAATAAACGTGATATATAACATTAAAAGAATGAAAGTAAAAATCATAGGATGGTCTCTAGAGATGCAGAAAAGGATTTGACAACATTTGACATCCACTCGTGATTTAAAAAAAAAAATAACACTTAGCATATTAGATATAGAAAGAATGTATGTCAAAGTAATAAAGGCCATATATGAAATATATGTCAAAGAGGCCATATATGACAACTAACATCATACTCAATGGTGAAAGGCTGAAAGCTTTTATTCCTTGGAATAAAACAAGATAGTCCATTCTCACCAGTGTTGTTCAAGATTGTACTGGAAGTTCTAGCCAGAATAATCAGATAAGAAAAAGAAATAAAAGAAATCAGAACTGGAAAAGAAGAAGTAAACTTGTCTCTATTTTCCAATGACATGATTTTGTATATACAGAAAATATGAAAGACTCCATTAATAACTGTCAGATCTAATCAACAAACTCAGTAAAGTTTCAGCATACAAAATTAACATATAAAAATTAGAGCCTTTCTATACTCCAATATAAGTTGTCTGAAATGGAAATAAAGAGACCAATCCCATTTACAATAGCATCAAAAACAATAAATCATTTAGGAATAAACTTAATCAAGGCGGGGGAAATCTCCACATTGAAAACTACAAGACATTTATGCAAGAAAGAAAAGACACAAATAAGTGGAAAGATACCATGTTTATGGATTAGAAGGGGTAATATTGTTAAAATGTCTATACTATCCAAAGCCATCTATAGATTCAATATAACCCCTATTAAGATTCCAATGACGTTTTATACAGCAGAAAAAATAATCTTAAAATTTGTACTGAACAGAAAAAAGCAAAAAGCTTTGAATAGCCAAAGCAGTGCTGAGGAAGAAGAAAGCAGGAGACATTATACTTTTGGATTTAAACATATATTATAATATCTTTATTAATTTCTCTTTTTTGTGTATATAGAAATGGAAATAGATGTTAATTAAGCTTATTGGACTTAGAAAGCATCACTATGAACAAAGCTAGTGAAGGTGATGGAATTCCACTTGAGCTATCTCAAATCCTGAAAGATGATGCTGTGAAAGTGCTGCACTCAATATGCCAGCAAATTTGGAAAACTCAGCAGTGGCCACAGGACTGGAAAAGCGCAGTTTTCATTCCAATCCCAAAGAAAGGCAATGCCAAAGAATGCTCAAACTACCGCACAATTGCACTCATCTCACATGCTAGTAAAGTAATGCTCAAAATTCTCCAAGCCAGGCTTCAGCAATACGTGAACCGTGAACTTCCTGATGTTCAAGCTGGTTTCATAAAAGGCAGAGAAACCAGAGATCAAATTGCCAACATCCACTGGATCATGGAAAAAGCAAGAGAGTTCCCTAAAAACATCTTTTTCTGCTTTATTGACTATGCCAAAGCCTTTGACTGTGTGGATCACAATAAACTGTGGAAAATTCTGAAAGAGATGGGAATACCAGACCATCTGACCTGCCTGTTGAGAAACCTGTATGCAGGTCAAGAAGCAACAGTTAGACTGGACATGGAACAACAGACTGGTTCCAAATAGGAGAAGGAGTACGTCAAGGCTGTATATTGTCACCCTGCTTATTTAACTTATATGCAGAGTACATCATGAGAAATGCTGGGCTGGAGGAAGCACAAGCTGGAATCAAGATTGCTGGGAGAAATATCAACCACCTCAGATATGCAGATGACACCACCCTTATGGCAGAAAGTGAAGAGGAACTAAAAAGCCCCTTGATGGAAGTGAAAGAGGAGAGTGAAAAAGTTGGCTTAAAGCTCAACATTCAGAAAATGAAGATCATGGCACCTGGTCCCATCACTTCATGGGAAATAGATGGGGAAACAGCGGAAACAGTGTCAGACTTTATTTTTGGGCTCCAAAATCACTGCAGATGATGACTAAAGCCATGAAATTAAAAGATGATTACTCCTTGGAAGAAAAGTTATGAGCAACCTAGATAGCATATTCAAAAGCAGAGACATTGCCAACAAAGGTCCGTCTAGTCAAGGCTATGGTTTTTCCAGTGGTCATGTATGGATGTGAGATTTGGACTGTGAAGAAAGCTGAGCGCTGAAGAATGGATGCTTTTGAACTGTGATGTTGGAGAAGACTCTTAAGAGTCCCTTGGACTGCCAGGAGATCCAACCAGTCCATCCTAAAGGAGATCAGTCCTGGGTGTTCATTGGAAGGACTAATGGCTGAAGCTGAAACTCCGATATTTGGCCACCTCATGCGAAGAGCTGACTCATTGGAAAAGACTCTGATGCTGGGAGGGATTGTGGGCAGGAGAAGAAGGGGACGACAGAGGATGACATGGCTGGGTGGCATCACTGACACAATGGACATGAGTTTGGGTAAACTCCGGGAGTTGGTGATGGACAGGAAGGCCTGGAGTGCTGCGATTCATGGGGTTGCAAAGAGTCAGACATGACTGAGCAACTGAACTGAACTGAAGCTTACTGTGATCGTTTCACAATATAGGTAAGTCAGGACATTTTGCCATATGCCTTAAGCTTGCCTAGTGCTGTGTGGGATTATATCTCAGTAAAACTGAAAGTTAAAAAAAAAAAAAAAGATTCAAGAAATATCTCAAGGCAACGCAAACTTAGAACAGTGTCCTTTTTATTGAGTTTGGCACTCATTTGACTTAGCCACAAGGTGAAAAGGCATCTTACATTGCTCCAAGAGAACCAAATTAGACAATGATTTACTCAATTTAAATTCAGCCTATTGTCTTTCTGCTGTTCTTGGAATCTTAATCTCAGTGTTCAGGGTGGCCTAGCTATGTGTCCTGGTGCACTGCCAATTCAGCCATCTCCTTCCCCCTTCTCCTGCAAACTGAGGGTATTAGAGAAAAAAACATAGAAATATGAGCTCATTTTCTTTTAACTTGCATTATGGTCCTGATAGTCAAGCTAACAGGTAGCCTTTGAAATTCAGAGACCAAACTAGTCAATCCTAAAGGAAATCAACTCTGAATATTCATTGGAAGGACTGGTATTGAAGCTGAAGCTCCAATACTTTGGCCACCTGATGCAAAGAGCCAACTCACTGGAAAAGACCCTGATGCTGGGAAAGATTGAAAGCAAAAGGAGAAGAGGACGACAGAGGATGAGATGGTTAGATAGCCTCACTGATTCAATGGGCATGAACTTGAGCAAACTCTGGGAGATAGTGGAGGACAGGGAAGCCTGGTGTGCTGCAGCCCGTGCGTCACAAACAGTCAGACATGACTTAGCAACTAACCAGCAGCAATAGTCAAGCTCATGGCTAGCCTTCAAAATTCAGAGGAGTTTGTTTTTATGGTAAATTTGTTTGCTCAAATTCCATCAATCAGGCTATCAGAACCAGGTCAGGCTTATCCTATCCACCATTTTTCTTCAATGTACCCAAATGCTTTTGCTTCTACAATAAATAAATCCTCCTTCAAAAAAATAAGGTTAAAATAAAAACAGATTTTGACTCATTTCTTTCTTTTACCTTAAAGCCCTTCCTTCAGGATGCTTGAGAAAGTGTCTTGAATTTGAATGTGCAACCATATCCCATGGTCAGGTCACAAGTACTTTAAGAGTTTCTGAAAGGCTTTATGGAGGCTGCAATGTATGAACTGAGGCAGCTGGTAAAAGGAGACAAATTAAATGGACTTATAAGTGTAGCTGCCACTAAAGCAAAACACTCTTTCACTCTAAGGGGAAGGTGAGAGGTTGTTGCTTTGTATTATTTTATTTAACTCATTTTATTATTATTATTATTTTTTTTACTTTACTTACAATATTGTATTGGTTGGTTAGAGATGCAGTTTATGTACAAAATTCATTTTACTTTTTTCATTTGCATCTTTGTGAGTCACTTAATTGTTAATCATTTAATTAAGAAATGGCTCATACTGAATCTCTGCTGTATGTTCTTCACTCACTTTGGGGATACTATCTCTCCCCAGATTTGAACTTCAACAGAGTTTATATAAAAATTTGCATTGTAATCTTAGCACATAGAATATGTAATACAAATGTCCATTGTTCCACGCATGTGTGTTAAGAGATAACCCTTTTGGTGGGCAAAATGCTTATAGACAAAACTATTTTTGATAAATTTTGCATATGCATGTTAATATTAAAAAGAACTATTGTCTTCTTTTTTCTTTTTTATTGAGATATAGTTGACATATAACGTCGTATTTGTTTCAGATGTACAACATGATGACTTGATATTTGCATGTATTGTGAAATATTCACACAATAGTTGCAAAAATTTTCTTATGATGACAACTTTTAGGATCTATTCTCTTAGTAACTCTCAAAATACAACATAGTATTATTAACTATAGTTGCTATGCTGCACACTGTATCTCCAGCATCTACTCAGTTTATAACTGGAGATATATGCCTTTTGACCCTCTTGACCCATTTTGCCCATTCCCCACCCAAAGCTGCTTCTTTCTGACAGTCAGCTTAGTGTTACTGGCAAATACTCAGTTTAAGAGGAACTAACCTCCTAAGCTTGCTGCCCTTTATTCTTCTATCTTCCCCAACAGAGTTAATCCCTCCACTTCCAAACTGTTTCCCTTTTCTTTGCAATTAATCTAAGTTTCTCTTTCAGGCAGCCTCAGCTCTGTTCTCCTGCAGTTGCTTACATAACTATTCCCTAACCCCTCCCTTCTGTGTTTCTTCACTCTTTATCTTCCCTGTCACTGAAAAAAAATTTACAAGGAGCCACTTTTTCTAGCATATTTAAGAGACCCGTGATTTGGAGACAGCATCATTAAAATCAAAGCACCACAAAAGTCTGGGATAGAGCCATCCTCTCTCAGGGTTTCTTGAGGATCCACTGGATCAAACCTGAACATCGTCCAATAATTCAGCTTCACCCAGAGAGAAGTAGCTAGAAGTTAACCCAAACTCAAGCAGAAGGTTTGTTCAGTAGATGCAAATCCTTCATCTTCCTTTTGCTCTTCACTGACCTCCCAAGCATGAGCTGAAACACGTAAAATCTGGGATGAGAGGCCACCAACAGCAGCCATTGCAACATAAGGCTGGTGTGCCGATGCTTTTCTTCCACCCTCCATGCTGGGATATGAGACTGATGGTGAGTTTCAGCCAGTCCTCGGGCACCAGGCCTCCTGCTGTGGTCTGTGGCACTAAGACACACGTGATTTTTTTTTTTCCTAGTAAAATGAAGCCAACTGAGCAAATATTTCAGCCAATTTCTCCTCCCACATCACACACCCAAGACATTGACAATCATCTCCAAGAATGCTTGCTGTTGTTTTTGCTGTTATTCAGCTCTGAGTTGTGTCTCAGTCTTCATGTCCCCAAGGATTGCAGCACACTGGGTTTCCCTGTCCTTCACTATTTTCCAGATTTTGCTCAAACTCATGTCCATTGAGTCAGTGATGCCATCCAACCATCTCCTCCTCTGTTGCCCCCTTTCTCCTCCTACCCTCAGTCTTTCCCAGCATCAGGGTCTTTTCCCATGAGTCAGCTCTTTGCATTGGGTGGCCAAAGTATTGGAGCTTCAGCTTAGCACCAGTCCTTCCAATGAATATTCAGGGTTGTTTTCCTTTAGGATGGACTAGTTTAATGGCTAGGGAAAGTCTAAAAGTGTGACAAAATTATTGAAAAAACAGTAGAGGCAGGAATCTATCTAAAGAAAAAAGAAACTCACTTGAAAGGTAGCTTCCTCTCTACGGTTGATTGGTTACCTTCCTTATTACTTAGGGTTTGCTTAGGTCCAATTGCCACCTGTAAAATACTGCCTCCAAAACAAAATAAAAGACTCCACCATCTTTCTGTTCTCACAACCACCATTTCTTCCCCGAAGATTCTTTCCCTTTCTCTATTCTCCACTTCTCAGCCTTTTTTGGCTACCTATATATTTACATTTTATTTGCTTTTCATTCTTTCCTATTATAGACCTTCTAACTAGGATGCATCTTTTAGAATTTTTGTAGCTAGTGTCTATGGGTGGCAAACTCAATTTCTGCTTATCTGTCTTTACTTTGCTATTTTTAACAAAATATATTGTATAGAATTATAAGATGCTTCTTTCAGCACATGGCTTCCCTTGTGGCTCAGCTGGTAAAGAATCTGTCTGCAATGTTGGAGACCTGGGTTCAATCCCTGGGTTGGGAAGATCCCTTGGAGAAGGCAACAGCTACCCACTCCAGTATTCTGGCCTGGAGAATGCCATGGACTGTATAGTCTCTGGGGTCTGAAAGAATCGGAGCCAACTGAGTGACTTTCACTTTTCGACATAATTCCACTGTTTTCTGGCTTTCGTTGTAACAGTCGAGAAGTCATTCTGGTATAAATCAGGTATAAATCTGATTCATTATGATTCCTTTGAAAATAATGCTTTTTTGCTGGCTGCTTTTGAGATCCTCTATATTTTAAGATTCTGCATTTCCATGAAAATTTGCCTAAGATTGTCTTTCCTTTTATTTGTCTTGCTGGAAATTAACTGGGATACTTGAATTTGTGGACTGGTGTCTTTAACCAGTTCTGGGAAGTCCTCAGACATTATTTTCATAAATATAGATTTTTGGCCCCATTTTCTCTCACCTCTCCTTCTGGAAGTCTGATTTGATGTATGTTAGACCTTCTCTTTTCTCCATATTTCTATCTTCTCATTTTAAAAAAATCTTACTTTTGTGTGTGTGTGTGCTGCACCCTGGCTAATTTATTCTGTCTTTCAGTATAAAAAAACCTCTTTATCTGGGTTTAATATGTTTCTATACACATCTATTTTTTTAAACTTTCAATTATTAAAATTTTTCTGAAAACTCTATCATTTTAGTCCTGTTAAGTCTTTTCAAAAATTTCCCTATTTCCTACATATATTTTAAAGCTTTCCTTTCATTGTGTTAAATGTGGTTGCTTTAGAGTTCCTATAACTTGCATTGTTCTATTATATGAAATCTTTATTCATCTATTTCTGTTGATTCTCATGATACATAGCTACTTGTTATTGTAAGCTGCTCAGTTTTATAGAAAACTACATTTGAAATCCTTGGCTTTCAAATAAAAGCACCTTTCTTCAAAAGGAGTTTGCATTTGCTTTGCCAGTTGCCAAGTATCTTTATTTGTCTAAAAGTATTTTAAATTAAAATCATAGCTTGAGGGTTTGGAGATAACATATATGATATGATTAGGGTTTGGGAATGCACAAGAAGGACTGCTTGTAGCTACAACTTCCCAAAGACTTATTTTGTTGATTCTGGCTTTGCTCAGTGCCAAGGATGGTTTCCTTTAGCCTATGGGTACAGGCAGTTGTCACTAGTGGTTAAGAACCTGCCTCCCGGTGCAGAAGACATAAGGGACGTGAGTTGGATCCCCGGATCGAAAAGATCCCCTAGAGGAGGGCGTGACAACCCACTCCAGTATTCTTGGCTGGAGAATCCCACGGACAGAGGAACCTGGCAGGCTACAGTCCATGGGGTCACAAAGAATCAACACAACTGAAGCAACTGAGCACACACACATACACCGTGAGGTGGTGCAGGAAATGTTGGCTCAGCCTGACCCTAGTTATGCAGCATTTTGTGTTCTCGGTTTTATGGGAGGAGGATCCTGTGTTAGACCCCAGCATTGGACGGCACCTGAGCACACTTTCTTACAATCGCAACTCCTCTTCCTTCCTTCTAGGTAGCATTCTATCCACTCTGGGCTGTCCTCTCTGTTGAATCCACATGACCACCACGTGGAAAGGGCAGGACTGTTTTCTGGTTGGCCTCTGAAGGGCCAGGGAATGCAGCACAGATGTGTAGGATGTTTCTTCCTGATGGGATGAGACTTGACCCTCCTTGTAATGGAGGATGGGAAGAAGGCACACAGGTAAATTTCTCTTTTACTTGGACAATTCCAAGATGTGGGTCATTCTTATGACCCTTTCCAGGAGTCCCACATACTACCTAAACACTTCTTCTGTGTAGCCAGCTGTGCCTAGTACCAGCTTGTTATGATGCTGTAACCAACGTGGAATGTATCTTTTCTTATCTCACTTTCCTCACTTTCACTGGCCCGGGCCTGCACCTCTTAAATCACCTTAGAGCTGCCCTGGCTCTGCTTTCACGAGGAGCTTGTCTGAGAAAACCTCCTTCATTGTGAAGTTCTGAGTTTTAAATTCTATCTGGTCTCCTCTGTGAGGGCATCAAAATCAAGTTTCAAGCCCTCCTTGGGCTGATAAATTACCTCAGGGCAAAAGTGGTTTTATGCTCTGTTTATCTTGCTTCATCTCAAAGCTTGGCTTGATAATTCTTTATTATCTTGTCAGATTTTTGATGCCACTTAAGATCTATTTATATTTATCTAACATTTTTGAGTGCTTTCATTGGAAGGGTTGATCTCAGCAACCTAGGGCCCATGATTGCCGAATCTATTTTTCTCACAGCCATCAGAATGCTATTTTAAAGATTAATATCTAACAGTGCCCCCATCTCCTTTGCTTAAAACCCTTTCAGAACCCAGAGTTCTCACAATGAAATCCAGGACACTCATCATGGTTTCCATGATCATCTGATCTGGCTTCTGCCTTCCTCTCATTCTCACATTTTTTACTGTTGTCTTACTGAGATTCTTTCAGTTCCTCCAATAATATGTCCCTGATGTGAGGCATTTGCACACACTGCTCCCTCGGCCAGGAATCCTTTTCTTCCATATCCTCCAACCCTTCACTAGCTATCTTCTGCTACTGCTAAGTCACTTCAGTCGTGTCCGACTCTGTGCGACCCCATAGACGGCAGCCCTCCAGGCTCCCCCGTCCCTGGGATTCTCCAGGCAAGAACACTGGAGTGGGTTGCCATTTCCTTCTCCAAATCACGACAGTGAAAAGTGAAAGTGAAGTCTCTCAGTCGTGTCTTCACGACCCCATGGACTGCAGCCCACCAGGCTCCTCCATCCCTGGGATTCTCCAGGCAAGAGCACTGGAGGGGGGTGCCATTGCCTTCTCCGAGCTATCTTCTACTCACCTTTAAACTAAGCATCAGTTCTCCTAAGGGGACTTCCCAGGGGAAACACTTTCAACTACATCGAATGTCCCATATGTTTCTGCTTTTGTAGCATTCCTGATTCTGCAGTTAGGGTTTCCAGGACTCTGTCTATTGTTTCTGCGCTGCTGTAACCCTAGGCCAATTGTCCCCAGCACATGATCAGCCCCCAGTAAATGTTTGTTGAATTGAATTCTTTCCTTTCTCAAAGGCATCAGAAGTGATCTCTGACACTTTTAATCAGTTTATCCTGAGGTTACCTGGTACCCAATAGGCAGAGTATTCTACCTTCAAGTCTGCTGTGGCCCATAAGTGATTTCTGGAGGTTCCACAGAGCAAGCTTGAAGGTTGTAAGAACCCCTCAGGGCTCTACACACTTGGCTGGAATGATAGCTTTCCAATTAGGAGGTGGGTCAATTGGGCTTTTTGAGGAGAAATGAGTTTGGATGAGTTTGTCAAATGTGAATTGAAGAGACTGATTTTACACCACATCAGCAGTTTCTTTAGAGTCCCTTGGACAGCAAGGAGTTCAAACTAGTCAATTCTAAAGGAAATCAACCCTGAATATTCATTGGGAAACTGATGCTGAACATGAAGCTCCAATACTTTATGAGAAGAACTGACTTTATGAGAAGAACTGACTCAGTGGAGAAGACCGTGATGCCAGGAAAGGCTAGGGGAAGGAGAAGAAGGGGGTGACAGGAATGAGATGGTTGGATGGCATCCCCGACTCAATGGACATGAGTGTGAGCTAATTCTGGGAGAGAGTGAAGGACAGGGAATCCTGGCGTGGTTCAGTTCATGGGGTCAGAAAGAGCTGGACAGAGTTTAGTGACTGAACAGTGACCTACAGCGGCTTTGAACGTCTGCTCTGTGTGGGGCGCCGAGTTAATACTGGACACGTCGACGTGTGATTGGTGTAGTGCTTCTCTCATAGAGCCTGAGCCTGGTGAGAGGGATAAGCTATAAAACTGAGATCACTGCAGTTCTAAGGCAGTTTTCCCAGAGTCAGATGAGGATACTGAAGGGTTTGAGTCATTTCTGAAGGTTTCTTCAGTTGGAGACAGGTCTCTGAAGCTGCCTAGTTTTGGCATACACTGTAGGAAGGAACTTAGCCAGAGGTTGGTCAATCTGGCCAAATTCATGATGGTCACAAGCTCAAAACATTGTAGAGGAGAAAGGTCAATTAATGATGTAAGTCAAGAATACAGTGAGGAGTGGTGGGGCCCGTGGCAAACCGGAAGAGAATGATCTGTGTAAAGGGAATGAAGGCATCTCAACTCCTTGATATCGTCAAGATGTGAGACCACGGACCCTGGGATGCTGCAGTTACTGTGTTTAAAGGAAATGCTGGAAATCAAGTGTCTATGTGGTGATTTTCAACTTTCATAGCCCTGTTCTAATTCCATTCCTAAAGCCATATCTATATGGTGAAATTGACCCATAGGTCCCTTGTTTTCTATCTCTACTTTAGATGAAAACCCAAGTTTGGTAAATCACCTCATTTCAAAGTGTTTACTCCTATCTTTCTGCATAACTATCCTATTAAACTGGTAATTCCTGATTCTGCATCTTCCTTCACAGTCTACATCCTGAGCTTTATACCAATATTTATTTGCCTACCTGCTGTCTTCATCTGGAAAAGCACCTCAATCTCAATATGTCTAGAACTAAATCTTTCTGCCCAACCCCCAATCTACTCCAGGTACTATTAATAGTACAGTGTTTGACACTGGGCCTCAGTTTTAAGTCTGAGGAATAACAGGAGTAATAGAAATAACTTGCCCTACTTAACCTTGAGGGTTGTTTGGAAGAGTAGGTAAAATGACACGTGTGCTGGACAGGAGGCTGCACATCAACTGTGACTTTACAGACTGCCTCTGAGATGACTGTGTGCCCTGAGTCACACTCGTCCAGACCCATCTGCTGAGAGGAGACAGGAGAGACAGAGAGTCAGAGATATGATTTCATCACATCTATTTGACTGTTAGCCCAGACAAAGAAGAGGCAATAAAACATGAATTTTGTAATAGCCTTTGTGTAATTCAGACTAGAATGTCCTCCAGAGTATCTGTGTGGAGTGTGGGGAGCACTGCTGAGGCTGTCAGTCATGAAGCATCTCACTGCTGGATTCAAGCAGCGTGAACTTATCGAACGTTCTACAGAAATAATTGTTGAAACTAGGAAGCACTCCGTTGGTCTTCTGTTGTATTGGCCTCATCACCACCAATAAGGTATGTGTGACTCTTCCCAAAGTCAGAAGTCTAAGACCCATTGCTGGGTTACATGGGATGGAAAGTGAGTTGTGCTGAGGCTGGGCAATGGTTGCAGAAATAACCTATGATGACGGCAGCTTTCATGGAGAGTAGGAGAAAGACAAGGACACACAACAGAGGAAAATCCTTTCTAAGTGTAGAGACAAATATTAGAAATTATAGTTATTACTTTTCCATTTTCTAAGGTAAGGGTGTTACATTCAATGAATGACTTCAGCAGGAACACTCTCCAGCAGTTCTGTTACCCTTATTATGCAAGTCAGTCAGGTACCCATTCTGTCACTGTAACTCCTACATGTCTGGAATCCACATTCTAGATCCTAATAAACTGGTATCCTTACCACTGCCCCGATTCTAATATGGCTCTCACTATCTGGTACTTGATTGTTTAACATCTTTCTGATTAGGGTTCCTCCCTCCATCTCACATCTCAACAACTCATCCTCCACTCTATGACTTGAGGTATCTTTTTTTTCTTTTTTGGTAATTTTTTTTTTTTTTTTTTGGCTAAGCTGAGTCTTAGTTATGACATGCAGAATCTAGTTCCCTGACCAGGGATTGAATCCAGGCCCCCTTCACTAGGAGCACAGAGTCTGAATCATTGGACCACCAGGGAAATCCCCTGAGTTATCTTGCTAAGCACACGTCTAAGCCATGTCTCTCTAGCTCATGAAGCACTTTGTTTGCCACCTTTCAAGTCCCGGCTCCTGCTACCATTTCGTCCTCACTGAGTCACTTTCCCACACACGCCCTGTGTTCCTGCCAAGCCTGATGGCTCATAAGCTCTCCAAGCACACTTGTATGTGCCAGATGTCCTCCATGGAGGTCAGGCATTTAGAGACCCGGACACTCAGAAGTGGTTGCAGTAAGAAAGGAGAGAGGCAGGGAACACAAGGAGTCACTGAGACAAGGCAGATTTTTCTGGACTCGTTTCCCAAGCCCCACCTAGGTTCTCCCTAGGATACCTGTGGCTACCAGGGAGGGCAAGAGCATGCAAGTCAGTCCAGACTTCAAGCTGGCACATCTGAAGTAGAAGCCAGTCACCTAGCATCATGTGAATTTCTCAAATGCCCCCTTATTAAAATATCTACACAAAATAAACAAAACTCCGATGACAGTATCTGATGCAAATATTATGAGATCAACATAAAGCTGTTGTAGAGAAAACATATTTACATACCAAACTTGCCGTAAGCACTAATTATTACTAAACTCTGAATTTATTCCTATCTTTTTTTGTTGGATATTTATCATTAGTCATTTCATCACTTATTACTTCTATTTCTGCCTCAGTACACCCATGTCTTCATCTCATCTCCCCTCACCTCTCCTCCCAGCTCACAGAGTGCATATTCTCCAGGTGGGTTTAACTACTACCACTTATTCATGATCTTTGTGGGGAAGTCTCCCAGATCTCTGGAGATGGAAATGGCAACCCACTCCTCTTTTCTTGCCTGGAGAATCCCATGGACACAGGAGCCTGGCCGACTACGTCCATGGGGTCACAAAGAGTCGGACACAACTGAGCATGCACACACACACACACACACACACACACACGCACCCACACTCCCAGACTTCTAGCCCAGACTTCTCTCGGGCTTTCAAAACTGTCTGTCAACCATGCGTTTCCCAACTCTGTGTCTCACAGCCATCTCAAACAGAACAGATCCCCACTTGAATGTCTCTCATCTCAGAAAGGCACCACTATCCTTTTCTCCATGTTATTCCTCAGTGGCTCAGACAGGAAAGAATCTGTCTGCAATGCAGGAGACCTGAGTTTGATCCTTGTGTTGGGTAGATCCCCTGGAGAAGGGAATGGCAAACCACTCCAGTCTTCTTGCCTGGAGAATCCCATGGAAGAGGATCTTGGCAGGTTAAAGCCCATGGGGTCATGAAGAGTCAGACATGGCTGAGTGACTAACACATACATCCTTCTCTCTAGGGCCTTCATCTCCCACTGCCTTTCAGTCACAGAACTATGGGATCCTGCTTCTTAAACATTACTCTGATCCATCTATTATCTCTTTCTTCACCTTGGGTTCTTCAGCTCAGATGCCATGATTTCTAGCCTGAGTGATTGCAACAGTCTCTAAAGGGTTTTGATGCCCCTTGTTTTGTCCCTCTGTGTTGTACTGTTTGGCCACATTCTTTTTTTTTTTTTTTATGGTATTATTACATGGTTTTATTTATTTATTTATTTTAAAATTTTTATTTTATTTTTTCACTTTACAATACTGTATTGGTTTTGCCCTACATTGACATGAATCTGCCACAGGTGTATAAGAATTCCCAACCCTGAGGCCCCCCTCCCACCACCCTTCCCATATCATCTCTCTGGGTCATCCCAGTGCACCAGCCCCAAGCATCCTGTATCCTGTATTGAACCTAGACTAGCTTTCTGTTCTTACATGATAGTATACATGTTTCAATGCCATTCTCCCAAATCATCCCACCCTCTCCCTCTCCCACAGAGTCCAAAAGTCTGTTCTTTACATTTATGTCTCTTTTGCTGTCTCGCATACAGGGTTATCATTACCATCTTTCTAAATTCCATATATATGCGTTAGTATACTGTATTGGTGTTTTTCTTTCTGGCTTACTTCACTCTGTATAATAGGCTCCAGTTTCATCCACCTCATTAGAACAGATTCATATGTATTCTTTTTAATGGCTGAGTAATACTCCATTGTGTATATGTACCACAGCTTTCTTATACATCTAGGTTGCTTCCATGTCCTGGCTATTATAAACAGTGCTGCGATGAACATTGGGGTACATGTGTCTCTTTCAGTTCTGGTTTCCTTGGTTTGTATGCCCAGCAGTGGGATCGCTGGGTCATAAGGCAGTTCTATTTCCAGTTTTTTAAGGAATCTCCACATTGTTCTCCATAGTGGCTGTACTAGATTGCATTCCCACCAACAATGTAAGAGGGTTCCCTTTTCTCCACACCCTCTCCAGCATTTATTGCTTGTAG
>SJXQ01000040.1:44667-91793 GCA_006408695.1 Aepyceros melampus | reverse complement strand
CTTCCACAACTGCCAAGCCCTGGCCAGCCAGCGGTGTGCTCCTTCACATTCGTCACAGAAGAGGTTTGTGGGAAAGCAGGAAAATCTCTTCAGATCTCCCTCCAAACCAATGCCTGCCATGCAAGTCTGCTGGTGCCTGCATTCAATCCCTGCTATGTGTTTATCCACGAGGGAGATAGGTCATAACTGACTTCATCAGAAGTACAGAGGCGCAGAAGGTCCACTCAGACGGTCCAAGAGCAGCATGATTTGAATAGGTTTAAAGGAGGCAAGTGTCTTTTGAGAAGCAATGGCCACCAGGCTCTTTGCATTTCAGATCTCACTGTTATCAATCAGACAAGCCTGCTTTCCTCACCCAGAGAGACGTAACTAAGTAACACAGTAACTAAGTCAAGTAACTAAGTCACACAGCTGTTCTGTGGCAGGACAGGATTGTAATCCAGGTCTCTCTGGCTCCAAGACTAACTGTTCTCTGTAGCAGGAACATGCGTGTCTATACCCAGGTCCATCTACGACCAGTCTGCAAAGCACAACGTCACACACACGACAGGTAAGTTACGGTTATGGCATCAAAGGTGATCCCTGCAGTCTATTCTGGACCTGACCGTTCTCACCTTCTCTCATGGCTCCAGACACTTGTGCCAGAAAGCTGAAATAAATACGCTCCCTGACTGCCAGGCACACCCTGTCTAAACAGATGGACCAACGTGTGGAAGGAAAAATGTGGGGGAGGTGGGAAAGAGGGAAGAGGAGAAACAAAAAGAAGGCCAAGCCCCAAGTGGAATACATTATTTTATTAGTGTTTGATTTTGACTGAGGGTGATGCATTAGAAACCATCCGATGTGCCCACACAGTAGATATCTAATGAGAAGAGGCACTTACCTTCAAAGGGCAGTTGATTCAGCACCACTCCACGCCATGCAACCCACGGGACCCATTTCAGGCCCTGCTCTTGATGGTGTTTGCTGTCTGGGGCCTTCTCACCAGCTCTGCTGAGATTCCAGAGAAAACTGCCTTGATTTCACAGGCTCTCAGGGCTGTCTTTTGGGAGTGACAAATGTCATCACCAGCCTCATAGTCACACATCTGTTTAAAGCTTTGAATGTTTTCACACATGTTACTTCATCTGATCCCCATAATAAGCTGTGAGGCAGTCAAGGCAGATAACATTATGTATTATATTTATACGATAATGTGAGTGTGCGCTAAGTCACCTCAACCATGTCTGACTCTTTGCGACTCAGTGGAATGTGGCTCGCCAGGCTCCTCTGTTCATATGATTCTCCAGGCAAGAATACTGGAGCAGGTTGCCATGCCCTCCTCTGGGTATCTTCCCGACCCAGGGATCAAACCCGTGTCTCTTTACTTGACAGGTGTGTTCTTTATCACTAGCGCCACTTGGGAAGCCCATTATGCAATAATATGATGCTGGGAGCCAGCACGAGGAGTTCCACCCGTGGCAAAGGTCATGAGGTTAAGGAGTCCAACAGGCAAAGGCGAGTCGGGCCTTAAGGGAGCCTCGCGAATTTTCTCGAACATCTACCCCCAAAACCAGAGTCTGCCTGCCTTACTGCATTATACTCCCACCAACTCCTCTGACATTGACAGGGGGCTGTCCCCCACCACCTTCCTCTAAAAAGAATTAACTTAGAGCTCCAGCTAACAATCTCCCGCATATAAAAAGAATGTCTCGGCTTAAACCCCTCTGATAGCTTTCTAACTTACCTGACCAGTCTGTCCAGATTTTTACAACTAGGCATGTGAATTGTTTACGGCCCCCAACAACGAGAGGCACAAAGCTTAAAACATCTTAAAGATATAGAGCCTTTTCTAAGAAGCTAAAAATTATATTGGTGATGGGTTTCACTGTTGAGTCAATGACTGCTGCCAGGCCTCCATATTCTTTATCTTTTAGGCACCTAAAGGATATTAATCAATGTAATTGGGATATAGAAAAAGGAATATAGTAGTTTTGATGTTAGCAACACTAGACTTCTGAGTTAATGAACTTTCTCTTTGTTATAAATCACTGTACTCCTCTTTCCTTGTTATAAATTGTTGTGTCCTTGCTATATAAGAATGTAACTTTATTTAGTGCTGTCTGAGAGTGGCACCAGATTTTGGAAAAGAACAACACTATTAAGGCAAATAAGTTTTCTGGTTGACAGACTCTTATCAGAAAAGGGCCATAAAATGCTAATAGGCTTTCTGGCCAGAAGATGATGTAAATCACCTAAGACTTGTGTATACAGCTAGGTATGCAGAGAGAAAGCCTGGTCTTGATAAGAGTCAGAGCTGCTGATGCTGCATAACTTTGTATTATCCATTGATCTCTATGTACAACCAAAAGTATAAAAAGCTTTCCTGAACAATAAAGGATGGACCAGTTACTGGAAAGACTGGTTTCCCCCGTGGGGTCTTTTCTCCTTCTCTTCTTTTCTGGCTGAATTCCCATCTGGGGTGTGGTAAAAGGGCCATAAAATGCTAATAGGCTTTCTGGCCAGAAGATGATGTAAATCACCTAAGACTTGTGTATACAGCTAGGTATGCAGAGAGAAAGCCTGGTCTTGATAAGAGTCAGAGCTGCTGATGCTGCATAACTTTGTATTATCCATTGATCTCTATGTACAACCAAAAGTATAAAAAGCTTTCCTGAACAATAAAGGATGGACCAGTTACTGGAAAGACTGGTTTCCCCCGTGTGGTCTTTTCTCCTTCTCTTCTTTTCTGGCTGAATTCCCATCTGGGGCGTGGAGGCTCACCATGTCTACTTACTTGCCCTGGCTTCTAAGACCCAGGCGAGAGGGAGCCCAAGGTGAGGCACCCTCCTCTATTCAAGCGGGCGCAGGTGGCCTACATAGATGGTGTGGTTGTCTCGAGGTTTTATTAGCTTTCCATGTAAACCAAGTTATTCAGCCTCTTTTCTCCACTAATTTTCCTACTATACTATTCTTTCCTAATCTTATATTTCTAATTAAATAATTCTTTTCTAAGACATGACTCCATCTCCGCTTCGAATTCCCTGGATCCACCGGGGCTGGACCCCGGCAAGATGACATACTTAATAGGGTGACATGATATTAGTATTACATCAGTCTTATCCAAGAGGAAACTAGAGTTCAGTGAAGTGACACAACTTACTCATGTTTGTACAGTCAGTGTCAGAACCAGGATTCAAGCCAGACCTTGAGCTCTCTGTCTGGTAGGTTTTGGCTGCATATGTAATGCCAAGGTCAAATAGCAAGTTCCCTGGCTCGAATACAGATCTTGTTTCTTCACTTTCAGGGAGGAGGCAGAGGTTGAAAACTGTGATCCTCTTGTTCCTTTTATTTGCAGTCTGCACTGCACTTTTTTCCTTCCCTTTATGTGTATGGCTGATGCATAATGAGCAAGACTTTATCAGCTGGACTTGTAACGTATGGTCTGTGATGGCAGAATGGGGTTGCGCCCCCCATTGCCATCTGAATTGACCTTCAGAGTCAATATATGTCAAGATGAAGAATTTCAAAGGCAGACCCTCCAGAGTTATCCCGACAGCCCTTCAATTTGGCAAGTTACTTAACCAATAGGATCCTTGATTTCCTTGTCTTTACTATGAGGGCAGCAATGTCCAACTTGCAGGGACATTATGAATACTAAATGATAGACTGAAGATAAAGGTCTTGGCCCTAAAGAGATTCTCTCTCAATAGTAGCAATTCTCCTTATCCTGGAGTTATTTCCCTTTATACTTAAATTTTATACTTAAGTGAAATTGACACTTTCCTCCTTATCAAAAGTGTTAGTCGTTCAGTCATGTTTGACTCTTTGTGACCCTATGGACTGTAGCTCACCAACCTCCTCTGTCCAGTGAATTCTCTGGGCAAGAATACTGGAGTAGGTAGCCATCTCTTTTTCCAGGGGATCTTTCCAACCCAGCGATCAAACCTGTGTCTCCTGAATTTCAAGTAGATTTTTTACCATCTGGGCCACCAGGGAAGCCCTCCTTATCAAAAGTTGCTCAATATACAGGATTGGGAAGCAGAGGGAGGGAGGAGGAGGAGAGAAGCTCTTTCTAAATAGCTCATCATTATTTTAAAATGCTACATTATGGCAATTGACTTAGACATCAAAGCTGAGTTCAAGTTTCAGCCCCAGGATGAGTCCTGGGAAAATCATGTATTCTTTTCCAATGTCAGCTCACTCACTGGCTGAGTGGGCACCACAGCGCCCACTGCACAACAGCAGCTGTGACAACGGGCATGAAATGACGCTGCCACGAGCCCAGCCCCGGGGTGCAGCTGGATGAGCGCTGCCTGCTGTTCTGACTTGTTTACAAAGGCCGAGCCCGTGTGACCTGAGGCGATGACAGTGGGGCTCAGTGAGCTGCCTCTCTGGCTCCCATCTCTGCAGCTAGTGCTATGGGCACCTCCTCCCACTGCTCCTTAGAGCCCCCCAGGAAGATTAAGTTGGGGTTGTTCAGCTGGAGAAAAGCATGTTAAGGAAGCCCAGCCATGCTCTTCCCCATTGGTCCTCTGTCTCTACAGGGACCAGAAACAGGGATGACTTGCAGGAGGAGGGTGCATCAGTGAAAGGAAGAGCTTCCTGCTCAGAAGGCGAACAGATCCTAGAAGGACATCAGTCCAGGGATCTGGGATACTGTTCAAGGAGACCTTTAAATGCGGGAATGATGCTCATGCTTAGTAGCTGATCTGTCACAAAACAGGGGCCGGGGCCAAAGGATTTCTGAGGATTTCTTCAGTTCATGATTCTGTGGTTTTCTAGAAGTCAGAATCCCAAAGATGTCCTGTGCATTAGTATGATATATGCTCAGAACAGAAAGTCAGCCAGGGTGAACACACACACACCCCCATTCATGTCACTGTCTGTGCTCAGGGAGCTCCGTGCAGGCAGGCCCTTGGGAGGTCTCTTAACCTAGTGAGCCGGTGAGAAGAGGAGACAGGAAGGTTTGCACAGGAGGGGCACGTGGGGAACTAGGCTGAAATAGCAGTGGGGAGTGGGGGTGGTCTGTGCTGTCGAAATTGAGAGCCACCAGAGTTTAGTCCTCGAATGGACTGTGCTGTTAGCCAAGTTCAAGGACTTATGCCTGACAGCCCATAATATGCTTGGCTCTTTCTTGGAAGCTTGGTGAGGCCACTGTGTAGATGAGCAGAGAGGGGAGGCTTGGTCTGTGACCCCTAGTTCTGAACTGGGCCTTTGAACTTGTCCCTCCCTCTTCCTGGGGCTCTTCCTCAGGCCCCTGTGTACCTGGCACCGTCTCATCATCACCTGGTGTCCTCAAAGGCCACCCATACATGGCTCTGCTCCACAGCCTGCTCTCTTCAAGCTCCTCAGGATGCGCCTTGCTCTCTGAAGTGTTTTATTCATTTGTTACCTGTGTGTTGTCTTCCCTTTCCCAGAGAGTAAATCCTCTGGGTCAGGGACCTTATGTCCTTTCACCTTTTCATTCCCTCAGTGAACCCAGCACACAGAGGTGCTCTATACAGACTTGTTGAGGGAAGGATGAAGCTGAATTTCCCCTAGTCCAATAACTGGAGAGGGCAAGCGGGCTGGTAGCTGCCCAGTCCTATACCCACCCCCGTTTTCCCACCTCCTGCCAACTGGCTTGCTGCTTCTGGAAGAAGTTAATCAGGTCAAAAATAAATCCTAGAGAACTTCCCTGGTGGCCCAGTGGTTAAGAATCCACCCGCCAGTGCAAAGGACGCAGGCTCCATCCCTGGTCCGTGAAGATCCCGCATGCCATGGGGCAACTAAGGCTGAGTATCAGAACTCCTGAGCCCACACTCTAGAGCCCATGCTCCGCAGCAAGAGAAGTCAATGCAATGTGAAGCCCGGGCATGGAAGCTAGGGATTAGGCCACACTGGCCGCAACTAGAGAAACCATGCATGCTGCAATGGAGACCTAATATAGCCAAACATAAATAAAATAAATAAATAAATCCTAGAACATTGACCAAAAATCTGCATCTGGGCCTGAGGCTGGGCCCTGCCTGATTCTCCCCTTCAGCCCCAGACTTCTAGAAGCTTCCTTGACTTTCTCTTCTAGCAGATATCTTGAAAACTTTTCCCAGGTGAGTTTCACCTCTCACTGAGCTGGCTGCCAATGAGAACTCATTTCCAGGTGTGCCTGTATGTGTTGTCAGGGATTTCCCAGCCTTGGGGCTCTTGGGTGTTGCCTGCCTTGCCCTGAGGGCACAGGCCCAGGGCAAGCTGAGCCTGTGGGTCTCAGTATCTGCTTGAACCAAACACACTTCCTGACATCTCCCAGGGCTGGTTCTCTCATTGAGAGGTCCCGGTAGGACCCTAGTGCCCGGCCCCAGTTCCTTGACTCCCATTTGGGAAATGATACTCCCACAGAGAAGACATCTGATGGCCAGATAGGAGGGAGGCACCCCCACCTCCCTTCCCACACTCTGTGCTGTGATTGTGAACTTGGTCTCCTGAGAACAAAAACAGCATCCTGTGTTTGCTCCTACTTGGTGGCCAGGCAGTCCAGCAGGCCATTTGGCGGTCAGCCCAAGGAAGGGAGTCTCCAGGTACTACTGCTGGGGCGGGCACCGGAGGGAGGACAATTTGTATTGACCTCAAGTTGTCTATGGGGTTGCACAGAGTTGGACATGACTGAAGTGACTTAGCAGCAGCAGCATGGGCCAAAGGGCAAAGCAGCTGGGTGGTGGGGCAGAGGCCTCTCACCAGAGGGAAGTGGGAGGTACTTGGCTGCTGAGATTCCCAGGGAGACCCTCAGATCTCTCGCCCATGAGGAAGAAGCCCGAGCCCTCAGTCACTCCAGACCACCACGGTGGGGGCACAGGGCCGGGGCACCAGGGCACCTTTAATGCCTTTGCCTCTCGGGCAGTCACCCCCACTAATTGTTGGGAAGGCAGCCATGTGGGTGGGGACAGCAAGCATTACTGAAAATCTGTAGACATGAATGGTTTGGGACATCCTGGCTGTTCCCAGTGAGTGATTTTGTTACTCTTTGTTCATTACCCACTTAGAGGAAAATAGAAACTTCTTTCCAGTTCTCCAGGGCCTAGACAGGGCAAGCTGCCAGACCTTTCTTCAAGGAAACAAAGAGCTTGCAAATAAGGGTTCCCAGGAGATGTGATCAAATGCTCTCAAGTCAACCGGAGAGGGTTGTGACCCTGGAAATGGCACCACTCTCAGGGTTGGTGAGTCACTTTGAATGACTGGAGACCACCCTCTAGCCTGGCACTCAAGGAGACCATCCCCTGTTCCAACCCCTCAGGAGACCACGCCCTACTCCATATCCCAGAGACACCAAGAGCACACATGCTGTGGTACCCAAGAAAAAGTGAGTGGCCACTGGTTTAATAGCAACTGCTACCTTCCTCCCGTTCAGGAGCAAGAGCTGTGGATTGGTTTTTATAAAATGCACCAAAGTTCTGAAAATAAACACTCTATCAATAATAAATGGAATGGAAATAGGAGCAAACAAGTCAAAGGAAGATGAGGTGGAAGAAGAACCAGTCAATTTCCTTTGAATGCCCTCATATCCATAAATGTCAAAGGAACAGAAACCCTGAAAGTTTCCTATTCACACAGAATGCCAGGAAGAAAAAAATCTCTTTGGGGGAAGATGCAGAGAAACTTGAGTTTAATAAGTCAAAACTTATTAGCCAGAAATAGGGAACCTGCTGCAACATTCAATTCTAAAAACAGAAACTGGTTATTGTAACTTTTTCAAGCTCTCTAATTTTTTAGGACAATTTTTTTAGAACTCTATTCACAGACACAAATTGAAAAACAAGCATTTTAATGTCCGGTTAAGTTCAGTTAGAGTGGCTTTTTTTGGTAAAGCATCTCTCCACCAAACATCTCAGCCTTCTAAGGAAGACTCAGTTAAACTCCCAAAGGAAGTGTGTGCTAAGTCGCTTCAATCATGTCCAACTCTTCGCAACTCTATGGACTGTAGCCTGCCAGGCTCCCCTGTCCATGGGGATTATCCCTCAAGAACACTGGAGTGGGCTCCCAGGACCTCCTCCAGGGGATCTTCCCGACCCAGGAATCAAACCCACGTCTCTTCTGCCTCCTGCATTGGCAGGCGGGTTCTTTACCACTAACGCCGCCTGGAGGTGGCTGTTGCTTTCAGTGGCTGAGCCGTGTCTGACTCTGCGACCCCGTGGACTGCAGCACACCAGGCTTCCCCGTCCTTCACCATCTCCTGGAGTTTGCTTAAACTCATGTCTATTGAGTCTTTGATGGCATTCTACCATCTTGCCTCTGGCACCCGCTTCTCCTCCTGCCCTCAGTCTTTCCCAGCATCAGGGTCTTTTCCAGTGAGTCGGCTCTTGACATCAGGTGGCCAAAGTATTAGAGCCTCAGCTTCAGCAACAGTCCTTCCAGGGAAGATTTAGGACTGATTCCTTTAGGATTAACTGGTTTGATCTCCTTGGTGTCCAAGTGACTCTCAAGAGTCGTCTCCCGCACCACAATTCAAAAGCATCAGTCCTTCAGTGCTCAGGCTTCTTTACGGCCTGACTCTCACAACCATACATGACTACTGGAAAAACCATAGCTTTGACTAGGAACTTTGTCTCTGCTTTTTAATGCATTGTCTAGATTGGTCATAGCTTTTCTTCCAAGGAGCAAGCATCTTTTAATTTCATGGCTGTAGTCACCATCTGCAGTTATTTTGGAGCCCAAGAAAATAAAGTCTGTCACTGTTTCCATTGTTTCCCCATCTATTTGCCATGAAGTGATGGGACTGGATGCCACGACCTTCATTTCTTGCATGTTGAGTTGTAAGCCAGCTTTTTCACTCTCCTCTTTCACTTAGCACCACCTGGAAAGCCCCTCAAAGAAAGTGTCTATAAACTTTAACATTCTCTTTGAAAACTTTTCCCTCCAGAGCCCTGGTTCTCACCTTGTGCTCCACTCAATGAGTATTTTCATTTAACACAGATCAAAGCTTTAGAGGAAGAAGTCCTTTCTGACAACGAAATCTCAAACATCAGCCTGTGGCTAGATAAGGAGAAGACAGGCATCAGCGTGCACCAGTGAACCCATACCATGTACAGCTTTGGGTCAGGAGGGCTAAACCTTCCCCAAAACAAATCACACACACACACAAATAATCAGTGAATTTTCAGGAGAAAAAGTAGGACAAGTAATGTGTGTGCTACAGAAAAGGCAATAGCAACCCACTCCAGTGCTTTTGCCTGGAAAATCCCATGGACGAAGGAGCCTGGTGGGCTGCAGTCCATGGGCTCGCTAAGAGTCAGACATGACTGAGCGACTTCACTTTCACTTTTCACTTCCATGCATTGGAGAAGGAAATGGCAACCCACTCCAGTGTTCTTGCCTGGAGAATCCCAGGGACGGCGGAGCCTGGTGGGCTGCTGTCTATGGGGTCGCACAGAGTCAGACACGACTGAAGCTAGTGGGACTTCTCTAGTGGCTCAGACAGTAAAGAATCTGCCTGCAATGCAGGAGAACTGGATTTAAGCCCTCGGTCAGGAAGTTCCCCTTAGAAGGAAATGGCAACCCACTGTAGTGTTCTTGCCTGGAGAATCCCATGGACAGAGGAACTTGCTGGGCTACAGTCCATGGGATCAAAAAGAGCTGGACATTACTGAGTGATGAACACTCACTTTCCACTTGCTAATTAACTTCAGAGACCTAGAGCTGTATTTCATCCCCAGGTATGAAACTATTAACAGCAAACATGGTGTTTTTAGTAATATTTTAATAAAATTTTATCACTGCAAATCTATTTGAATGTTTTATAGCGTCATCATTATCATTTATTAATTCATCAAATATATACTGTATTCCTACTTGTGTGCTCTGGAAACTACAAAGATGAATTTAAGACCTAGTGTACTGGGAGAGTTTGCTAAACTTGTAATTTGAACCTGCTATTATTAGCTGTAGAAATTATTATAACACAAGGCGGTCTGTGGTAAGTGACACTTAGAGAGGGGACAATCAAGGGGGCCAGAGGGGCAACTTCATTTGACCAATGTAGACCCAGGGCTGACACATGGTAATCACTCAGTCAACATTATTACATTAAGAAGGAACCAAACAAAGTAACAAGTGATGCTATAGACTGAAACTTTGTGGCCACTCAGAATTTATATTTTAAACCCTAATCCCCATGGAATTGTATTCAATCAGTTCAGTTCATTCAGTCGCTCTGTCCTGTCCAACTCTTTGTGATCCCATGGACTGCAGCACTCCAGGCTTCCCTGTCCATCACCAATCTCCAGAGCTTGCTCAAACTCATGTCCATTGAGTCAGTGATGCCATGCAACCATCTCATCCTCTCTTGTCCCCTTCTCCTCCTGCCTTCAATCTTTCCCAGCATCAGGGGCTTTTCAAATGAGTCAGTTCTTTGCATCAGGTGGCCAAAGTACGGGGGCTTCAGCTTCAGCATCAGTCCTTCCAATTAATATTCAGGACTGATTTCTTTCAGGATTGACTGGTTTGATCTCCTTGCAGTTCAAGGGACCTCAAGAGTCTTCTCCAATATTGCAGTATATTCAATATCTTAAGATAAACCATATGGAACATAATATGAAAAAGAATATATATATATATAAATATATAAAGTACATATATAACTATATATAAAAAAGAATGCCATGGTGGTGGTTTACTTGCTAAGTCGTGTCCAGCTCTTTGTGACCCCATGAACTGTAACCTGCAACGCTCCTCTGTCCATGGGATATCCCAGGCAAGAATAGTGGAGTGGGTTGCCATTGCCTTCTCCAAACATCTTCCCGACTCAGGGATAGAACCCATATCTCCTGCATTGCAAGCAGATTCTTTACCACTGAGCCACCAGGGAAGCCCCCAAAAGAATGTGTGTATGTGTGCATATCTGAATCACTGTGATGTACAGCAGAAATGAACACAACATTGTAAACCAACTATATTTCAATAAAAAAAATCCTGACCTCCTATGTGATAATATTAAAGGTAGGGGCTTTTGAAAATGATTAGATCATAAGGGCAGGACCCTCACAAAATGGAGCAGTGACCTTATAAGAAGAGATATGAGAGCTGGCTTTCTGCTCTCCTGTGAGCGCACAATGAGAAGCTGGCTGTCCATGAATCAGGAAGTGGCTTCTCACCAGCTACTGGATCTCCTAGTACTTTGACCTTGGACTTCCCAGCGTCTGCATCTGTGAGAAATAAATTTGTATGTTTCTAAGCCACCTGGTCTATGGTGCTCTGTGTTAGCAGCTCAAATGAACTATGCAGAAAGGTCTTAGAAGAGAAATATGAGGAAACTAGGAGATGGCCAAGTCACAGATGAGACTGTCTCAAGAATGAAAGCACATAAAGTAGGGCTGAGAAAAGTTATTAAAAAGTGTTCAGTTTCAGCAAGGTGAAAAACAAATCCTAATGTTTAATTTTTATGTAGCTAGATAATGTTTTGAAATTAATTTGAAAGCTTTTCCTCCTATATTTTCTCTTTTTTCCCCCATTGCACATTGGCTGCTCTCCTCCCCAAGCCATTTAAGTAGAAGAAAGTCCTGCTCTCCATTGCTTCAAGGGAAATGTGCCTGTAAGATGTCCTGGATAAGCTCAGAAGACAAAGAGGATTCGCAGAGACAGTAGAAGACATCCAGGGCTTGGCTGAAAGAAGCAGAGGGACTTGGGAGAAGTTAGAGGCAAAGAGGCACTTGATGTAAAAGAAAAGAAGGGGAGAGAGCAAGAGAGAGAGAATTTCCCAGGACTGGGGTGGAGAAGTGAGACGGGTGCGTGATGGAATGATGAGTGCTCACACTGCCTCCAGAAACATGGGAAGCTTCCAGAAGGAAGGGCAAACCTGAGATCACAGGGGCAGTGGCTCCCAGGTTCTCCCTAAGTTCCATGTCCAAAGAGGCACTTACTTTGGAGAGCCTCTGGTGGGAAAGCAGTGGACACCCCAGCAGGAACTTGGGCGAGCAGATGACAAGGACCAGGGGTCACTCTCAGTGTCTGACTCACATGTAGCCTCCGAATCTCAAAGAGACTCCAAGTAAAAAACCCCAAATGTGTGTATCTAAATCTAATGTCAGAGCCCTCCCTCTTAGTCACCATGCCTTTCTGATCCTGATGGTTTAAAGTTTATCCAAATAATTTATACAGAAAAGAAAGAAATAATCAAAACAAATGTGAATGTCTGTATATACACACACACACACACACACACACACACACATAATTTCAATAAGCATATATCCTCCTTTTCCAGATTTTGTGGGATTTTATCTGCATCTTCTAGTGAACAGTCAAGTCCAACAATTCTTTTGACCTGGTCTAGAGGAAATGGCAACCCACTCCAGTGTTCTTGCCTGGAGAATCCCAGGGACAGGGGAGCCTGGTGTCTATGGGGGTCATACAGAGTCGGACACAACTGAAGCGACTTAGCAGCAGCAGCAGCAGAAAAAGTTGCTAGGATAGAAACAATAATAATAACAATAATAAGGCAGACTTGGGGGGAAAAAATCTCATAAGAAGAGAGATGAGAAATGATGATTCATTTTCTCTGCTCATACCCAGGAATGGGTTAATAGTAGTCAGTGGGGGTCACTTTTAGTGAATAAGAAACTGATAGAAAAGGGAGAAACAAAGAGAGTGTGGGGTGGAGAAGAAGAATGCAAATAAAGGTAGAGCAAAAGGATAGAAAAAGCTTGATGGAGAGGAAAAAAACACAGAGGGAAGGATATGATGGGCAGAAAGCAAGGAGACGAGTGTGTCCCCAACACTCCAGCCCCAAGGAATCCTATTAGGCAGCAAAAATGAGATTATTGTATTTTCACTTTGCCACTATATGCAAATGACTCAATTTAACTGCTAAACATGTTGTTATTGAATTCTGAGAAATCCCCTTCATAAAATGTAATATTTTTGTGACAATATTGTCAGCAATACCAGATTGCTTTTCTATTTTAGTTAAGCTTTTATCCGAGTCTAGTATATGTCATCCACTCTCAGATTCCAAGTGATTGCTTTTATGTAATTTTTGTGTAAGCAAGAAATAATAACATGCTTAGAAATGTGAGAAATGTGTTAACCTTCCCATTATTTTCCCATGCCCAGGAGAATTAGAGGGTGGGCCAAAATGCGGAATGTAATTATTTCTCATGATGAATTTTTATTTATGTTAATATCCTTGAGAGCCTACATATCTGTTATTAACCACATTCATTTGTTTTGTCCCGGCCTTTATATCCTGTGGCTTTAATCCTTCTACTTTTAAAGCTTTTTGCATAAACTGACAAAAGACTTTTAAAGCCTGTAAACAAAGGATTGTGAAATCACACTTTCTATCTCTGACACATTTACTAGTCTTTGGTCACATCATTGTAATTCCAATCAAATTTAAAAAAAAAAAAAAAGAGGTGGAAACTCCACCCCTGCAGTCCCTAATACTAGTCTATCAAAGAGGAATTCCATGTATTTTTTATTTCCTAAATGTCTATTCACTTAGATGACTACTCAGACGCATAGTTTTCCCTCCTCCAGAATTCATCAGTGAGAATCAAGGAGGGAAGCCAATGGAGGGAATGTTTGGTATGATCCATCAGTCATAAACAATGCACACATTCCAGATCACAGCCATGCAGAAATCTGCTGTATCCAGCCTCTTAGTCCAGACAGTTCTATATGGTCAAGGACAACAGTGACTTTCTCAGGTATGATGATTTTGTCTGGGGAGTCAGTCAGCAACAGGATTAGTGTGATGATTAATCTTCTGTGTCAGCTTGGCTGGGCCACAGTAAACAGATATTTGGTCAAACATTATGGCAGATGTTTTGCTGAAGGCATCTTAGATGTGATTTACACTTAAATCAGTGGGCTTTGAGTAAAGCAGGTTGCCCTCCATAATGTGGGGCGCCTCACCAGATCAGTTGAAGCCATAGTAGAGAAAAGACTAAGATCGCCTGAGGACCAGGGAATTATGCCTCCAGATAGCCTTATGAACATGAATTACAGCCTCAACTCCTCCCTGGATCTCTAGCCTGTCCACCTGCTCTCCAGATTTTAGACATATCAGCCCTCAAAATTGTATGAGTCATTCTCTTAAGATAAATAACTTTCTGTCTATACACACACATGCACACACACACACACACACACACACAACACACACTATTGGTTCTGTTTCTCTGTAGAACCCTGACTAATGCGAATAGGTAGGGTCTAATTTGCAATTATAAACCATTGATCGGCTGGGCTTATTGTCCACTACTGAGTCACTGCTGATATCAAGGTTTGTCACGACTGACAAGCAGGCACAGAAATCATATTCTAAGACCATTTTCCTGAATTACACTTTTTTTTTTAACTGCCGTATCAACAGAGTTACCTATGTAAATTAAGATCTCTCAGGAGATACTTAACTCTTGCTTGAAGCAAGGTGATACCTGAACATCCCATATGCATCCATTTTAAAGACCTCCAGCAAAGCAGGTGACCTCAAATGGGACAGAGATATTGAGGCAAAAAAGGATAAAGGTCCCTATATTGTTAGGGGCTTTCCTAGTGGCTCAGTGTAAAGAATCTGCCTGCCAGTCAGGAGACTCAGGTTCATTCCCTGGATCAAGAAGATACCCTGGAGGAGGAAATGGCAACCCACCCCAGTCTTCTTGCCTGGAGAATTCCATAGACTTAGGAGCCTGGTGGGCTATAGTACACTGGGTTGCAAAGAGTTGGACAAGACTTAGCCACTGAGCACGAGGATGATATTGATATAAACCCAGTCATTGCGGGTGTATCGGTTAGTTTTTGCTGTGTAACACACTTCACCCCAAATATAAAGATTTCTCATTCTTACTATTGCTCCCAAGTCTGTGGTTCCCTGAGAAGTTCTGCAGTCAGCCTGGAGCTGGCTGGTGCTCTGTCTAAGATGACTGACTCGAATATCTGGCCAGAAGGGCTGGCTGTCCACTGGTGCCAGTTGAACCCCATGTCTCTCGTTCATCAGGTTTTCTTGGTCTTATTCATGTGGAGGCAAGGGTTTCCAGCAGAAAAAGAGGCAAAGCCCCAGTGCACAAGCACTTTCCAAGCCTCTGTGGATCACATCACACTTGTTTATGGACCATGGGCTAAAGCCACACGGCCACGCCCAGATTTAGGGACATGGGAAGAATGGCAAGGTCACATAAATAATCATGGCAGTCACGTTGCAAAGAGGCATTTAGATAGGGATGGGAGGAATTTTGGGCCACATTTCACCACCCACAGACCCCTGAGTGAGCCACGGTAGTGTACACGTGAGGAGAGGGTGGCCAGCTGGCAATGACCTCTCTGAGAAATGCATTAAAAGAAACGGTAAAAATTAAATGGAAGCTACAGTGATCAGGAGGGCCAAAGATGAGTTTATTTCTTACTTGAAAGTGAAAGTAAAGTTGTTCAGTCGTGTCCAACTCTTTGCGACCCCATGAACTGTAGCCCACCAGGCTCCTCTGTCCATGGGATTTTCCAGGCAAGAATACTGGAGTGGGTTGCCATTTCCTTCTCCAGGATTTCTTACTTACGTTCTTTTAAAAAGCTGAGACATAATGGAAAAGAATCAATGACATGTAAGAGACACAAGATTTTGTAAAAAGAAGAGGTGCGCAGGTGAGGTGAGGTCAAGCCAGGGAGAGTCTCCTTTTGTCTGCTTCACAAATTGGACTCTGTGGAAAATTCTGTTTAAAAAAATAAAGGGATTCCATTTACTGAAAAACCTTTGCATAAAGTCACTACCTTCAAAAAGGGAGAGTACTTTTGAGACTCTGAGACTCAAAAGCAAATGGGCAGAGAGATTTACACAGAAAAGGACTGAGGTCAGAGGATGGAGAGACAATAAATGGGAGCGGAGTCAGCTCTTGAAGACCAGCAGCTGGGGTGATGACCCTGGGGCATGGGAGGGAGTCATGGGGAAGAGCTCTGACTAGGGTGGCCTTGAGGGCACTGATGGGGGGTGGATCAGAGATGGCAAGGGGAGCGAGGAGTTCAGCAGTCCTTTGTTGAGGGTAATCCATGCATTTTGCCATCCTTCTCCAGCCTTTCAACTCCAGGGTGGTCCGGAGTGCGTGGGGGGTCAGCCTCAGTGTACAGATTGTGGGAGGGCAGACTGGAAGTCAGCGAAGTTGGGACTTGGTGGGAGCCCGTCTAACTAGAAGGGCCCCCAGAGCCTGCTCTGGTCGGAAGGCGGATCCGAGTGGTTGGAGGGCTTGGAGCTTGCACATTGTAGTCAGTGAGTGTGAGGCCAGAGTTGCTAACTGCTAAGTAGATTTTGGTGCAACTTGACATCTAGATGGATGCAGTGCAGAATCAGTCCCATACATCAGATTCCAAGGGCTTTCTCCGTCTCACAGGCAAAGCATGTGATGTTTGAGTGCAAAGGAAAAAGATATTACCAAATCCCAGCTGCTTCCCTTGCTGTGCTGTGTCGTGCTAAGTCGCTTCAGTTGTGTCTGACCCCTTGTGAGCCTATGGACTGTAGCCCTCCAGGCTTCTCTGTCTGTGGGATTCTCCAGGTAAGAATATTGGAGTGGGTTGCCATGCCCTCCTCCAGAGCATCTTCATCGACCCAGGGATCAAACCCTCCTCTCTTACATCCTCTGTTTTGTCAGATGGGTTCTTTACCACTAACACCACCTGGGAAGCCCTCCCCTTGCTTTACGCCAAGTGGTTTGACTGGGAAGGATCTTCTGATCTGTGGGCTACAGATTTTAAATGAATCAGACAACACAGGCTTCTCATTTGCATGTGGTGAAATATTCATAATGGTAATTTACTAGAGAACAAGGACCAAGGCTGGTGTGGATCTATTAGAAAAACGATGTGCTCCTTTGATCCCTTCCTTGTTTCATCCCCATAGCAGCTCTTTCCTGGATTCTTTCCTAGATTCATTAAAGGAGAAGGTTTGAGGAAATGAACTCAGCAATTTTGTGCAGAGGAAAAGGCACAAACTTTCCCCCACTGCAGACCCAATTTTAAACCCAGCCATCCTGGAGTTTGGGGGACATGTATATATATGGCTGAGTCCCTTGGCTGTATCCTGAAACTATCACAACATTGTTTATCAGCTATACTCCATTACAAAATAACAAGTTAAAAAAAAGTGAAACTGGCCACTCTGAGTTACTAATACACAAGGAGCAGATGTCTGCTAACAGTTCATGGGAGTCTGGGGAACAGCCCTCTCTGGAAGCACACTCTGCTGAGAAGGCTCCATCACACCCTCTAAATAGCAGTCTGCATGAAGCAAATTTTGCCCCCGGCTCTTCAGACCTTTGACAGACTGGGGAGTCATAAGCACCTGTTTCCACAGGAACCTCGTGAACTGACAGTGGCAGACTCACCTAGTGACAAGTGAGAGACAGCGGGTAGGGCAGGAGGCCTGCCAAGTCGGGTCGTGGGCGAGTCGGCTGGGGAAGGTCAGACTCCTGCTGCAACTGTGATGCACTGAGGGCCCAGCAGAGGATGGCGGGCCTGTTTTTTTCTTGCTCTTCATCTCAGACTGAAAAGCTGAGATTAATTCCCTGTCTGAAAGGAAGCTCTTCCTTACCCTGCTGGCACCAACAAACCCGATGGTGGCCCCAGTTTAAAGATTTCTCTGTGCCGAGGATGATAAGACAGAAGAGTTGAGGGAGGACCTTGTCCCTGCCGGGTGGCAGGGGTGTTCTGCAAGAGAACAGCTCTCTCTGCTCCCTCCCTCCTATCAGCCACTCCCGAAATATGATGCATAAAGTGACGGGGGCTAGGCACAAACCCTGGGCACAAACTGGCTTAGGAACCTGGAGGTACTAGGACTGATCCCTAAACTGATGAAGCCTAGCAGCCTTCTCCCAGCTCTTCTGACCTCTCACTGCTATTTCAGCCCAGCTAGGGGCAATTTCTGACTCTTTTCTTACATACTGAACACCAAAGCATCTGCTGGAAAGGACACATGTGTAAATACAGCCCAGCTAAGATCCTCTGCAATCCTGACCTACTCTATGAGTTGCTCAGAACCCTCCTCAGAAGCAAGAAAGAACACAGAAAAATATGAACTGGTTGGTTTCCTTAGCAGTTCTGGATTTCAAAGCAACCTCTTAACCTCCCAGCCTCCAACGCGGTGCTGACATTGTCTGTGATTTCAGACCTAAAGCAGAGCTCTGTTCTTCTTTATGAGGCTTTGACCCTAGGGGCAGTTTTGTCACCTCCCAGTCCCATAATAAATTTAATAGGTTGTGGTATTACCTTCATGTGCCTGGAGTCTTGGCAAGGGTCACTGTCTATCAACTATAAAAAGACAAAATGCTGACTCTTTGGCCTCAAACTTCAGATTCCATTGTGATTGATTCGTCAGATGGATGAGGCACAAAATTCAGCACTGGTTTTTTTTTTTGTTTGTTTGTTCTTTTCCCCCCAAGAGACCTATCTGATGGAAATCATCTTTGACCTCAAAAAACTCAAGTTTGTATCAGATTCCTCACCTGGTCACCCTTGGGTTTGGCAGCAGAATAAAAGAGCGTTACTGAGGTGAGGGATGATCAGTGCTTCCCAGCTAGACAGTCCTCCTCCCACTGCAGCCCCCTGTCCCCACCTTTCCAGCTAGGATTCTGCAGGCCACGCCCAGCTGCCGACTGGCCCCTTTACTACATGTGCAAGCCTCCAGCACCCTCAGCCCCATGGGCGCCCCAACACCCCAGCTGCTACAGATTTCAGATTTAGGAGGTGAGTGAGGCTGGCTTGATCAAGAACTTTGAGGGACCCAGAGAGAAGGACCAGTTAAAATCATTCTCAACCAATGGCTAGTGATGAAGGAATCCACATAATAAATGTTTTCAAAAAGTCAGTTTATTGTCCACTGGGGGGGTTTGAGAAGAAGAGTTTTTATGATTCATCTGTTTAAAAGGCTTTTTATGTGATAAGCTCATTGCATTCCTGGTAGAGTAGATCCTTCATTATTCACAAAGTCAATACTGGGGGCCACATAGAAATTTGAATGAGTCTCAATTCTCTAACTTGATGGTGTAAACATCACAGGGGAGCTTCTAAATACGGATTTCTGTGCCAGGACTTGAAGCATTCCAGTTCCAAAGGCCGAAGATTGGGAACTGAAATCTGCTTTTTAATGAACATCCAGAAGATCCCAGTGTAGGTGAGCTACAGAACACTGTTTGTAGTTTACCATTTGCAGATAATCCATATTCACAGAATCATAATGTTTTAAAAGTGGATCCATGGCAGAAAACCTAATAGGAGAGTAATTGAAAGTGGCTTTGGGGTCAATCATCTGAGCATTCTGCTTTATCACGCTTCTCCTGAAAATAAAAATAAACTCTGTGATTTCCACAGAAATATCTAGTGAAGGTCTTATGGCCATGGCCCCACCACACACATGTTGGTATTATATGGAAGGTCCCAGGGGAGGCTGGCTAAGGCCCTGTGACATCCTAATATCACCTGAGCACTAAGCCAGCTGCAGGACCCACAGCTCAGCCACCCCCACCCCAGGGCCTTTCTCTCTTTCCCTGTCCTTGCCATTCCAGTGGTCCTTGGCACTCAGAGAAACTTCTGAAGCCACCAGGCAGGTGAACCAGAGAAGAAGAATTTGCAGAATCTTCTTGGACTTGGAACCCATGGAAGGGGGCAGATACAGTGCATGGAACTGAGCAGCGTGACTTTGTCACATCTGGGAAAATCCTGGCCCAGCCAGGCCAAAGAGAAAGCACACACAAGTTCAATCTCTTTGTGATTGTCTGACACGGCAGGCCTGTTTTAGGACCTCCATCCACTGAAGGAGGAAGGGCAATGAACCGTGTGTAGGGCGGGTTTTCATTTCCTGACCCCCAACAATGACCAATGACCTTCAGTAGGTCCCTGTGACCAGAGGAACTGGAGGGTTATGCTCTGTCATTAACTCCTCCAGTTAAAGTCATTGTAATGACAGGGAAAAGAGGTAGAGACCAGGCTCTCCCAACATGGGAGCAAGTGCAGACAGAGGGGCCAGAGGCTTTCAACATCTGTGACGCTGGCCCACAGAGACTCAAACCATAGGGCCGAGAATGTGCCTAACACCTAAGAGCTAAAAGGGAGCCTAGAAATGTTTCAGTTTAACGGTTTCATTTTACAGTTGAGAAACCAGCCCGCAAAAATAAAGTGACTTATACAAAGTACACTATAGAATTAGTTACACAACTAATGGAGATTAGCTGTTGAATTGTATCTTCACCCAAAGGAGCCGGATATACAAGCTTCTCTGTCAGAAATAAAATGTTTCTCTTTCATATAATTCTTCTTCAAATCTTGGTTGAATGGAAACAGAGATCAAGAGACCCCTGGAAAAATGCAATGAGTGAATTCAGCCTTCTTGATGATGGTGAGCATTTGACAGTGTGAAATTTAAAGAGAAATGAATTCCAGACACTGAACTTTGTTTTTAATTAATTAACCAATTTTATTTTTGTTCATTTATTTAGCTGTGCTGGGGATTAGTTGTGACAAGCGGCATCTTTGCTCTTCATTGTGGCATGTGGGATTTTTATCTGTGACATGTGGAATCTGGCTCCCTGACCAGGGATCAGACCAGAATCATCTGCATTGGGTGCAGAGTCCTAGCCACCGGACCATCAGGGAAGTCCCTAGACACTGAAATTTTATAACCTCAATCACCTTTGGGAGCCTGAGGTTTCTTTCCTTCTGTCTCTGCCTCTGAATGGCCACTGGAATGTTGGTTTTTTGTTGTTGTTTTTTTTTTTTTTTTTTTTGGTGGCAGCTCTCCTTATGACCGGAGAAGGCAATGGCACCCCACTCCAGTACTCTTGCCTGGAAAATCCCATGGACAGAGGAGGGGCCTGGTAGGCTGCAGTACATGGCGTAGCAAAGAGTTGGGCACAACTGAGCAACTTCACTTTCACTTTCCACTTTGATGCATTGGAGAAGGAAATGGCAACCCACTGCAGTGTTCTTGCCTGGAGAATCCCAGGGACGGGGGAGGCTGGTGGGCTGCCGTCTATGGGGTCACACAGAGTCAGACACGACTGAAGCGACTCAGCAGCAGCGGCTCCTATGACAGCAGCATGGCTCTTGACTGCTCAGGCCAAGCCTATAACAATGAGCTTCAAAGGAATTTGGAGACAAATTCTTTACAAAGCATTCTGACCCAGGTAAATCAAGCCTTTGGCTTGCATCCCAGGGCTGGAAAATCAAGCAGGTCCAGCTACCTGTCAAGTCAATGGGCAACAAGACCTAGTTAAGCTGACATGCATGCCACACACCCCACCCTGAAATATCTAGAAAATCTTGACACCATGCACCCAGAGTTGGAAGAAATGCCCCAGCAGGCTCGTGGTGTAAACTTAGATTTATTTGTTCAGTCACCCAGTCATGTCTGACTTTTTGTGACCCCCATGGACTGCAGTGCGCCAGGCCTCCCTGTCCCTCACCATCTCCCAAGTTTGCCCAAGTTCATGTCCTTTGTGTCAGTGATGCTATCAAGCCATTTCATCCTCTGACTTCCTGGTCTCCTTTTGCCCTCAATCTTTCTCAGCATCAGGGACTTTTGCAATCAGTAGGCTATGACCATCAGATGACCACAATACTGGAGCTTCAGCTTCAACATCAGTCCTTCCAATGAGTATTCAGTGTTGATTTCCCTTACAACTGACTGGTTTGATCTCTGTGCAGTCCAAGGGACTCTCAGGAGTCTTCTCCAACACCACAGTTCAAAGGCATCAATTCTTTGGCCTTCTGCCTTCTTTATGGTCCTGCTCTCATAACTGTGTGTGACCACTGGGAAGACCACAGCCTTGATTATATGGACGTTTGTTGGCAGAATGATGTCTCTGCTTTTCAACACACTGTCTAGGTTCGTCATAGTTTTCCTGCAAAGAAGAAATCATCTTCTGATTTCATGGCTGCAGTCACCATCCGCAGTGATTATAGAGCCCAAGAAGAGGAAATCTATCACTACTTGCACCTTCTCTCCCCTTCTATTTGCCATGAAGTAATGGGGCCGGATACCATGATCTTTGTTTTTGTTTTTTTTGATATTTAGTTTTAATCCAGCTCTTTCACTCTCCTCCGGCACACTCATCACACTTTAGTCCCTCTTCATTTTCTGCCATTAGGGTGGTATCATCTGCATATCTGAGGTTGCTGATGTTTCCTCCACCTATCTTGATTCCAGCTTATAACTCACCCAGCAACTCACCCAGCCAGCATTTCTCATGATGTACTCAGCATACAGGTTAAACAAACAGGTGACAGACAGCAGACAACCCGGTCGTACTCCTTTCTCAATCTTGACCCAATCAGCTGCTCCATACAGGGTTCTAACTGTTGCTTCTTGACCCATATACAAGTTTCTCAGGAGACAGGTAAGGTGGTCTGGTATATCCATCTCTTTAAGAGCTTTCCACAGTTTGTTATGATCCACAAAATGCTTCAGCATAGTCAATGAAACAGAGGTAAATGTTTTCCGGAATTTTCTTGCTTTACCTATGATCCAGCAAGTGTTGGCAATTTGATCTCTGGTTCCTCTGCCTTTTCTAAACCCAGCTTGAACATCTGAGAGTTCTTGGTTCACATACTGTTGAAGCCTAGCATGCAAGATTTTAAACATGACCTTACCAGCATGGGAGATGAGTGCAATTGTCTGATGGTTAGAACATTCTTCAATACGACCCTTCTTGGGAATTGGGATGAGGATTGCCCTTTTCCAGTCCTGTGGCCACTCTTGGGTCTTACAGATTTGCTGACATATTGAATGCAATGCTTTGATGGCATCAACCTTGGGTTAGGGTGTTGTAAATTCCAAAACTTCATATTTTCAACAGCCCCACAAACAGGCTCGGAGCATCCCACCCAGATGACTAGGTGCACTTGGGAGACATGGCTGGTACTTGTCACAAGTTCCCCTTCTTACCCTCCCCTAACAGTGACCTAGTGTTGACATTCAAACAAAGTAGTGAAATGCCCTCACACCTTTGGTTGTATTCTCCATCCTACCCCCAATAAAGACACTTGCCCACAGGTCCTCGCTTTCTCGGCTCCCCATCTGCTTGGGAATGCCTGCTTTCTTGCTCACTCTCATCCCCGTAGCCTGCTTATGGCACGGATCTGAGTATAATAACTTTTGTTGTCTGCACCCCTCACTCATGTCCCCTCTTGCGGCCACATCTGACTGAACATCATGAAAAAAATACAAATAGCAGGAGAGGACAAGGAGCTCAGCATGACCCCTGATGACCTTTCCCTTGCTTCCCAAGGGCACACCCAGTGAGATTTCAGCCTGCACTGATGTACCATTGCCCACACGGGCTCACTCTGGGCTGGTATGTCCACATCAGGAGCGTAACATGTGATTCTGGGTTTAGGGTAGTAAGTATGACTTTGGAAAGCGCACCTCTTTAATGCTTAGGTCCTCGCTTTCTCGGCTCCCCATCTGCTTGGGAATGCCTGCTTTCTTGCTCACTCTCATCCCCGTAGCCTGCTTATGGCACGGATCTGAGTATAATAACTTTTGTTGTCTGCACCCCTCACTCATGTCCCCTCTTGCGGCCACATCTGACTGAACATCATGAAAAAAATACAAATAGCAGGAGAGGACAAGGAGCTCAGCATGACCCCTGATGACCTTTCCCTTGCTTCCCAAGGGCACACCCAGTGAGATTTCAGCCTGCACTGATGTACCATTGCCCACACGGGCTCACTCTGGGCTGGTATGTCCACATCAGGAGCATAACATGTGATTCTGGGTTTAGGGTAGTAAGTATGACTTTGGAAAGCGCACCTCTTTAATGCTCTGGTAGAAAATAGTGCTCAGGGTGGTGAAGAGTGAACGTGAAAGTGAAGTTGCTCAGTCGTGTCCGACTCTTTGCGATCCCGTGGACTGTAGCCCACCAGGCTCCTCCGTCCATGGGATTTTCCAGGCAAGAGTACTGGAGTGGGTTGCCATTTCCTTCTCCAGGGGATCTTCCCGACCCAGGGATTGAACCTGGGTCTCCTGTATTGCAGGCAGACGCTTTAACCTCTGAGCCACCAGGGAAGCCCCAGGGTGGTGAAAAACCCTCCTGATACTGAAAAGAAGGAAAGACTAAAAATACCAGAGATGCTTGCCTGGAGAAGATGAGACTGAACAGGAACCAGAGGCTGTGTCAGCAGATGAGGGGCCATTGGAGTGAGGTAGTGAGGCGGGAGTGTTCTTATGCTCATGGCTCTGAAGAGCAAAACTAGGTACAGATTTGCTTCCCATAGAAACACACACTTTTTAACCAAAACTAAGCCTATTTAATAAAATTTGTGAAGTCCTATTTTGCTGAAAGTTTTCACTTTCATCTTGGGTTCAAAGGATTTGTTAACAAAATTAGTCACCAACATGGAATTATCTAGCTTACTTTCAATACACTAACATTAAAGAAAAGAGAAAGAGGAACAACAGAGAATGCGTCCCCAATCGGGTTCTGACCAGCATCAAGACTCAACAGCACTGGGAAGTCCCGGATCACAGCACATCTGGAGTCCCAGTCGGGAAAAGGTCTGAAGCAGCGCATCCGCTCCATGGGTGAGACTTCAAAGACTGCAACTGGAGTTCCTGTAATCCCAAGACAGAGGCAAACTGATATCGTCATCAATCTGTGAGGAAATAGCAGCTCTGGTTTCATGTTAATGCGTAAAACTTGGAATGGTATTAAGTCTGGGGCTTGATGGGCCAACCCCCCTCCTGGGGCTCAACCATCTCAAGATTTGGCCGCTATCTATCTATGATGCTGCAAGTCTTGCAGTCACTCACAATCAGGACAGCGTCCAGGCAGGTAGAAGGAAAGTCAGAGGCCTGCTCTGCTTTGTCTCTGAAGCCTAAATAAGACTCTTTATTTTCTTTCCCAAGCAAGCACAAAGTCCACCATACACGGAGTCTAGAAGGAGAGAGTAGGAAACTGTATGCATGAGAAGGGGCAGCGGGTATCCAGCCCTCTACTAAGAATGGATTCAGTAACTCTCTGCCTACAGGGAAAGGAAAGACTGCTTCTGAGTCAAAGTCCTTTCCTGTGTCCAGGGCCTCCAGCTGTTTCGCCAAGTGGACCCTCAGTTGGGAAAGTGACACAGTACAGAACCAACTAGACATCAGAGGGACACGTTCACCTGGATTTTGTGTGAGATGAAATGAAATTCAGAAAGATAAGCAGCCTTTCAGAGACTGTGTCCCTCATGCCCTCTTCTTGTGTGAGACTCATCTACTGAGGTCATTCTTTCTGTTACAACTTTCCTTCATCTCCCTTTCTTAATCTCCCCTGTTCCTGGTGGTCCATGAAAGGCTGGTAGGAGTAGGAGGCCCCCAGCTGTCATTGAGGGATAAAGACAGGGGCGCGTGGCTGTCAGCATCCACTCGGTCCATAACCCTTCTTCAGAGAAAACGCCTCCTTTCATCCTGTACACTGTACTTTACTATCTGTTTACAGGACTTTGAAATGTAGCCTTGAAATAATTACACCTTTATCTTACGATGCCTCTGGAATCAGTGTAGCAGGTAACACTTGGATAAAGAGGGGTCCCTCATAGCCACATCTCTACGGAGCCTGAAGTTAAATTTTTCTTATTTTTTTTAGACTTTAAACTTGTCATTTTGTAGTGGGGGGTATATCCAATTAACAATGGTGTGGTACTTACAGCGAAGGGACTCAGCCATACATACACATGTATCCATTCTCCCCCAAACCCCTCTCGTATCCAGGTTGGAATGTAACATCGAGCAGAGTTCCATGAGCTATACAAAGGTCCTTGTTGGTTAGCCATCTTGGATATAGCAGTGTTTTACATGACCACTTCAAAGTCCCTAACTATCCCATCCCCCCGCAACCATAAGTTCACTTTCTAAGTCTGTGAGTCTCTTTCTGTTTTGTAGGTAAGTTCATTTGTATCATTTCTTTTTAGATTCTGGATGTAAGGGAAGTTGCACGATCTTTCTCCTTCTCTGACTTGCTTCACTCAGTGTGACACTCTCCAGGTCCATCCGTGTTGCTGTGAATGGCATTATTTCATTCTTTTTAATGGCTGAGTAATATTCCATGGTATACATGTACCAGCTCTTCTCTATCTATTCCTCTGTCTATGGACATTTAGCTTCCCTCATGTCTTGGCTATTGTAAACAGTGCTGCAATGAACATGGGGGTGCATGTATCCTTTCAGATCATGTTTTTCTCTGGATATACGCAGGGTCCTATGGTAGCTCTATTTTAAGTTTTTTAAAGAACAGCATCAGGTTAAATTAATCCCCTCTTCCTGGAAAATAACCTGAGCCATCTGGGAGCCAGGACTGAAGACCAGCTCCTCTAGGATGGTGGGCATTTGAAGTGGGACAAGTGAGATAGTGTTTATCTGAGATAGTGTCCTCTTTATGCTGAAGACTGGCCTGAGGGTTAACCAGGAACAACAGATGAAGATGAACTGCACCCCAGCATAACAACAGATGAAGATGAACTGCACCCCAGCATTTAATAACCACCTAGAAAGTAGGTTCCAGGGAAGCCAGGCATGGGTAATAATAGGATTTCTAGGGACTGAGCGACTTCACTTTCACCTTTCGCTTTCATGCATTGGAGAAGGACATGGAAACCCACTCCAGTGTTCTTGCCTGGAGAACCCCAGGGACGGGGGAGCCTGGTGGGCTGCCGTCTATGGGGTCGCACAGAGTCGGACACGACTGAAGTGACTTAGCAAATACAATGAGTTCTCCAAAAATGCAAATATGTGTGTGTGTGTGTGTGTGTGTGTGTACATAAAGGCATTGTATATTAATATACATATACACATATACAGGCATTAAATATAACTACATTACATATAGAATTGTCTTACACTGACATTGTGTATATCCATGTGTATAACTGTATCTATGTCTATATTTATGCCTATATCTATCTAATACTGCCGCCCTGTACCCAGCACTTGACTGGGCCAGCAGCCCCTTTAGAGGTAGAAGGAGAGGAACATTTCACTGTACAAGTGGGATCATTCTTAACATTTAGAACTTTTAAATAACTCTTTTCATTTGGAATTCATGCACACTTGGACACATCTCTACCCTAACTCCCATACCACCCTAGCAAGGAAAAAATCAGGAAAGCCTTGGGCCAGCAGGACTCCAGATATGTCTGGCCATTCCCAGGAGGGCAGAGTCCAGCAGTATCCTTGACCCAGAGGCAGGAGTTGGAGGCCCACCTCATTGGCCTTCCAGGGATCTGCAGGACCAATAAGGATATGCCAAGCTCTTCTCAACCTCTGCTCTGGGGTGCTGAAGAAGTTTCGTGGAAAATAATAAAGAACTTTCCAGTGTTAATTCATTGTTTTGCAAATACTTCCTCCTACTGTCTGGTTTTTTAAGGATGAATGAAGATTGTTTATGTCATACACATTTGGAAGATGCTAGAATGATAATAATGATTGTGATAATAATAAGAAAACTTTGCACGGGGATAATCCAGAGAGATGGTGTGGGGCAGGAGGTGGTGATGGGGGGTCGGGATTGGGAGTTCATGTACACTTGTGGCTGATTCATCTCAATGTATAGCAAAACGAATACAGTATTGTAAAGCAAAACAACTAAAAAATAAAAATTAATTAAAAAAAAAAGTAATCTGTAGTGTCAGACCAAGACAATGATTCTCAAACTGTGGCCTGAGCATCTCTGGGGGCTTGTTAGAAATGCAGATCCTGGGGCCACAGCCATACCTCACGAATCGGAAACCCTGTAGATGGACCCAGCTTTGGCGGGCTGTCACAAGCCAAGGGGACTCTGACACAGGCCAAAGTAAGATCCGCTGGTGTAAGGTGACTTTAAGCTGAACTAACTAATTTAGAGAAAATTAGTTAATGACCCTTTCACTCAAGGATTTGGAGACGGGGAGAGAGTTGAGAGCCTGAGTGTAACACCAGGCTCAGAGGTGCGCTCTGACAGGTCACAGGAGAGAACCGCAGACTCCTGGGCGGTCAGGCCGAACTCTACCCTCCAGGTGTACCAAGAGGATGAGGAGAAGTCTGCACATTCTTAGTGAGCTCATGCAAGCCAAGGCATTTCAGCCAAGCCCAGCTCTCGGCTTCCCTGGCCTGTAGCCCGCCAGGCTCCTCTGTCCCTGTGACTCTCCAGGCAAAGATGCTGGAGTGGGTAGCCATGCCTCTTCCTGGGGATCTTCCCGACCCGGGGATCGAAACCACGTCTCTCGTGTCTCCTGCCCTGGCAGGCGGGTTCACTCGTGCCGCACAAGCAGCCCTATTAGCACTTGACAGTCTGTAAAAACATGTACGTTTTACAAGTCTGTGTCTTAGAATCCTTTAACTCTATTTTACAAAATTTTAAAAATTGACCTAAACGTCCATTGACAGATGAGTGGTGTCTATAATCTACACACACACACACACACACACACACATATATATATATATAATGAAATATAACTCAGTCAAAAAAATAACAAAATAATGCCATTTACAGCAACATGGATGGACCCAGAGATTGTAATAGTAAGTGAAGTAAGCTAGAAAGAGAAGGATAAATGCCACATGATATTGCTTTATGTGGAATCTAAAAAAAAAAATGGTACAAATGAACTTTTTTATAAAACAGAAACAGACTCACAGACATAGAGAACAGACTTGTAGTTACCAAAGGGGAAATAAGGGAAATAAATTAGGAGTTTGGTATTAAAATATACACATTACTATATACAAAATAGATAACCAACAAGGTCCTATAATGGAAAAGAACCTGAGAAATAACAGATGTATATATACACACATATATATAATGTATAACTGAATTACTTTGCTGTATACCTAAAATTAACACAATATTGTAAATCAGCTATACTTCAATTTTTAAAAAAGAGGGAAAAGTTCAACATTTTGAGGCTCCAAAAGGCTCTCACAAAGCTGCCTCACTAGCAGACTAGTGTCTGTAGCCCCACTCTGAGGCCAGGCAACACTCTGCTCCTGCAGACCTGCACTCTGTAACAATCACTTATTTCTGTGCTTGTCTTTTATTTGTTTTATTCACCATTTTAGTCATGTTCCTCCTGAAAATCATCAACTTAATTTCAACAGTGCTCAGTTTTCACAGAAGAACCTGTGAAAGAAAGTGAATGGAAGGTAAAAGTGAAAGTCGCTCAGTCAGGTCTGACTCTTTTTGACCCCATGGACATACAGTCCATGGAATTCTCCAAGCCAGAATACTGGAGTGAGTAGCTCTTCCCTTCCCCAGGCAATCTTTCCAACCCAGGGATTGGACCCAGGTCTCCCGCATTGCAGATGGATTCTTTACCAGCTGAGCCACAAGGGAAGCTCAAGAATACTGGAGTGGGTAGCCTATTCCTTCTCCAGTGGATCTTCCCAACCCAGGGATCAAACCAGGGTCTCCTGCATTGCAGGAGGATTCTTTACCAACTGAGCTATCAGAGAAGCCCCTAGCCTGTGAAGTCACAGAGCAACTAAGTCTTAGAAGTCAGGTGTGTTTGCTGGAGTTGCTGCAACCAAGTGTCACTGTTAGTCTGGTAGGCTCACAGTCCGGGAAGTTCAAGATCAGGGTATCTGCAGGCCTGGTTCCTTCCAAGGGCTGTGAGGGAAGGTTCTGCCAGGACCTCTCTCCTCAGCTTGCCCATGGCCATCTTCACATTCATAAGGCAATTTCACTGTATGTCAGCCTCTATGTCTAAATCTCTCCTTTTTATAAGGATGCCAGTTAGGTTAGATTATGGGCCCACCCTACTCTGATATGACTTATCTTAACTAATTACATCTGCAGCAATCCTATTTTCAAATAAGGTGACCTTCTCAGGTGCTGGGGGTTAATATTTCCACGTATTGTTTTTGGTAGACAAAATTCAACCATAGTGAAATTATGCTGGAAATCACTATAGCATGGATATTGTCGCACTGGGCTGGTGCCAATACCTTTTTGTCTTTAACCTAATTCACGTACTCACAAGGGGCTTCCTTGGTGACTCAATGGAAAGGAATCCATCTTCAATGCAAAAGACACAAGAGATGCAGGTTCAATCCCTGGGTTGGGAAGATCCCCTGGAGTAGGAAATGGCAACCCGCTCCAGTATTCTTGCCTGGGAAATTCCAAGGACAGAGAAGCCTGACAGGCCACAGTCCATGGGGTCACAAAGAGTCAGACACAACTGAGCAACTGAACACTCACACACTTACTCACAAGACAAAATGCCCATTAATCACATGTTTGGCACAGTGCTGCTGCATGAGTTTGTGCCCGGGTACCTGCATGGAATAAAGCAGAGAAAGCAGGGACAGGTCACCAGAGCAACAAGGCAGAATGACCTGCCAAACTCACTCGTGATGGTGAAGTTAAAGAACACCGGTAGCAATCCATAGTTTTCTAGTTTTATTCTGCAGATGCCTTCTAAGAAAGAAGAATCTGAAGGTGGTAATGCAGGCAGAACAGTTCACTCCAAATGCAGAACTGTATTGGGCCTCCCAGAAGTATGTGCATGTTAGAAGGGACCCTGCCACACACACAAGGGATGATGGGGAGCATACAGAATGATGGAATTTGGGGTTCCATTAAATAAACACTATACGATACATTTGGGGCCAGCCTTTCCAGCTCTCTGGAAATATAGTTAGGCAGGACACAAAAGGCCCCCACACCATCCAACGTTCAAAGTAAGCTTTTGCTTCCAGGAAGAGTTGCTTTCTCCACTCAATTATATAATGTGCTTCCAGTTACATTCTGTGCTTCCAATTACTGCCTAGGGGATAGAGGATCTGCCCTCCCAAATTCCCAAGGGGAGAACACTTTTAACTGTCAGAAAGAGGACAGAAGTCTTCAAAGTACATGATCTCAACTGCAAATTTCAAATAATAAATCTTAGATCTATTTGGGCTTGGGTTCTGTGTTTTTTTGTTTTTTGTTTTTTTTCCTGACAATCTAAAGTAAAATGTACAAATTTATCAAGAAAAATAATAAGACACAGATAATGTGTGTTTTTCCCACCACCTCCTCACTCCCCCTGGTTCTCCAAGCCCTTGCTCAGTACACAGCTCTGAGGCTAAACTGTGGCCGGCCCCCTTCAGGGTGCCCAGACTCACTGCTGGGTCAAATTTTCCAGGATCCTCAGTAATACGCATTGTAAGAAAAGAAAAATACAAATGTTTGTGACTGGCTGCTCCAATCCCCCCTGCCCTCTGGATTTCTGCATATTGTTAAGGGTGTGGCCCTGAATCTTCAGAAATAGTTCAGCTCAGTATCTGTACCATGTGGGGTCCATCTTTGGGCTCAATGCCTTAGAGTGACCTAAAGAAGCGTGTGTACTAGTCCCCCTCAGTGCCCCAGAGCTGACTATCTCTCAGCCTAGAAACAAGTTGTAGGTAGATGGTACAGACATATCAGAGAGATGCTGTCCTGGTCAGTAAGCTGCCTGCCCTGCCCACACTTTTATCAGGCCAGGACTGGAGTCTAACAAGTTCTCACGAGTCCCACATCCCCTGGGAGAAGTGTGCATCTCCGCAGTCAGCTGCGTCTCATGGACCACTTGGGGACTATGGTTCAGGTGGCCTAAACATCACCCCAGAGAAGCCCTCCTGCAGATAACTCAAGGCCATTGCCTGAACCCGCAGTTCAATAAATCAGGCTCACGTGAAGATGTTCATCTCTTTTTCTTCAGCATACTAACTTCTGCAAATATACCCCCAGAGCTTATGGGTGGTGTTTTCCAATCATAAGAGCCCAATTGAGATAAAATTTATCTTCTGGCTTGTAAATGTCAGCCTAGTCAATCAAATGCAGAAAATATCTCCAGTCTATGAGAATCAGGCTAGGGTGGGGATTAGCAGACCTCTCGCAGACTGACTCCATCCACAGAACTGGGAAGGCTCTCCTCTCTGGCCCTGGGGGACATGACCTTCTCTTCATCCCTATGGTCACAAATAGACATGAGGCTATTAACCTTATTAGGTCTGGGACTGTATCTGGCCTAAGAGGGATGTACTAAGCAACACCTCAGGCCCAAATCAGCTGGACCACACACCCCTGTGCAGCCTTTCTAAAAGGGCCTGTCTATAGCCATTTGTAGAACCAGACATCCTGGAATGTGAAGTCAAGTGGGCCTTAGAAAGCATCACTGTGAACAAAGCTAGCGGAGGAGATGGAATTCCAGTTGAACTATTCCAAATCCTAAAAGATGATGCTGTGAAAGTGCTGCACTCAATATGCCAGCAAATTTGGAAAACTCAGCAGACTGGTTTCAAATTGGAAAAGGAGTATGTCAAGGCTGTATATTGTCACCCTGCTTATTTAACTTCTATGCAGAGTACATCATGAGAAACACTGGACTGGAAGAAACATAAGCTGGAATCAAGATTGCCAGGAGAAATATCAATAACCTCAGATATGCAGATGACACCACCCTTATGGCAGAAAGTGAAGAGGAACTAAAAAGCCTCTTGATGAAAGTGAAAGTGGAGAGTGAAAAAATTGGCTTAAAGCTCAACATTCAGAAAATGCAGATCATGGCATCCGGTCCCATCACTTCATGGGAAATAGATGGAGAAACAGTGGAAACAGTGTCAGACTTTATTTTGGGGGGAGGAGCTCCAAAATCACTCCAGATAGTGATTCCAGCCATGAAATTAAAAGACACTTACTCCTTGGAAGAAAAGTTATGAGCAACCTAGATAGCATATTCAAAAGCAGAGACATTACTCTGCCGACTAAGGTCCGTCTAGTTAAGGCTATAGTTTTTCCTGTGCTCATGTATGAGTGTGAGAGTTGGACTGTGAAGAAGGCTGAGCGCCAAAGAATTGTTTCTTTTGAACTGTGGTGTTGGAGAAGACTCTTGAGAGTCCCTTGGACTGCAAGGAGTTCAACCAGTCCATTCTGAAGGAGATCAACCTTGGGATTTCTTTGGAAGGAATGATGCTAAAGCTGAAACTCCAGTACTTTGGCCACCTCATGAGAAGAGCTGACTCATTGGAAAAGACTCTGATGCTGGAAGGGATTGGGGGCAGGAGGAGAAGGGGACGACCGAGGATGAGATGGCTGGATGGCATCACGGACTCGATGGACGTGAGTCTGAGTGAACTCTGGGAGTTGGTGATGGACAAGGAGGCCTGGCGTGCTGCGATTCATAGGGTCACAAAGAATCAGACACGACTGAGCGACTGAAGTGAACTGATAGCCATTTGTGGCAAAGTCTAGGTCATTCCAAACAGCACTGAGAGAGGGTAGTAAATGCTTGCATGCATGCTCAGTCACTAAGTTGTGTCTGACTCTTTGCAACCCCATGGGCTGTAGCCTATCAGGCTCCTCTGTCCATGGGATTTTCCAGGCAAGAGTACTGGAGTGGGTTGCCATTTCCTTCTGCAGGGGATCTTCCCGACCCAGGATTGAACCCAGGTCTCCTGCATTCCAGGCAGAGGCTTTAACCGCTGAGCCACCAGGGAAGCCCATAGAGCTCCAACAGAAAATGAATTGAGGGAGGATTTGCTCAGCTTGCCCAAGAATGTGGCAGAGCTAGGATCATTGCAGACACCTGGGGGAGATGTGAGCATGCTGAACACCTCAGGGCACAGGGAATCCCAGGTAGGAAGGCAGGGTCAAGTGATGCGGGTGGTCAGAGCATCTCGTGGTCCTTCTAAAGCCACTCCTCCAAGAAGCTGCAGAGATGACCTCCTAGTCTCATGTGTGCCACTCTGGAAGGCTGACACCCCTGTTGGGGAGTGCTGTCAGAGGGTATTTAGTGTGCATCTTGCTGTGGAGTCCCTGTTTCCAAATCTCCCATCGGGCCAGCAACAAGTGAGCTTTGGGGACGGGCCTGGGTTCGACCAGGCTATGTGTGGGTGTCTTCTCAAACAGGAGTGAGCTCCCAGGGACTGACAGCCTTGCCCCTGGTGAGGCTGACACATGCCTAGCCCCTGGAGACTTGTTCCACTCAATGGAACTCTCATTAGCAAGTCTGAATCTAGGGAAGTTTGACCAGACAAGAACAACCCCATCTGTTCCTAAGTCAAAGCTTCATGTGCTGGGAGAAACTCTGACTAGAGATGAACCAGTGGGCTTAGAGCCAATACACTGACTTCTCTCTGATGGTGAAGATGCGCTCTTGCCAGTGTGAGTATTTCATCCCTTTGAACACCTCTGAGTAGAGAAGAATCAAGTTCACTGCTAGTTCCTTCCTGGAAACTGATTCTATTGCTAAACCCAGGAGAGATAGAGGGGTAAGTGGGAAGGACAGGCCAAAACATACTTCCAGGGGTTAAAAAAGTCAAAGGGAAAATTTATACATCAGTATATAAAACATGGGTCTTCACTGGTGGCTCAGTGCTAAAGAATGACCTGCCAGTGTAGGAAGTGCAGGTTCGATCCCTGGGTCAGGAAGATCCCTGGAGGAGGAAATGGTAACTCACTCCTGTATTCCTTCCTGGAGAATCCCATGGCCAGAGGAGCCTGGGGTCACAGAGTCTGGCATGACTTACCAGCTAAACAACAACATTAAAAACATGTGGCTTTAATTTCTCCTAATTTATTTATTTTTTGGCCATCCCATGTGGCATGCAGGATCTTAGTTCCCTGACCAGAGATTGAACCCATACTCCCTGAAGTGGAAGAGCTGAGTCCTAACAACTGGAATGCCAAAGAAGTCCCTCTTTCTCCAATTTTAAAGAGCAAAATTCATCTCCTAAAGTTCACTGGTTTCATAATGTGCAGAAGTAAAACTCAGTGGAAGATGGTGATTTTATCAAGAGATGGGAGAATAAGACTTGTCCTTGGCAGAAGCCACATGGATTTTGGGATGCCCAGTTTCGAATTTCAGACAAACAAAGAACAATATATTTAATGTTAATATAAGTACGTTCCATGCAAAATTTGGAACATACTCATACAGAAACTTTCATACAAAAATTGGAGAGCCAATGGCAGCCCATTGTAATGTTCTTGCCTAGAGAATCCCATGGAGCCTGGTGGGCTACGGTCCATGGAGTTGCAAAGAGTCAGATACAACAAAACAACTAAAAGCAGCGTACTAAGAGCATCAGTTTATCTGAAATTCAAATTCAATTGGGAGTTCTGCATTGGTTTTGTCTTTGTGAAGTCTGGCAGCTCTGCTTGGAAGACGGGCTACAACTTAGAGCTTTGGAGATTGCCTGTCCCAAGTGTCTCCCCTGAGCGTGTTGCATCATTTAATGAGGCTGTGCTCCATCCATTCATCTGAGGAATGAAACAGAGTCATGCAGGTGGCCAATGTCCAGGATTTGTTTTCAAAGCAGCTCAAAACAAACCAGCCATTGAATACAAGGTGTAAGGCCAGAGAGGCCTATTTTGGGAGGGAGGGCAGCCAAAACTGGTCCACAGTGATTCTAGATACTGACTGATTGTGCCTGACGTTGGCTAAGGGGGCCTTCCTGCTTCTAAAGCCAGCAGGGCCCCCTCTACAGCTGGAGGAAGGGGGCTTTCAAAGACATTCTTGTCCTTGGACAAATCTTGAAATTTCTGAACCAGTGAACTGGGGGACAGGCTCTGTGTCTATAGCAGAAAGATCTCATTTTAAGGGGAGAAGAAAGACAAGAGGAGCTGGGCCCAGCAGGAAACCCATACTTCAGGAGAAAAGAGGGGCAGTTCTGAGGACTGCAGGGCTCTCCACTTGGCTGCCATCCCAAAGCCTGAGATCTGGGAAGTTAATAATATTAATAGGTGGGAACAAATCCAAAAGTGCTATCCACCCACCCCCCATCCCCACTGAAAAAATAACACATCAGGACACAAGTACAACCTGGGGACCCTTATTACAGAGAGAAAAATCAAAGAAGGCAGATGTCTTCCCCAGAGTCACCAGGACTGGCTATGCCCTCTGGCAGCTGTGGCGTGGTGTGGGCTCCAGGGCAGTCCTGGCTGCAGGCTAGCGTCCATTGGGGCTGGCAGGAGCCAAGCAGCCAACTGAGGGGGGAGCCTGCAAAGCCCTTTGCTCACGGGGGATGGGCTGTGGCTCCCAGGACAAGTAGTGAAGGCCATTAGACACAGTGGCCGCAGTCACAGGTGGTGATGGCCATCAGGTATGGTGGCTCCAGTAGAGCATAGTGCCAGAGGCTGGGAAGACCTGGGATGACCAGTGGGTGACCTTGAAGGCAGAGGTGACACCTGGCTGGACCGGATGTGATATCCAGGAACCAAACACTGGGGAGGGTCCAGGCCTCACACACAGTGGGTACTCAGAGGATGGGTGAATGAATGTGAGGTTTTGCAATGTTCACACAGTAGGTATAAAAAGCCAACCTCAGGACAGAAGGTGCCCAGGGGTCCCCACGCAAGCTACCATTCTAATTATACCTGAGGAACCCCAGGTATTAATAACTGTATGGACCACTCAGTCAATTTTCCTTTTGGACACTGGGGGCAACTTTTTCTGCTCACTGAAGTCCCTGGTCTGCTTTCCTTCCAATCCACTACAATATTGGGGCTGTTTGGATGAGCCAAATGTTATCAATTCAGTCATCCTTTAAGCTGAAACTGAGACTCTGTGCTGTTTTCTCATGAGTTTCTCATGAGTTTCTCCCTTACCCCTTCTGGAGAAGGATATACTAAGCAAGGTCCAGGCCTCTTTTTTCATGAATATAGAGCCCACTCTTTATAACTGAACAAAACATAAATCCTAGACTGTGGGCTGATGGAAAAACTGAGGGTGGAGCACAAAATGCTCTTCCTGTCATTATCAAGCTCAAAGACCCTCACCTATTTCCTAATCAAAAGCAGTATTCACTAAAACCTGAGGCTAAGGAAGGGTTAAAGCCTATCATTGAAAATTTAAAGGAAGGACTATTAATTCCCTGTTAACAGTCCATACCGCACTCCTATTTTGGGTGTGAAAAAGTCAAATGATAAACGGAAACTAATTCAAGTGCTTGCAGGTCAAGAAGCAAAGTTAGAACTGGACATGGAACAAAAGATTGGTTCCAAATGGGAAAGGAGTACATCAAGGCTGTATATTTAACTTATATGCAGAGTACATCATGAGAAATGCTGAGCTGGAGGAAGCACAAGCTGGAATCAAGATTGCCAGGAGAAATATCAATAATCTCAGATATGCAGATGATACCACCCTTAAGGCAGAAAGTGAAAACAAACTAAAGAGCCTCTTGATGAAAGTGAAAGAGAAAAGTGAAAAATTTGGCTTAAAACTCAGCATTCAGACAACTAAGATCATGGCATCTGGTCCCATTGCTTCATGGAAAATAGAAGGGGAAATAATAGAAACAGTGACAGACTTTATTTTGTTGGGCTCCAGAATCACTGCAGATGATGATTGCAGCCATGAAATTAAAAGGCGCTTACTCCTTGGAAGAAAAGTTATGACCAACCTAGACAGCATATTAAAAAGCAGAGACATTACTTTGCCAACAAAGGTCCATCTAGTCAAAGCTGTGGTTTTTCCAATAGTCATGTATTGATGTGAGAGTTTAACTATAAAGAAAGCTGAGCACCAAAGAATTGATGCTTTTGAGCTGTGGTGTTGGAGAAGACTCTTGAGAGTCCCTTGGACTGCCAGGAGATCCAACCAGTTCATCCTAAAGGAAATCAGTCCTGAACTTCATTGGAAGGACTGATGCTGAAGCTGAAACTCCAATACTTTGGCCGCCTGATGAAAATAAATGATTCATTGGAAAAGACCCTGATGCTGGGAAAGACTGTGACTGGAACAGGAGAAGGGGATGACAGAGGATGAGATGGTTGGATGACATCACCAACTCAATGGATGTGAATTTGAGTAAACTCTGGGAGTTGGTGATGGACAGGGAGGCCTGGCGTGTTGCAGTCCATGGGGTCACAAAGAGTCAGACACGACTGAGTGACTGAACTGAGTTCAAGATTTATGAATAATAAATGAGGCTGTGGTTCCTTTACACTCCGTGGTGCCTCATCCTTATACGTTATTGTATGAAGTTCCTAAATGAGTCAATCAGACAGTCAACTTCTTAAATACAATAGCTGTTACTGGAGGGACCAATAACTAAACTTAGAGTTTGTGGAAACTTAAACTCTGCCAATTTGCAGCCATGAAATTAAAAGACGTTTACTCCTTGGAAGGAAAGTTATGAACAACCTAGACAGCATATTAAAAAGCAGAGACATTACTTTGCCAACAAAAGTCCGTCTAGTCAAGGCTATGATTTTTCCAGTGGTCATGTATGGATGTGAGAGTTGGACTATAAAGAAAGCTGAGCATTGAAGAATTGATGCTTTTGAGCTGTGATGTTGGAGAAGACTCTTGAGAGTCCCTTGGACTGCAAGGAGATCCAACCAGTCCATCCTAAAGGAGATCAGTCCTGGGTATTCATTGTAGGGACTGATGTTGAAGCTGAAACTCCAATACTTTGGCCACCTGATGTGAAGAGCTGACTTTTTGGAAAAGACCCTGATGCTGTGAAAGATTGAGGGCAAGAGGAGAAGGGGATGACAGAGAATGAGATGGTTGGATGGCATTACCGACTCAATGGCCATCGGTTTCGGTGGACTCCAGGAGTTGGTGATAGACAGGGAGGCCTGGCATGCTGAGGTTCTGGGGATCGTAAAGAGTCAGACACGACTGAGCAACTGAACTGAACTGGACTGAACTGAACTTTCCTTCCAGAGAAAGTAAATGAATCCTTAAAATTAACTAACTATGTGACTCAGCTTTCAGCTTTTCAACCTCCTCATCAGTTGAAGGCTTTGCATGGTAGATTTCTCCACTTCAAGAAAAATACCTTCTTCAACTCTGCAAATACCTTCACCGACAACAATCATATGTGATGCCTCTTCTTGATCTGATGACATCTAATATGGATTGATATAACACATTGTACCTTAACTATGGACATAATGTGACTTTTAATTTTGGTTATGCTTTAACTTGGTTTAATGACTCTTCTGCCATAGATGAGAAATGAAGTTGCTCAATCATGTGTGACTCTTTGCAATCTGAGACTGGAGCCTACCAGGCTCCTCCACCCATGGAATTTTCCGGCAAGAGTATTGGAGTGGGTTTCCATTTCCTTCTCCAGGGGATCTTCCTGACCCAGGGATTGAACCCAGGTCTCCTGTATTGTGGGCACATGCTTTTCCTTCTGAGCCACCAGGGAAGCCCACATCTGCCTTACATCTGTAACCACAGGCTCACATTATTCACAAATCTTGAACTCAGTTCAGTTGTTCAGTCATATCCAAGTCTTTGCGACCCCATGGACTGCAGCCTGCCAGGCTCCCCTGTCCATCACCAACTGTGAAAGCTTTCCGATTACAATCAGCTGTCCAAGCTCTCATAAGAGCCACAGCCTCCTCCAAATATTACTTGGGGTCCCTGGATCAGAGACCCTCAATATGAGAGTTAGAATATGTTTCCTCAACAATTTAGGGACAATGCCCCTCAACAGCAGGAAGTAATTATGGATTAAAAATGCCACCCCTTTCCCTTGGCAACATAATTCTCCTATAAGAAAAAGGGGAGAAAGAGAGAGGAAATTGTTAGGTATGTTGATAAGGAGTCCAGGGCCCTCAATATGGAGGAGGTCCAGGGCTCTTGAGGAGGAGAAAGGGGTCTGAAGCTCTCGAGGAGGATCAAAGAATAAATGTGCGTTTTGTTTTGTTTTCCTACAGCACTTTGTCTTTGTCAATTTAACAATGTATCCTGCTCCGGGATATGTTTCTCCTTCACAAGAACCTTCTGACTCATCTTGCTATATTAAGACATATGTGGTGCGAGTGGGTCTGGTTCAGTCAGTTCAGTGGCTCAGTCGTGTCTGACTCTTTGTGACCCCATGGACTGCAGCACGCCAGGCCTCCCTGTCCATCACCAACTCTCGGAGCTTACTCAAACTCATGCCCATTGAGTTAGTGATCCCATCCAACCACTTCATCCTCTGTTGTCCCCATCTCCTCCTGACTTCAATCTTCCACAGCATCAGGGTCTTCTCAAATGAGTCAGTTCTTCACATCAGGTGGCCAAATTACTGGAGTTTCAGCTTCAGCATCGGTCCTTCCAATGAAGTTAATGTCTAATTTCTTTTAGGATGGAATTGTTGGATCTCCTTGCTGTCCAAGGGACTCTCAAGAGTCTTCTCCAACACCACAGTTCAAAAGCATTAATTCTTCAGCCCCCAGCTTTCTTTATAGTCCAACTCTCACATCCATGCATGACTACTGGAAAAACCATAGCCTTGACTAGATGGACCTTAGTTGGCAAAGTAATGTCTCTGTTTTTGAATATGCTATCTAGGTTGCTCATAACTTTTCTTCCAAGGAGTAAGCATCTTTTAATTTCATGCCTGCAGTCAACATCTGCAGTGATTTTTGGAGCCCCTCAAAATAAAATCTGTCACTGTTTCTGTTGTTTCCCCATCTATTTCCCATCAAGAGCTGGGACCAGATGCCATGATCTAAATTTTTTTGAATGTGGAGTGTTAAGCCAACTTTTTCACTTTCCTCTTTCACTTTCATCAAGAGGTTCTTTAGTTCCTCTTCGCTTTCTGCCATAAGGGTGGTGTCATCTGCATATCTGAGGTTATTGATATTTCTCCCGGCAATCTTGATTCCAGCTTATGCTTCTTCCAGCCCAGCGTTTCTCATGATGTACTCAGCATATAGGCAGGGTGACAATATACAGCCTTGATGTAATAATTTTTATATTTGGAACCATTCTATTGTTCCATGTCCAGTTCCAACTGTTGCTTTCTGACCTGCTTACAGATTTATCAGGAGGCAGGTCACGTGGTTTGGTATTCCCATCTCTTTCAGAATTTTCCACACTTCATTGTGATCCACACAGTCAAAGACTTTGGCATAGTCAATAAAACAGAAACATATTATTTTCTGGAACTCTCCTGTTTTGCAGTGATCGAGCAGAAGCTGGCAATTCCTCTGCCTTTTCTAAAGCAAGCTTGAACATCTGTAAGTTCATGGTTCACATACTGCTGAAGCCTGGCTTGGAGAACTTTTGAGCATTATTTACTAGTGTGTGAAATGAGTGCAATTGTGCGGTAATTTGAGCATTCTTTGGCATTGTCCTTCTTTGGATTGGAACGAAAACTGACCTTTTCTAGTCCTGTGGCCACTGCTGAGTTTTCCAAATTTTCTGGCATATTGAGTGCAGCACTTTCACAGCATCATCTTTTAGGATTTGAAATAGCTCAAGTGGAATTCCATCACTCCCACTAGTTTTGTTCATAATGATGCTTCCTAAAGCCCCCTTGACTTTGCATTCCAGGATGTCTGGCTCTAGGCAAGTGATCATACCGTCATGATTATCTCAGTCATGAAGATCTTTTTTGTCCACTTCTTCTGTGTATTCTTGCCACCACTTCTTAATATCTTCTGCTTCTGTTACATTCATATGATTTCTGTCCTTTATTGTGCCCATCTTTGTGTGAAATTTTCCTTTGGTATCTCTAATATTCTTGAAGAGATCTCTAATCTTTCCCATTCTGTTGTTTTCCTCTATTTCTTTGCACTGATCACTGAGGAAGGCTTTCTTATCTCTCCCTGCTATTCTTTGGAACTCTGCATTCAAATGGGTATATCTTTACTTTTCTCCTTTGCTTTTCACTTCTCTTCTTTTCACAGCTATTTGTAAGGCCTCCTCAGACAGCCATTTTTCTCTTTTGCATTTCTTTTTCTTGGGGATGGTCTTGATCTCTGTCTCCTGTACAGTGTCACAAACCTCTGTCCATAGTTCAAGTACTCTGTCTATCAGATCTAGCCCCTTAAATCTATTTCTTAATTCCACTGTATAACTGTAAGGGATTTAAATCATAAGGGATTTGAATACCTGAATGGTCTAGTGGTTTTCCCTATTTTCTTCAAGTTAAGCCTGAATTTGGCAATAAAGTGTTCATGATCTGAGCCACAGTCAGCTCCTGGTCTTGTTTTTGCTGACTGTATAGAGCTTCTTCATCTTTGGCTGCAAAGAATATAATCAATCTGATTTCGGTGTTGACCATCTGGTGATGTCCATGTGTAGAGTCTTCTCTTGTGTTGTTGGAAGAGGGTGTTTGCTATGACTAGTGCGTTCTCTTGGCAGAACTCTATTAGCCTTTCCCTGCTTCATTCCATATTCCAAGGCCAAATTTGTCTGTTACTCCAGGTGTTTCTTGACTTCCTACTTTTGCTTTCCAGTCCCCTATAATGAAAAGGACATCTTTTTTGGATGTTAGTTCTAGAAGGTCTTGTAGGTCTTCATAGCATCATTCAGCTTCAGCTTCTTCAGCAATATTGGTTGGGGTATAGACTTGGATCACCGTGATACTGAATTGTTTGCCTTGGAAACAAACAGAGACCATTCTGTCATTTTTGAGATTGCATCCAAGTACTACATTTCAGACTCTTTTGTTGACTATGATGGCTACTCCATTTCTTCTAAGGGATTCTTGCCCACAGTAGTAGATTTAATGGTCATCTGAGTTAAATTCACCCATTCCAGTCCATTTTAGTTTGCTGATTCCTAGAATGTCAACATTCACTCTTGCCATCTCCTGTTTGGCCACTTCCAATTTGCCTTGATTCATGGACCTAGCACTCCAGGTTCCTATGGAGTATTGCTCTTTATAGCATTGGACCTTGCTTCCATCACCAGTTCCATCCATAACTGGCTGCTGTTTTTGCTTTGGCTCCATCTCCTCATTCTTTCTGGAGTTATTTCTCCATTGATCTCCAGTAGCATATTGGGCACCTACCAACCTGGGTAGTTCATCTTTCAGTGTCCTATCTTTTTGCCTTTTCATACTATTCATGGGGTTCTCAAGGCAAGAATACTGAAGTGGTTTGCCATTCCTTTCTCCAGTGGACCACATTTTGTCAGAACTCTCCACCATGATCCATCGGTCTTGGGTGGCCTACACGGCTTGGCTCATAGTTTCATTGAGTTAGACAAGGCTAACTGGTCGATGTGATTAGACTGGTTATTTTCCTGTGATTGTGGTTTTCAGCCTGTCTGCTCTCTGATGGAGAAGACAAAGAGGCTTATGGAAGCTTCCTGATGAGAGAGACTGAATGAAGTGGAAACTGGATCTTGTTCTGAGGGCATGGCCATGTTTGGTAAATCTTTAATCCAATTTTCTGTGATGGGTGGAGCTGTGTTCCCTCCCTGCTATTTACCTGGGGCTAAACTATGGTGGAGATAATTAATATAATGGCAATTTCCTTCAAAAGGTCCCATGCATGTTCTGCTGCATTCAGTGCCCTCAACCCTGCAGCTGGCCACCACCAATTCATGCCTCTGCTGGAGACTCCTGGACACTCCCAGGCAAGTCTGGGTCAGTCTCTTGTGGGTTCACTGCTCCTTTCCCCTAGGTCCTGGTGCACACAGCTTCTGTTTGTGCCCTCCAAGAGTCTATTTCCTAGTCCTCTGTAAGTTCTGGTAACTCTATGGTGGGGTTAGTGGCAACCTCCTCCAAGAGGGCTTATGCCATACCCAAGTCTGTACACCCAGAGCCCCTGTCCCTGTGGCAGTCCACTGCTGACCCTTAACTACACAGGAGATGCTCAGACACATTTCTGTCTCAGTCTCTGTGGGGTCCCTGGTTCCTGGTGCATACAATGTTTGTTTGAGCCCTCTGAGTGCCTCTGGTTTGAATGGGGTTTGATTCTAAACGCAAATTTTCCCCTCCTACCATCTTGCTGGGGCTTATTCTTTGACCTAGGACATGGGGTATCTCTGCCCAGCCACTCTAGCACCTACCATCTTACTGGGTTTTCTCTGACCTTGGACGTGGGGTATCACCTCATGGCCAGTTCAGCAAAGCACAGCCACTGCTCCCGACCTTGGACATGGAAGATCTCCTCTCAGCCACTTGCTGCTCCAGTACCATGCAGCCGCCACTAGCAAAGTGATGCTCAAAACTCTCCAAGCCAGGCTTCAAAGTGAGCCGTGAACTTCCAGATGTTCAAGCTGGCTTTAGAAAAGGCAAAGGGACCAGAGATCAAACTGCCAAGATCTGCTGGATCATCAAAAAAGCAAGAGAGTTCCAGAAAAACATCTACTTCTGCTGTATTGACTAAGCCAAAGCCTTTGACTGTGTGGATCACAACAAACTGTGGTAAATTCTTCAATGGATGGGAATACCAGACCACCTGATCTGCCTCTGAGAAATCTGTGTGCAGGTCAAGAAGCAACACTTAGAACTGGACGTGGAACAAAAGACTGGTTCCAAATCGGGAAAGGAGTACGTCAAGGCTGTATATTGTCACCCTGCTTATTTAACTTACATACAGAGTACATCAACTGAAATGCTGGACTGGATGAAGCACAAGTTGGAATCAAGATTTCCGGGAGAAATATCAATAACCTCAGATATGCAGATGACACCACCCTTATGGTAGAAAGTGAAGAACTAAAGAACCTCTCGATGAAAGTGAAAGAGGAAAGTGAAAATGTTGGCTTAGAGCTCAACATTCAGAAAAGTAAGATCATGGCATCTAGTCTCATCACTTCTGGCAAATAGATGGAGAAACAATAGAAACAGTGACAGACTTTGTTTTGGGGGGCTCCAAAAATCACTGCAGATGGTGATTGCAGCCATGAAATCGAAAGATGCTTACTCCTTGACAGGAGTAAGCAGGAGTAACTCCAAACATTATTTTGCCAACAAAGGTCCATCTAGTCAAAGCTGTGGTTTCTCCAGTAGTCATGTATGGATGTGAGAGTTGAATTATAAAGAAAGCTGAGTGCTGAAGAATTGATGCTTTTGAACTGTGGTCTGGAGAAGATTCTTGAGAGTCCCTTGGACTGCAAGGAGATCCAACCAGTCCATCCTAAAGGAGATTGGTCCTGGGTATTCATTGGAGGGACTGATGTTGAAGCTGAAACTCCAATGTTTTGGCCACCTGATGTGAAGAACTGACTCATTGGAAAAGACCCTGATGCTGGGAAAGATTGAGGGCAGGAGGAGAAGGGGACCACAGAGGATGAGATGGTTGGATGGCATCATCAACTCAGTGGACATGAGTTTGAGTAAGCTTCGGGACTTGGTGAAGGACAGTGAAGTCTGGTGTGCTGAAGTCCATGGGTTTACAAATAGTCAGACATGTCTGAGTGACTGAACTGAACTGAACTTTACTGAGGTGGGCGCAGTTGTGTGGTAGTTTGAGCATTCTTTGGCAGTGCCTTCTTTGGGATTGGAATGAAAACTGACCTTTTCCACTCTTGTGGCCACTGCTGAGTTTTCCAAATTTGCTGGCATATTGAGTGCAGCACTTTCACAGCATCATCTTTCAGGATTTGAAATAGCTCCACTGGAATTCCATCACCTCCACTAGCTTTGTTCATAGTGATGCTTCCTAAGGCCCACTTGACTTTGCATTCCAGGATGTCTGGCTCTAGGTGAGTGATCACACCATCGTGGTTATCTGGGTCATGAAGATCTTCTTTGTACAGTTCTTCTGTGTATTCTTGCCACCTCTTCTTAATACCTTCTGCTCCGTTAGATCCATATTGTTTCCGTCCTTTATTGTGCCCATTTTTTGCGTGAAAATTTCACTTGATATCTATAATTTTCTTGGAGATCTCTAGTCTTTCCCATTCTATTGTTTTCCTCTATTTCTTTGCATTGATCATTGAGAAAAGCTTTCTTATTTCTCCTTGCTATTCTTTAGAACTCTGCATTCAAATGCATATATTTTTCCTTTTCTTCTTTGCCTTTAGCTTCTCTTCTTTTCTGTTATTTGTAAATCCTCCTCAGACAACTATTTTGACTTTTTGGATTTTTTTTTTTTCTTTGGGATGGTCTTGATCACTGCCTCCTGAACAATGTCACGAACCTCCATCCATAGTTCTTCAGGCACTCTGTCTATCAGGTCTGATAACTTGAATCTATTTGTCACTTCTGTTGTATAATCGTAAGGGATTTGATTTACATCATACTAGAATGGTCTAGTGGTTTTCCCTACTTTCTTCAATTTCAGTCTGAAGTTGGCAATAAGGAGTTCATTATCTGAGGGTTTGGTAAGACCTTTCTATTGTTAGTTCTAATCATATTAATTTAAGATGTATGTTGTGGGGATGGGTCTGATAAAAATATATAAGGCTTTTATAAGACTAGCAATGGGGCCACTCTCTGTCCCCTTTCTGATGTCTTTGTCAGAAGCTTTCTCTGTCCTTTTTATACTTTAATAAAACTTTGCTACACATTTAGGGGAAGCACACTGATTGAAACCGCCCACCCTGGCCAGGCATAGTAACCATTTGAGTTATTTTATGACAGGAGGTCCTGGTAAGGAACATAGAGCTAACAAGCTACCACCAACTGGAGGAGTTCAGGAAAGGTCAAAAGGAGACACCACATATCAGACCACTGAAGGAGTCTTTTTGGCCTAGAAAAGAAACGACAGTCTCAAAGGCCCTTGCTGAATCATCTAACTTCGGAGAAAATAATACAGAACTTTAGGTCCCACCCTGATGCTCCAGGCCAGTTGCATCTCTCTGGAACTTACCACCCCCTGTCCAGAAACCTTCCATCCGCTACACCTGCCCAGAAGACTTATCACCCCCTGCCCAACTACACATGCCATCTCAACTAAAGAATACCCAAAGTATCTCACCTGATTAACGTTTCCCTTATCGCTTCCACAAACCTCCCTATAAATATGGAGCCTCTCTGATCCCTCTCTGCACTCAACCTGGGTGTTAGGCCGACTGTCACCCCTCTTTGCCTGAATAAAGGTAACCTACTTCTGTTGAGGTCGTCTTTCCTTTTTCTGCCTGGGCCCGAACTATACCTTACAACCGCCTCCCAGAACGCTTCTCACTGGCATCCATCTTGGCTGAACAAGACATGCACCACCAGGAAGGACTCTGAGTTGGGATGATTGGCTAAAGACAACCCGGAAACTAATCCCATCACCATAAAACCCGAGACCAAGAGCCATGTGGCAGAGCAGTTCTCCTGGGTTCCCTTACCCTACTGCTGTCTGCCTGGGCACCATTTCCCAATAAAATCTCTTGCTTTGTCAGCACATGTGTCTCCTCAGACAATTCATTTCCCGGTGTTAGACCAGAGCTCAGTTTCAGGCCCTGGAAGGGGTCTCCCTTTCTGCAACACACACACACATACAAATCCAACCCAAACCTGAAACAAAGATTCTGTATCAGGCAGCATTTTATAATCCCCACCCCCCCCCCCCCCACACACACACACACACACACACACCGTG
>SJXQ01000040.1:0-44455 GCA_006408695.1 Aepyceros melampus | reverse complement strand
CCCAACACACACACACACACACACACACTGTGATGTCTCCACTGTGGCTAAAGACGACATCAGGACTCTGTTTCTGCATCTATTTGACACCTTTCTCAGTGGTAAACTGATTTCGGTATCTTTTTCAAAGCCTCATCACGAAGCTTCTGTAGTTAGGTATAATTCATCAAGGTTAAGAATTAGCCCAGATTTCTCTAACTCCCTCTTTATTTTTTCACACAAGGCTTCTTGATTGTAGGTTCGGAACATTAAGATGCAAATGACAGAGGAAGGGAGCATGTTTCAATGTGCAGGGTTGGGGGTGGGGTGGGGCAGGCAAGAGCAGTTCCCAGAGGAAAGAATCACAGTCCCCTGAGGCTTGTTAAGATGGAAAGGGGGAGGGCAGGAGAAAGGAAGGGGGCACTAGGCAGGTTTCTTTTGACTCACACTTCGCTGGTCAGGGTGAAAGAAAAAACTTTACAAGCTCTTAAAAACCTAATCACTAATCCATGGGCACTCTGAGCACAGACCCTGACTCAGCAGGGCACAGCAAAACGGGGAACAGATGGTCTGTTTTCTACCCAGAAGCTAAGCTGAGGTCTGACGGGTGTATCTTTCTCTTTCCTTTGGAGAGTTTGTGTGATCCAGTCTACTCTGAACAGAGTTGGTATATTTCCTTGGAACAGAATTAAAAATGACAAATGGGAGAGGGAATGATGATGTAGGAACAAAGGCCAGGCCCAAATTTGTTCTCCCAGAAGTGTCACCACCCCCACGAGTGGCCAGGGCGTCTGTCTCCCCAATCCTTTCTTCCTGGCCACTTCTCAGCTGCTTTCTCTGGATCTTGTTCTCCTCCCCCTTCCCCGCCTTCTCCCTCTCCCCTCTCCTCTCCACCCACTAACCCTTCCCGTACTTCTTCTCCTCTCTAGATACCCCTCCTCCTCCTGGCCCCTGTGTCCCTCATCCATCCATCTCTCTGGCCTGCAGCCCTCTCTCCCAGTCTGATCCTCCCTGCTGCAGTCACACACATGCTTCCCACTGGGCTCCATGCCCACATCTCTGAAGTCCGCCCACCCAGGGAAAGATGAGCAACGTGTTCTGGGCCTCTGGCCTTTGAGGATGGGCTCTAAGAAAGGGTGAGTGCTTCCCCTTGACTCTGAGCCAAGCTTAACTGGGGAGAAGCCTCTAACATGCTCGACTTGCCTGACAAAAGGACAGCTGAAGCCCTGCCCTGCTCTGCCCACATGTTCATGGACAGAAAGGAGAGCCGGGCCTGCTCTTGTGTCTGCTAACGATATTGCTGGAAGGCTTGTCAGATCGTAGCTAAATGCATCTCTGGGTGGAGAGAGGAACTGCCCGAGGCAGACCTGGAGTCCAGGAAGCCCCCCCATGCCAGAGAACCAGTGAGGGTCAGTGAAGGTGCCCAGCAGGCTCCCATTCTGGGATCACAGGCATCACCATGGCCAAGTCGCTCGCCTCTTTGGAGCTGCTCCTCCTTGGTGGGGGGTTGTTGGGTGAGGCTATATACGCTTCTGTTGTCAGGGTGCCTCGGGAGTGAACTCACAGCACGCTGGGAAGCAGGGCAAGGCGCTGACCATGCTCAGCCCCCTACTTCCCTGTCCTTCCTCTGGGGCTTCTCAGAGAAGTGCCTTCTGTTGACCCATTGATCAAGGGGGTGCTCCTAGGATGCGCAAGGTCAGCGGGTAGGTTTTAACTATCCAGGGAGGGGTTTGCAGACAAGAGGCATCGTACCCTGTGCCTTCAACCTTTGCAAGTCATTGAAAGCACCTCTGATCTGAGATGTTCCAGAGAAGGCATGTCACCTGGGTAATGTGTTAGGTGAGCAAAGTAAGATCTATATCTTATCATGATGGATTTTAAGATACTAAGACTAGGAATGCTTGTCTCAAGGCCTGTTTGGAAAGCAACAAGACAATAAATACATTTGAATTTTGAAAAAAGTCCAAGAAGAGTTTCAGGGAAGACTTGTCATGTAATATCCTATGATGGCAGTCCATGTGGTTGAGCTGGGACTTTAAAGTAGAAGCTTCTCCCCCAGATTCCTTTGTTTTTAAGGGAACAAACCTCTGCAGCAGTGTCACACAGAGAGAAGGCGGGGTGCACAGCAGCTGAGCAGGCCTCTTTGTGTGGATCCCACGCCAGGAGTTCTCACTGCCCTCGCAGCTGGAGGTGTTGGTGTTGGTGGGGTGAGCGGGTGAGGTGCGGCGTCCCCTGGTGAGATCAGCGCCTCCCTGCTTCCCTTGCCATGTTTGTCCTGGGGGATGTGAAGATTGGTAAACCTGGCTCCACGGCCCCAAATCTACAGCCGGTTAACAGATATTCATTTGAGAACCAGCTCACCAGCAGGAAGTGTTCACACTGAGCACAGCCTTCTGGTGCCGACGCTTGTTTATTCCTTTCCCCAGGGATGTGGAGACACCCTCAGTGGGGGAAGAGCCTGAGAAGCTGGGAAGACCTACGGGAGAGGCAAGGAGAGCCATCAGACTCTTCCAGCTCCAGGGATGCCACAGCCTCCCTCTTTGATTATTTCAGCATACAGAAGTAAGAGCTTATCCAGTTGGTAATTAAGAGGTGTTATGTATTTCAGGAAAGCCATCTTTAAGTAGCTAAATCTACAAGTCAACTGACAATGTGATGAGATTTATAAAAGCTGTGCTCACACGTGACCTTTAAGAAGATATTATACTTGAAACGAACATACACACTATTTGTTTTTCCCCGACGTCTCTATCATGAAATGATACACAAACAGGAAATGATGTGTCTCTAACAAAAGGTGCTACTCTCAGGAAAGCCCAAGAAGTATATGTGTGTACAAGGGTCTGAGTGTGTGTGTGTATATATACATATATGCACATGCTTTTATATGAAAGGGAATGTTTATGAAATTTAAAACAATATAAAAACACTCATTGAGGCAATCATATTAGACAGAGACATAGAAAGTATGAGCCTGTCTCCTTGTATTGTCACATATTTCCTCATAAATTTTTATAACCTCAGCATCTCTAATATAAAATTTGACTCAGAATATCAGTTTGGGACAGATTTCTCTGACACAAGTTGTGAATCATCCTATGAGACATTGTCTGTGAAGTTCTGCAGATTCCCCCAGAAACAAATATACATATTTATTGATAATATTCCCAGGAAACTAAAGTCTCCATAAAACCAAAAGTGACTCGCTTCCCATGTGCCCAGCTTCTGTCTCTCCAGTCTTCAGGTACTCTTCATGGGGATTATAATAAGAAGCTGTCTCCAAACCCATCCATTGTCCCAGTGATAACTGTACCCCACAGATTACAGGATTTGAGGGGAGTGAGCAGGGTCCCACTTGAGTGGTTTACTGATGTCATCAGTGTGCTGACTTCCTCTCCCCCTGGCCTCCCCTGATACCCAGGGGTGCCTTTCTTTCTCTAGTGGAATGTACACAGCCATCCCACTTGGCTTTCTGCCCACTTCCACTTCTGGTCCTTGCCCCCAGTCACCTGACTGCCCAGAACACACCCAGTTCTCCAGCAGTCCCACCCCTCCTGGGACTCCCCTCAGCATGCAGTAGTGGGCACAGCAGGGCAGTGTCAGAGAAATGACCTGTGTGGTTTGGGCCACTCTCTCAGGTATGACTGTTCCCTCCTTTCTGAGTTCCTAATCGAAGTCTGCGTGATGCCAGGATGTCATAGGTACATCCTGTAGTAGTCTACAGTAGAGATGAAGCAGGACGGATGTCTCAGATATCAAGTCATCAGCAAGGCAGCTGGTGTGGGCAGAAGGCATCACTGAAAATCAATACGACTAGGACTTCCCTGTGCTCCAGTGGGAAAGGATCTGCCTGCCAAGGCTGGGGACACAGGTTCAATTTCTGGTCTAGGAAGATCCCACATGCCAGGGTGCAACTACACCCATGTGCCACAACCACTGAGCCCATGTGCTGCAACTCCTGAGCCTCTCACCTAGAACTGGTGCTCCACACGAGAGAAGCCGCTGCAAAGAGAAGCCTGCGCACTGCAGCAAAGAGTAGCCCCCACTTGCCACAACTAGGAGAAGCCTACAAGCAGCAGTGAAGACCCAGCATGGGCAAAACAAACAAATAAAAATGACTAGCCTCTAGTTAAGGCCATGGTTTTTCCAGTGGTCATGTATGGATGTGAGAGTTGGACTATAAAGAAAGCTGAGCACTGAAGAATTGATGCTTTTGAACTGTGGTGCTGGAGAAGACTCTTGAGAGTCCCTTGGACTGCAAGGAGATCCAACCAGTCCATCCTAAAGGAAATCAGTCCTGAATATTCATTGGAAATACTGATGCTGAAGCTGAAACGCCAATACTTTGGCCACCTGATGCGAAGAACTGACTCATTGGAAAAGACCCTGATGCTGGGAAAGATTGAAGGCAGGAGGAGAAGGGGACGACAAGAATGAGTTGGTTGGATGGCATCACCAATTCAATGGACATGAGTTTGAGTAAATTCTAGGAGTTGGTGATGGACAGAGAGGCCTGGCATGCTGCAGTTCATGGGGTCACAAAGAGTCAGACACGACTGAGCGACTGAACTGAACTGAAGAAGCTTGCAACTTTCTCTCAGTATTTTAATGTTTGAAATTATTATGTGTGTGTTGCTTGTTTGGGTTGATTCTTATTCTAGACTCTCTTCCTCTTTCTTTCAGCTATACCTTTCAAACAAGTCTCTTTCCAAGAAGCAAGAGAATTCCAATCCATTTCTTTAAGGTATCAGCTCTTTCTTGCAAAGATGGAGTGAGCTGGTATTTGTCTCATCTTGTCACAGCCCTGAAGGAAATGCTCCAGAGAAACCATGTCAGGAGGCAGGGCCTGCCTGACTGACTACTTGATATTGACCAGCTGTCTTTCTCCTGTACTTATTTCTAGAGGAATGTGGAAGTTGGGTGCTGGGGAGTGACAGAGTCAGTCCCTCCTCGGTCCCGGCCTCCCTAAGCATCCACTTCCAGCTCAGTGTCACCCTCTCCATGCTCTGGTAGGGTCCTTTCCCGCCTCCCTGCATCTTTGCATGATGTTTCTGCTCCTTGTCTCTGAGCATGCCTGGTCCTCACCTCCTGTCCATCTATCAGGGCCTGAAGCAAGTCCATTCTCCTCCCACATCCCCTTCTAGGCTTCTCTGGCCTCACACACTATGCCTCTCTCCACGCACACCCATGCTCTGTATCACTCATTGCAGCACTTAATTATGGGCTGCCTTGAAGGCTTTGACTTATTTTCCATCTGTTTTAACATCTATAACTGAGAAGCGAACACTGAGCGGGGCCTGGATAAATATCTACACAAATTCTTTTTAAATCAATGAAACCTGTCTACAGGACTTTTCTAGCACTGTCTGCATAGTTAATCCTCAGAGTTGTGTGTTCTAAGGGCAGACCTCCTGTCTGTTCCTTCTTTGAAACTCCCAAGGTATGTAGTCTTACTCAAAATTCACTTGACTTTGCTTCTTTCAGTACCCATTGATTATCATACTTACTTGAAACTCAACTTTAAGAATTCATTTTCTACAAAACAAATCTGATTTCAAACCTGCCATCTAATTCCTTGCCTGCAATTTGTAAATGGTAATAGTACTTACCTTATACAGTTACAGAGATTACATAAATTCTGCATGTTAATTGCTTGGCACAATAGATAGCCTGGCATAAAGTGAAAGTGAAATTGCTCAATCATGTCCAACTCTTTGCGACCCCTTGGATTTGTAGCCCACCAGGCTGCCTCGTCCATGGGATTTTCCAGGGAAGAATATTGGAGTGAGTTGCCATTTCCTTCTCCAGGAGATCTTCCCTACCCATGGATTGAACCCGGGTCTCCCACATTGTAGGCAGACGCCTTTACTGTCTGAACCATCAGGGAAGTCATAAGGCATAAAGTGAGCACTCAGTAAATTTAACTAGTATTATTATCGCTGCTTCTGACTTCTAGCCTTTTTGTAACAAACTGCTTGCCTAATCTCCCTGTTTCATATTTCCACGCGACTGAGGTTTGACTGTGCATCATGTAAGTAAGGGGCATGCAAACATTAGCAATTTGGGCTCAGATCATTCTTCCAGGACTGTCTAAGATGGAAGTTTGGAGGGGAAGTCACATCTCTGATACCCTAAGAGCTATGAAAGGAGAGCTCAGTGGGACCTTTGGAAGCTGCTCAGAACAGTGACTGTTCCTTGTTTGAACCAAAGAACATGGGCCTTTGGTTCTTGGACTTCCTGAAGATCACAGGGCTGTGAATGATCTCCTTTCTCCAAATATCACCATGAAATATGGTGTTCTGTCTTCTGGATGTCCTGTCTTGAAGCAGCGTGACTTTGTCATTTTAAGCTGTATTTTGGCACCAGCTGGTGCTTCAGTTCCTTTTGGGTAGAGCTAGAGTTCAAGGCTCAGCTCTGTTTTTTCAAAAGTTTAGCTTTCCTTTTAGGTTGAAAGGATTCATTAACAAAAGAAACACTCATAACACACAAACAAGCAATGTCAACTTTTTAAAAGAAGATTATTCGACTTAATTTCAATATACAGTCATTAAAAGAAAAGAAATAGAAACAATAGACAGAAGTAACAGTGTACACAACACCAAATTGTGCCAACTTACATCCAAACTTGAACATTGCTGCAAAGGCCAGAATGACAGCAACCTGGAGTCCCAGCTGGGAAAGGGTCCTGGATGGTGCATCCACCCCACAAGTGAGACTTCAGATCACAGTTTGGGGGGCTCTGCTTATAATTCCAGGCTTCAAAGTGGTATCATCATCAGTTTGCCTGCAAAAATGCAGCTCTGGTTTTAACTTTTACAATGCTTCTTGCTTCACCGTGTGAATCATAAGACTTCTTAGACACCGGGGCACTGGGCAGGACCTGAGGAGCTTAAGAGATTCCAAGACCCACTCTCTTTCTTGTCTAAGGTGCAGCTTGACTTGCTGGTAACAACTGGTGTGCTTGCAGGCAGGCATGTCTTCCAGGTAGGGTCCAGGCAAGGTCAGAAGTTGGTCAGAGGTCTGCTTTCCTACTTCTGAAGCCTGAACAAGACTGCCTCCATTTTAATTTCCCTAACAAGTTCTCTGATGGACAATTATAATTTGTGAAACTGTATGACTATGAGGAAGCACTTGAGACTGCGTCCAAAGAAAGGACAATCATCTTACTGGTGGGCAGGACACGTGGCCTAGACCTATATTTGAAGGCTGCCAAGAACATTTACAAATGGGCCAAAGTCCGTGACTGAGGGGCATGGCTTCTCCTCCTTCACTGCTGACTTGCTCTGGAGGTAAGTCCTGGAGGACACAGTTGGACAAGTGAAGTCATACTGCTTTACCTGTGTGGATATATAGAGGATCAAAAAAGAGGATCTCCATAGATAAAGTAAAACAGAGAAAGAGTAACTATATGGACTTTTTTTTTCTTTTACAAAATGATCTCCTTTGCTTGAAAGTGTATGGTTAATCCTTGTTTCTCCCCCAGCACAGAGCTTTGAAAAGAGAAAAAGTATCCACAAAATATCCTAATTTTCATTCCCCTCGGCTGAACCATACTAGTCTTAATTCCTGGCCATGACAGGCCAGAAATAGCAAGTCTGGCCAGCCCCTTCCTGGGTCTCAGCCAGATTCCCAACCAGAAAGAAAGAGGAAAGAGGGTGAGGAGCCAAGAATAGGACAGGCTCTTTCTAATGGGCTCATGGCCTATTAGATCAGGTTCAGACTTGATCCCTCAAAGCCACCTTTTCCAAGGTGTTTCGTCTTCAGTTCCTAATGAGCTGTGATGAGGGCAAAGCTGTGTTGTTCCCTGGCTGCTGATGTTATCGTCACTCCTTGGAGGGTGCAAAGGGCCAGGGTAGACAGGAGAGGCCAGGACAGGTTAAAGGGGCCCAGAGCAGCAGGAGGGACCAGGGCAGATGGTAGTGGCCTGGACAGACGGGAGGGGCTGCAGGGCAAGATGGGCTGTGCCCAAACAGCTGGAGCCCAGGTAGCTACCGGCATCAACTCTCCTTGGACAAGCCTGCAGTTTCTTTGGAAGAGAGGACAACACAGAGAATTTCTGGTCAAATTAGAAACCCCAAGTCAGGGTACGTGGGCACTGGAGTGGGCCTGCATATATGGGGTCTTGGGAAAGATCTGGCCCAGAGAAATGGTGCTGGGTGGATGTATAATTCATCCAAAGTCTAAGTCAGCTGGTGCATGTTCCCAGGTGAGAATACTGGAGATAGTTAATAACCAGCAACATCCCAGTGGATGACACCATCTGCAGCCGAGCTGATGAATGGAAATCTAAGTGACAGTGGCAGGAGCTGGAGAGAACCTTGCAAATGAGGCTGATGGAAGAGCATGCTGAGGGAATAGACCCTCCTTTTATAATTGCACTACTCTCAGAGGCACTCCTGTCCAAGCCTGCAGGCTGCCAAGGATTGGAGAACCAAGGGCATTGCACTGCAGGCAGCAGGCGGAGGGCTTCTCAGGACACAGCTGGAAGGAAAGAGAGAAACACTGGACCTGAAACGTCAGACAAAGTTGGGTCTTGCTTTTGCCTTGTACGAGCTACATGACTTTCCCATGCAAACTTGACCTCTCTGGGCCTTGTGTTTATTATTTCCAAAATTAATACATACTGGACAGGACTGTTGGGAGACTAAAATGAGATACCATCAAAGCTATTTTGGTTTCAAAATGCAAAACTCCCATTTTTAGGCAAAATGGGGAATTTTTAAAAGAATGCTGGAAGACCTCATGCACTGTAACCGAACGAAGACAGGAGAGCTACACCCGAGAGCTCCTAGAACCAGGGGCTGAAATGCTCCCAGAACTTTCTCTTCACTTCTTGCCTCTCTGGAGATTTCCCTAGAGGTTAATTTCCTGCATATGTCAGAACCCAAAGTCAGTGACAACTCCCAACTTTCACATCTATTGTTTTACCAATAGAGAATTGACTCTGCTCCCCAGAATTACAAGGAAAGACTCTGATCGGCCCACCTAAGGTCAGGTGACCAACCTTCACTCAATCAATTGCAGGCAGAGGGACATGGTCTGTGAAACATGGGTTTTCCTACAGGAACCTCATGGGGGAGATGAGGTTAGAAAAATCGCAGAAGATGGAGTGGTAGAACCAGAGGGTGGTGGGTGGACAGATAATAGATGTCCACCCAGGACTTTGTAAATTATACAGAGCACTTTTCATGTAAAGTCTTGGCAATGGCTACTGGACAAATACCCTCAGTGCTGAGAAGCACTTTAGAGTCTTGTGTGCATGGGGACAGACAAACTTCAGTCTCTGTTTGCTGATCTTAAGGAAGACATCTATTCTCTGCACTTATGGACTACTGCCTTGAGGCAGTAGTTTTATACTTACTGAGCTATACTTTGGCACCTGTTGAATGCTAATACTGCTGGGAAAGAACTAGGAAGAAATCTATACATGTAATCTGAAGGGCAATTAGCATTTGCACCGACGCTTTGAACTTGAACAGCAATCAGAAAAGACTAGAAGTTTGTGCTTAAGTGGGAAGAAAATGAACTTGTTGATGGACTTACTCTGTGGCCAGGGCAGATTATGTGAGTCGTGAATCTAAGATATTTAGCTCTGGAAACTTTACTGCCATGGTTTATTATCTGATCTTGTTGCTCCTCATCCAAGAGCTTTGTCTACCGTGAAATAGATGGCCTGCTTTGCAAGTGGAGAGACAGGGCCTGAGGCCATACTTTGCAAAGGGGGATAAAGGGAATATCTTCTAACTATAATTAAAGCTCAGGGAGCGGGGCCCCCTTACACAGTACACAAAATGTTCTGCATTTCTTCCCACTTTTAACTTCTCACCTGGAAGAGTTTAAGTTTCTCTGAGCTTTCAGAGTGTAAATTGGCTTCTAGCCGGGCAGTCCCTGGAGGCCAGAATCAGTGGCAGTGACCCGGCACCATCAACCATTACTTTGTTTCCTCTAGTTTGTGCTTGCCATCTCCTAGCAATAAATCCTTCATAATCAAAGAATAAGGGGAGAGAGGAGGCAATATTTAAAATGTTAATCCTGTCTTTCAGAGAGTCTTGGACTCTAAAACTGAGTAATTGTTTACACGGGCCAAACACAGCTGAATTAAAATCTCTCCTTGTGCTGAACGAAAATCAAAGTGTTAGTCGCTCAGTTGTGTTCGACTCTTTGCAACCCCATGGCCTGTAGCCTGTCAGTCTCCTCTGCCCATGGGATTTTCCAGGTAAGAATACTAGAGCGGGTTGCCATTTTCTTCTCTAAGGGATCTTCCCAACCCAGGGATCAAACCTGGGTCTCCTGCATCGAAGGCAGACTTTTTATCGTCTGAACCACCAGGGATCTGGTATCGATTCCTATGCAGAAAAGCACCGGCACAGACAGTACGTTCTCAGGGCCTGGCTGAGGATCAGTGACCGGGTTTCACCACCTCAAGTCTGATGATTTTGTTTCTGTGGGTGAATTCAACAGACCTTGGCTGCATAAAAGGGCTTCCCTGATAGCTCAGCTGGTAAAGAATCTGCCTTCAATGCAGGAGACCCCAGTTCAATTCCTGGGTCAGGAAGATCCACGGAGAAGGGATAGGCTACTCAATCCAGTATTCTTGGGCTTCCCTTGTGGCTCAGTGGTAACGAATCTGCCTGTAGTGCAGGAGACCTGTGATTGATCCCTGGGTTGGGAAGATTCCCTGGAGAAGGGAAAGGCTACCCACACCAACATTCTAGTCTAGAGAATTTCATGGACTATATAGTCCACAGGGTCACAAAGAGTCAGACACGACTGAGTGACTTTCACTTGTCTCATAAAACTTTGGTCAGTGCTTTGCAATGAGCAGCTCTGGCATTAGGCCCATCTAACTCCTGCCTTTCGGCATCAATGGACAACAGGAAATGGGATTCATGCCAAGGAAGGATGAGGTGCCATGACAATGACACCTGTTTGGTAAGAAGTGAGTGGATTGAAGCAGGAATTGGGAATTTTAGGCACCTGTGTCCACTCCACCAACCCACCTACACGGGCAAAAAGCTGTGCCTTGGAGACTGTTTGGATTCTCTCGTACTTTATGTGATCACTGGAAAATATGAGTGATACAGGCATGGGGGCAAAGAGCAAACAGTAGAATAAGAAATGGCCTGGAGCATAGAGCAAAGTGCCACAGCCCAAGAACAGGAAGCGGAGCCACCAGAGTTCCAGGAGGGAAAAGGTCCCATGGTCTTGGGAGGGCTTTCTTAGCTTGAGAGTCTGTGGACTGGGCTGGTGGCACTGACTCAGACTTCCCTCAGATCTAACTCACTTGCTACCCACGTCCTTCTGAAAGGACCACTTTTCCACTCCATGACTGAGTTGACCTCTGTAGCTTACTTGACTGATGACTCTGGACCTTGGTCTTAGGTTCCAAAGTTCTCAAGATGGCAGGCATCCTGACGACACTCTCCCTGGGATTTGTCTCCATGTTTCCCTCAGCTGGATGCCTGTCTTAGTCTGTTTGGGCTGCTATAACAGAATGCTATAATACATTTTGTTTAGACATGACAGGAATTTGTTTCTTACATTTCTGGAGGCTGGGAAGTCCAAGATCAAGTCTCTGGCAAATCCACGTCTGGTGAGACCTTGTTTCCTGGTTCATAGAGACCTGAGTTCTCACTGTGTCCTCACAGAGTAGAAGTGGCTAGGGAGCTCTCTGGGGTCTCTAAGGGCACTAATCCCACTCTTGAGAGCCCCACCTCAGTGACATGACTACTTCTAAAACCCGCACCTCTAATTGCTTCACACTGTGCATCAGGATTTCAATATATAAATTTTGGGAGGACATAAGCATTCATACCATTAGAATGCCTGAAAGAATATAAATATATCTTAAAAAGAACTACAGAGGTAATCTTAAAATCAGAGTCTTCTACTTGAAACTATAAATTATAAGTGGAGCTTAATTGCTTATTGATAGGGAAGTTTCTTTTCCAGGGAAAAACCAATCCTTTCTTTAATTTAGTGCAGATTAATAGTATCAATTGTTCCATGTCCAGTTCTAACTATTGCCTCCTGACCTGCATACAAATTTCTCAAGAGGCAGGTCAGGTAGTCTGGTATTCCCATCTCTTCCAGAATTTTCCACAGTTTATTGTGATCCACACAGTCAAAGGCTTTCGCATAGTCAATAAAGCAGAAATAGATGTTTTTCTGGAACTCTCTTGCTTTTTCCATGATCCATTGGATGTTGGCAATTTGATCTCTGGTTCCTCTGCCTTTTCTAAAACCAGCTTGAACATCAGGAAGTTCACAGTTCACGCATTGCTGAAGCCTGGCTTGGAGAATTTTGAGCACTACTTTACTAGCATGTGAGATCAGTGCAGTTGTGTGGTAGTTTGAACATTCTTTGGAATTGCCTTTCTTTGGCCCTGCTTATTTAACTTATATGCAAAGTACATCATGAGAAACACTGGACTGGAAGAAACACAAGCTGGAATCAAGATTGCCGGGAGAAATATCAATAACCTCAGATATGCAGATGACACCACTTTTTTATGGCAGAAAGTGAAGAGGAACTAAAAAGTCTCTTGATGAAAGTGAAAGAGGAGAGTGAAAAAGTTGGCTTAAAGCTCAACATTCAGAAAACGAAGATCATGGCATCCAGTCCCATCACTTCATGGGAAATAGATGGGGAAACAGTAGAAACAGTGTCAGACTTTATTTTGGGGGGCTCCAAAATCACTGCAGATGGTGATTGCAGCCATGAAATTAAAAGACGCTTACTCCTTGGAAGAAAAGTTATGACCAGCCTAATAGCATATTCAAAAGCAGAGATATTACTTTGCCGACTAAAGCCCATTTAGTCAAGGCTATGGTTTTTCCTATGGTCATGTATGGATACGAGAGTTGGACTGTGAAGAAGGCTGAGCACCGAAGAATTGATGCTTTTGAACTGTGGTGTTGGAGAAGACTCTTGAGAGTCCCTTGGACTGCAAGGAGATCTAACCAGTCCATTCTGAAGGAGATCAGCCCAGGGGTTTCTTTGGAAGGAATGATGCGAAAGCTGAAGCTCCAGTACTTTGGCCACCTCATGCGAAGAGTTGACTCATTGGAAAAGACTCTGATGCTGGGAGGGATTGGGGGCAGGAGGAAAAGGGGACGACTGAGGATGAGATGGCTAGATGACATCACGGACTCAATGGACGTGAGTCTGAGTGAACTCGGGGAGTTGGTGATGGACAGGGAGGCCTGGTGTGCTGCGATTCATGGGGTCGCAAAGAGTTGGACACGACTGAGCGACTGAACTAACTAATTAACTAACAGTATCAGTGGACTTCCCAGTTGACTCTAGTGGTAAAAAGAACTTTCCTGCTAGTGCAAGAGACATAAGAGATGTGGATTTGATCTCTGGGTCAGGAAGATCCCCTGGAGGAGGGCATGGAAAACCACTCCAGTATTCTCACCTGGAGAATCCCATGGACAGAGGAGCCTGGTGCGCTATGGCCCATAGGGCCTCAAAGAGTCGGACAAGACTGAAGTGACTTAGCACGCACACACAATAGTATCAGTAAGGCTCTGGGGGTAGATTTTAAAGCATCTAATTTGGAGAATGCTTTCCAAGTACTCATTTCCAAATGAAAAGCTAAGAGTCTATAATCATTCGATGAGACTTGGGTGTGAGGTGGGTGCTGTACTGCGGGCATTGCTCACAAAAAATTTCTTCTCAAAGTATTTGGCTTTTCAGTGCCACCCCTGTGTTGCCACTTCAGCTGACACCACCACCTACACACACACACACACACACTACAACAGAGGGGGAATCTGATCCTGGGTTTCTCGCTATGGTGCCTTGCTGCTGCTGCTGCTGCTAAGTCACTTCAGTCATGTCTGACTCTGTGCAACCCCATGGACGGCAGCCCACCAGGCTCCGCCGTCCCTGGGATTCTCCAGGCAAGAACACTGGAGTCGGTTGCCATTTCCTTCTCCAATGCATGAAATTGAAAAGTGAAAGTGAAATCGCTCGGTCGTGTCCAACTCTTCGTGACCCCATGGACTGCAGCCCACCAGGCTCCTCCATCCATGGGATTTTCTAGGCGAGAGTACTGGCGTGGGGTGCCATGCCTTGTGCAGGACAGAAATAGAGGAATGTGAAACAGACACGAACTCACACTCAGCTTTCTCACCAAATATCAGAACAATGGGCCCTCCCACTTCTGTTGTTGTTATTGTTGCTGTTTAGTGACTAAGTCGTGTCTGACTCTTTGTGATCCCATGAACAGGAACCAGCCAGGCTCCGTGGGATTTCCCAGGCATGAATACTAGAGTGGGTTGCCATTTTCTCCTCCAGGGGATCTTCCTGACCCAGGGATCTAAGCTGCGTCTCCTGCCCTGAGAGGTGGATTCTTTACCACTGAGCCACCAGGGAAGCCCCCACTTTTGTTACTCTTGCTCTGTTTCTATCAGTGCAGGGCAGTGGTGCCAGGTGGGGATGAGGGCAGGGACACTACAGAAAAGTTGGGAATTTTCAGATGGTTCAGTACTTTGCTATTCTTTCTAAACTATCTCCCATTCAAACTTTGGGCCAGGTGCTATTTTTGAACACTAAGCATGAAACAGGAATGATGAATTGTGTGGTGCCAAGGACATAAAATAAAGAAGGACAATGTAGGTAAAAATAATGCTGCTGTGATTTATGGGGTTTCTTTATGCCTTTTCTCTTTTTCCCCATATTCTTCCGACTTTTTCTCAGTTTGCTTAAATAATTTTTCTCACTTTTTCACTTACTAGGAGTGAGAAAAGTACTTAGTCATACTTTTACCTTTCTGAAGTTTGTTTTACAACAAGTAACTTTCCCTCAAAGCCATGCTCTTAATAAGGTGATGAAGATTCACTCAACAAAATTTCTTCAGCACCTACCAGATATCAAATGCTATGGAGGAAACAAAACCATCAGCTGGCGTCAGGGCAAAGAGGCCACCCAGTGGCAGGGGCCAGACAGTCATGGATCTGCCCTGGATCCATGGCAGGTTGGAGGTCCCCACCCCAACCAGACCCGAGCACTGGCTAAGTTTGGGCAGGTGTTGGGTAAGGCTTCTGGAGAACCTCTTGGGGCAGTGGAGGTGGTTGATCACTCTTTAGTAGGGAACCCTTGGTCTACCGCCTAATAATGAAGATTCGAGAAACAAAGTAGTGGTTTTGGAGCCAGTCTGCCTGGATTTGAACCCCACCACTGCTGCATACCACATGGGTGACCTGGGGTAATTTACTTAACAGCTCCAAACCCCCAGATTTCTCCTTGATAAAATGAAAATGATAATAGAGTCTGTCTCACAGGGTAATTCATTAGCTGCAATAATATTAATAACAACAACAATAACTCAAGGACAATCCAGAACGAGGTTCACAGGCAAATACGGGCCTTTCCAGGAGGAGAGCATTTGGGACTTTCAGAAAAGCGTTATCAACCAGGGTTCCCAGCTTCCTTAATTGATAGAAATTTACCAGAGGCTAGACAAGAAATTCAAGTAAGGCTTTATCACAGCAGCAGGGAAGGAGAACAAACAGCAGGTTCCCTGGCTGGCTTGCTGAGGGGAGGGGCCAGCTGATTCCTTGTATGCAGTGAGGGTAGGGGTGTGTCCCAGGGTCAGGCCGGAGGGGTAGCTTGGTGGTTTGCCCACCCCTTCTGTGGTGCTGTGTGCAGGGGGCACGCTCAGTACCCTGCTTTGGCTCCCAGCTCTCAGAAGTGCAGCTGGTTTTCAGTCTTTTTGTGTCTTGTCAACAATTTGTCTCAACTGTGCACACACTCAGCTGTCTTTAGTCCCATATAGTTTCTTTGTATTGTGTAGCTCAAGGAGACGTTTGTCCAGGTGCAAGCATGAGCAAAGGATTCCAGGTTCCAAGTCCCAGCCTGTCTCAAAAGGGGGCCACCGCGTCTGGGGGATGAAGGAGTCCGATCATTAGGCTGCCCGATTGGTCTGCAGACACAGTGTTCTGGTGCCGGAATGGTGGTGAGAGAGGACCAAGCACTGAGGATGCGAGGGAAGATGAACACTTAAACCAGTGGCCCAGGCAGGAGGCCTGGAGCCGGGCCGCCAGCTGCTCTGAGGCCCTGGAGAGGGCGTGGCTGACGCCCGCAGGGCCCTGGGCTGGGCTCTTATTGGCCCAAACCCAGGGAGCAGCTCCACCTGCAGGCGTTCAGGCAGCAGCCCGGTGGGCTGCACTGAGTCAGTGAGTGGTAGGGTGAACAAGCATCCTCTGAAGTCCCTGCTCTCAGGAGGTTTCATTCCTGGAGAAGACAGAAAAATCCACGGTTGTGAAAATCCATGAAGTGCTACACTTGTGACCCTCCTAGCACATGGTTATGAACACTGAAGTTGGCTTGCCTGCGGTCCAAAACAGCTCTGCCATGGACCTGCCATGTGATCCTGGGCAAGGTCTTCAGTCTCTCTGTGCTTTTATTCCCTCATCTGTTAAATAGGCCTGATAACAGCAGCCATCTTGTTTTTAGAAGGATTAAATATAAAGGTAAACAAACTCCAACCATGAGACATCGGCTTTGTCCTTTCAACCAGCCACTGACTTTTTTTCAATGACTGTTTATTGGAAAATATTCATTAAAAGATCTTTATCAGGGACAAGGACATTGGATAAAGTGTGTGTGTCATCTCTGGGGCTGATGACATGAGTGATTGTCGAGGAAGACAGAGAAACACTCGCATCTTTGGTCCTTGGGACAGGGCCGGGTCTGCTTTAACTGGATGATAGAGGAATGTCCAACAGGAAGTCGAGGTTTAAGGGGTTGCTGCTGCCTGGCCCTGATCTCCAGAGGGCAGGGCTTGGGTGTCAGATGTCTGGGGGCCTGAGTGAGATGGGGAATGGCCCAGTCACGGTGGGACAGTGAGCTCGGGTTCTTACAGCAACCGTGGCAAAGAGAGCTGAAGGTCAGCTGGGATCAAGAGTGGATGAAACATCAGCTCTAATTTTATCTTACTCCTGGCATTGGTCTTTCTGCAGAGATGAGGAAGGAAAATTGGAGATGGGAGGGCTGCAGAGGGGAAAGGGCATGGTGGCCTGACCAGAAGAAGGAGAGTAAACATCTCCGACACAGGCATGGGGCCATCTTATCAGGACAACTGGGGCTCAAGGGTCAGCACAGACTTTTCAGGGGGCAGGGAGTACAAGGGCCCAGAATGGGGACCACCTATGCAAGGGACAGCCAGAAGATCCCAGGATGTCCCTGTCGAGGGAAGCCCTGGACCACTGTACATCTCAATGAGGAAGGCTGGACCAGCTCTGCTATGACTGCAAGAGCCGGGACAATGCCCGCCACCCACAGGTGCTCTGGTCTGTGTAAAAGGGCCAGCCCCAGCATTCCGCATCTCTGTCTCATCATCACGGCTGCTCCCTGTCTGTCGGCACTTTGGAAATGACAATGAATTAAGAGGAAAAGATTAATGCTGCTGGCCAGCTGTATTTATATGCTCGACTTCCATGGAAACCCAGAAGGTAGTAAATCAGTCAGAAACCATATTTAATAACTCCTAGTAAAACCCAATTTACTCACCTGCCAACCATGGAAAAGTTGATTGCTTTGTCACAGGAACCCCATTCACTGCAGACTGTTGTAACTACCCTAGACATAAGAACCACCTTTCCCTTTTTTGGATATGGATGATGCTTTGAAAATGAGCCATAAAATAGCCTAGAAGCAACATGTCTGCAGTGAATAATAGCGCTGGATTACTTTATTTCTCATATACTCCAGATCTGGCTACCTTGGTAGCTGGCATCATTCCTGATTTTTTTAACAAGAGGCCTTATAGGGAAGGCAGAGGAGGCAAATAACCCTCAACTTGTGAGGGAAGATGCAAAGGGCCATGCCCTTTATTCCTGGCTGTTAAAAACTGATGCACGGGGATAATCAGAGAGAGGGTGTGGGGCGGGAGGGTGGAGGAGGGGGTCGGGATTGGGAGTTCATGTACACTCATGGCTAATTCATGTCAATGTGTAACAAAACGAATACAGTATTGTAAAGCAAAACAAACTAAAAAATAAAAATTAATTAAAAAAAAAAAAAAAAAAAAAAAACAAGTATTTGGCCTTAGCCTTGGGGGATGATGTTAGCTGTCTGGATCACACCTTCTCAATGCCAAATGCACTGGCAGGTTTTCTGGAGTCCTTTCTACATCATGACCAGCTAACTCAGTGAATGAACTGACCCGACTGAAATGATGGGGAAGCTTTCCTTTCCACCTCATTGATTTCCACACACTACTGTGTGCTCAAAATTTTCTCCAACTCTGCCCACTGCCATCAGCAAGCTGCTTGCTCCTGGAAAATTCCGGATGCTCTCCAACTGCTTTCTAGATGCAAGTGCACTTTGAAATAAGTATGAACCGAGATGGCTGAGTGCTGAAGAAGAGGCAAATGATGCTGGTTACTGGGTAACTGAGTGCCCGCTATCCTGCCTCTTGCATTTTTTCTTTGCTGTATAATCATCAATTGTTTCAAATAGGTGAAATGGTTTCTGCTTCCAATCAGAGCCATAGAGCTGGCATAACATAAAATTTCCTGGGTGACAAGGAACTGGACAACTTGCAAGAAGACCCCAGGATCCAGGACTGAGAGAGGGGCAAGGAACTTGGAGTCTGCATCCAACACCATGACTGGCGTGAGTGTCCTAGAATCCAGACCTTTCCCTCGGGCTCTGAGTTCTGTCAATGCTGGGCTTGAGCCCATGTCTGCAAATAGTCCACATTTCACAATCAGCTCACTAGTTAGAGTTCTATGCTTTTGTTTGTTGCAGACTAGCCTCATTTCCAGGGCTGAACTTGTCTCTTCAGAATTCTTTCACAGTCATAAGCAAGAGGACGTGAATTTTCCAAGCCTTCTGTTTAATGGGTGGGAGCTAACTTTTGTTCAATATGTTAACAAATAAGCTCTTGCAGTATTTCTCAAATTAGGCTAGGAAGATATGTTCTCAGCAATCAGAATCAATCAGAATGCTTGAGACTGTCTTATATTTGTCACAATTCTCCCATACTTAACTTTTTTTTAAAATTGTATAACCATTTTCCTAATACTATTAAAAACAATCCATATGTACTTTCTGATCATCAGCTCAAGACTCCAGCCTGATTTCTGTGTTTCATTTGGTTCCCAGTTAGACATTAGCACTGCATACATTTGTTTCCCTAATGGCACACTAGATGGGGCTTCCCTGGTAGCTCAGCTGGTAAAGAATCCACCTGCAGTGCAGGAGACCCAAGTTCGATTCCTAAGTCAGGAAGATTCCCCAAAGAAGGGATAGGCTACACACCCCAGTATTCTTGGGCTTTCCTGGTGGCTCAGATGGTAAAAAAAATAAAATAAAAAAAATCTGACCCCCTGGAGGAAGGCATGGAAACCCACTCCAGTATTCTTACCTGGAGAATCCCCATGGACAGAGGAGCCTGGTGGACTACAGTCCATGGGGTCGCAAAGAGTCAAACAGGACTAAGCACAGCACAGCCCACTAGGTACCTTTCTTCATAACTTTTACTGTAGATGCTGGTTTTATCTTCACAGAACCCCTGCAGGATGGCTATTATCACTTGCCTTTCGCAGAGAAGGAAACAGGCACAGAGAAGCTATGTGACCTGCCCCTAGGTACACAGCCAGGAAGGGCTGGAGCTGGACTCAGGTGGCCGTTTGACCTCAGAGCTAGTAGCTCCTAACTGCTTTGCTCTTTCGTCCTACCAGCTAATAGCACATCACTTCTTATGTGGGGTTTCTCAAGTTGGGCTCCACAGAAACCAGGAGATTTGTGAGTTTATACTCAAAATTATGGAAAGTTATTTTTCTGAAAGCAAATTTGTACATTACTTAAATTTGCAAAAGTACAAGCTTTGTGATAATCATTTGGGGTTTAAATCTAGACAAAGGTCTTACTAGCTATGTGATCTTAGGCATGTTTCTTTATATGTCAGCCTGTTCCCTTCTCTATTAAATGGGATATTGGTCTCCCTGGGCAGTCATTCAGTTTCTGTCGGAGTTATGATGAAGCAACACGTGTAAAGTACTGGACATACCACGTTCAGTGAAGTCATTCCCTCTTTCTCTCCACTCCCCCACCATGTCTTCCTCTTGTCAGCTGGGTGCAAGGACTGTGTTAACAAATGTGTGTCCTGAACTGGTGGAACTGCAAGAGGAGAATTATATTTAGCTTTGTCAGTTACCACTCTTAGTCAAAGGATGAACCATTTACAGTTGACCCCTGGAATCTGCAAAGGATTGTTTCATGGATCCCCAAATCTCAGTTCAGTTCAGTCACTCAGTCGTGTCTGACTCTTTGCGACCCCAAGAATCACAGCAAACCAGGTCTCCCTGTCCATCACCAACTCCCAGAGTTCACTCAGACTCACGTCCACTGAATCGGTGATGTCATCCAGCCATCTCATCCTCTGTTTTCTCCTTCTCCTCCTGCCCCCAATCCCTTCCAACACCAAAGTCTTTTCCAATGAGTCAACTCTTCACATGAGGTGGCCAAAGTATTGGAGTTTCAGCTTTAGCATCATTCCTTCCAATGAACACCCAGGACTGATCTCCTTTAGAATAAACTGGTTGGATCTCCTTGCAGTCCAAGGGACTCTCAAGAGTCTTCTCCAACACCACAGTTCAAAAGCATCAATTCTTTGGTGCTCAGCTTTCATCACAGTCTAACTCTCACATCCATACATGACCACTGGAAAAACCATAGCCTTGACTAGACGGACCTTTCTTGGCAAAGTAATGTTTCTGCTTTTGAATATACTATCTAGATTGGTCCTAACTTTCCTTCCAAGGAGTAAGTGTCTTTTAATTTCATGGCTGCAATCACCATCTGCAGTGATTTTGGAGCCTCAAAAAATAAAGTCTGACACTATTTCCACTGTTTCCCCATCTATTTGCTATGAAGTGATAGGACCAAATGCCATGATCTTAGTTTTCTGAATGTTGAGCTTTAAAGCAACTTTTTTCACTCTCCACTTTCACTTTCATCAAGAGGCTCTTTAGTTTCTCTTCACTTTCTGCCATAACGGTGGATACAGTGTATAGTGAAGTTGCTCAGTCATGTCCGACTCTTTGTGACCCCATGGACTGTAGCCTACCAGGCTCCTCTCTCTATGGGATTTCCCAGGCAATAGTCCTGGAGTGGATTGCCATTTCCTTCTCCAGGGGATCTTCCCAACCCAGGGATTGAACCCGGGTCTCCCACATTGTAGACAGAGGCTTTCCCGTCTGAGCCACCAGGGAAGTGTCATCTGCATAACTGAGGTTACTGATATTTCTCCTGGCAATCTTGATTCCAGCTTGTGCTTCTTCCAGCCCAGTGTTTCTCATGATATACTCTGCATATAAGTTAAATCTGCAGATGCTCAAATTCTTTATATAGCATGTTGCAGTATTTGCTTATAACCTATGGACATCCTCTTGTAGTCTTTAAATCACCTCTGGCTTACAGTATAAATGCTGTGTAAGTAGTTGAAAAACACAATGTGAACACTATGTAAATAGTTGCCAGCATCCTGCAAATTCAAGTTTTGCTTTTTGAAACTTTCTGGAATTTTTTTTTTCAATGTTTTTAATCCATAGTTGGCTGAGCCCACTGATGTGAAGGCTTTGGATGTGGAGGGCCAACTGTCCATGCAGGTAAAAGTATTCTATGCACTGGGCAGATCATTCCAAAGAGATAATCATTTGTAGACAGCCAAAAGATGTAGTGAGGCTTCAGACAAGAGGCAAGGCAAAATGTCCTAGTCTGAGGCCATAGCTCAAATTTTTATTTTCACCATAAACTTGTGTGTTCTTGACCTGAGATTTCTTTTTGATATCTAAAATGAGAGAATTTTAATAGAACAGTGGTTTTACACTTTTTTTTAACACCTAGAATACTTCCATCAGAAAAACAAGAGAATGTATGTCCCCTGAAGCATGTAAGTTTCACAGAGCATGACAGATTTGCCCAATTTATACTGGCTGTCTGGGCCTATGGAGAGATGGATTCTATGACAATAGAGAAATCTGTGATGGATTAACAATGTCTGCCAGGGGTGCAAAGGGTAGACAGGCTTCCCAATGAATATCATCTTGTCTGGAAGACAAATATGATAAATAGGTAATGGGGAACATTTTAGACGCAACCAGACAGAGATGCCTGACTCCAGGTTTACTCTCTTTAGCAAATCTTTTTGCCACATGATCTTAGAATTCCTCCTAGCATCTCTGTCTATGGTGTTAAATCTTGGAGGCAAAATACTAAAAAGCTATATGATAACTGAGACTTTGAGAAGAATTTTATGGTTAATTACTAAAATCGCCCCAACCAAACTCAGCAGAGAAAGTGGGAGTAACATCCCTGGCACTGGAACACTAAGCCCAGCCAGGATAACATCACTTTTTGCTTAAAGCTTCACGTTAATTGAGAGATGAGAAATAAATTAGGCTTTCAGGAAACAGGGGTTAGCACCAGATTGTCATATTTGGCTGTGGAATGTTTAGTCTTCTCCTGCAGGCACCTGCTTCGTGTAATTGACTGTCTTGTGGGATGTTTTAATAGCCTTTTTCTAAGGGGTGAATAATGCCCACTGTATTGCTCCAGGAGCCAAAAAAAAAAGAAAAAGAAAAAAGGCCACAGCTGGGCAAGATGCTTAGCAACTGTTACTGTGTTGAAGAGATTTGCCAAACTCAGCAATCTGAGGCAGTAGAAATTTATCATTGTAGTCATGAGGCGACTCAGTGTCAGCTAGGATAGAGACTCTCTTCTGGTGGGAAAAGAAAGACCCTTCGTTACAGTCCTGGGAAGAGGCCTGCCTAAATGCCCACCAAGGTTTCAGCACTCGGCACCCTCAGATCGAGGTGCCAACTCTTTGCCCTGGGCACAGAGTGTTTGTGTAAGAGAATTTGCAAAGTATTAAGGGGGAGTAACCCTCAGCAACTATCCACAGATGGCTGTAAATTGTATTCTAATAGAAAAGAAGAGGGAAAAAAGCCCTCGGATGAAGAACAGTTAATACATAAATGGGTAGTTTATAAGTACACCCTAAAATTAATTTTAGTGAATGCCACTTTTCCTTTATCAAGTTATTTGCAGTGTTGATCTTAAAAATATAGTTCCAAGATGGTGAAACTACTCACTTGAGGTTTGCTGTACTGGACAAGTGTATTGATCTTGTAAGTGTATGTAAGACATCAAATGGTCAAAAAAAAATTTTTTTTAATTCTAACATTGGCCATGTCTTTCTTCCTGGATAATCCAGTGTCATGGGCAAGTTGCTGCAGCAAAACCAGAATCTTAGTTCTTATTTGTAAATTGAGAGGGAAGGAATAGGAAGGAAAAATGAATTAAATGGTTTAAGTCAATATTTTCAATTATTTACATCACAGAGTATTTACAAAGGCCCACAAACATATTATGACCTTGAAGACTAAGAACTAGCCTGACTTGGAAATAGATGTCATTATTTTTTTCTTCAAGCACATGTAAATGCTGTTATTGTCAGGTAGTTATGAAAGTCATCACGTGTCTCCGCTCTGCATCTCCAGTCTGCTGTGTTTGTCTTCTTTCAGCCAATGTGTGCTCTGCCATCCATTCATTCAGCACATGGGAAGATGCTCAACAGCATTAGCCCAAGTCAAAGCCACGTGAAATACTACTTCATGACCATGAGAATGTCTCTAATGAAAAAGACCACAACAAATGTTGGCCAGGATATGAAGGAATTGGGAGCCTCATACCCTACCGGTAGAACAGTAAAATTGTGCTTGGGTGAGTGCTCAGCCATGTCTGACCCTGGAGTGGGTTACCATTTTCTCCTCCAGGGGATCTTCCTGACCCAGGGATCAAACTCAAGTCTCCTGCGTCTCCTGCACTGGGTGGCAGATTCTTTACCACCACGTCACTTGGAGATGATGGTACAATGCTAAAGAAAAACAGTCTGGAAGTGCCTCAAAAAGGTTAAATATGGCATTACCGTATGACTCAGAAATTTCACTTTTAGTAATATACTCGAGAAAAAATGAAAATACACCTGTATTATGGCTGAGTCCCTTTGCTGTTCACCTGAAACTATCACAACATTGTTCATCAGTTGTTGCTGCTAAGTCACTTCAGTCGTGTTCGACTCTGTGCGACCCCATAGACGGCAGCCCACTAGGCTCCCTCGTCCCTGGGATTCTCCAGGCAAGAACACTGGAGTGGGCTGCCATTTCCTTCTCCAATGCATGAAAGTGCAAAGTGAAAGTGAAGTTGCTCAGTCGTGTCCGACTCTTAGCGACCCCATGGACTGCAGCCTACCAGGCTCCTCCATCCATGGGATTTTCCAGGCAAGAGTATGGAGTGGGGTGCCTAATCAGTTGTACCCCAATACAAAAGGTTTTTGGTGTTGAAAAATAATAAAATTTAAATTAGCAGCAGTATTCAGCTGGTAAAGAATCTGCCTGCAATGCAGGAGACCCGGGTTCCATTCCTGGGTCAGGAAGCTCCCCTGGAGAAGGGGTAGACTACCCACTCCAGTATTCTTGGATCAGCCTACAGTGTGGGAGACCTGAGTTCAATCCCTGGGTTGGGAAGAATCCTTGGAGGAAGGCATGGCAACCCATTCAGGTAGTCTTACTTGGAGAACCCCTATGGACAGAGGAGCCTGGCGGGTTTTAGCCATGGGGTTGCAAAGAGTCAGACACAACTGAGCAACTAAGCATGGGATATTCATAACAGCCAAATCTGGAAATAACTTCAGCAGATCATCAACTGATGAATGGTTAAATAGCATGTGGTATATTCATATAATTATTCAGTGATGAATATTATTTAGTGATGAAGTTAAAAGAAGAAAAATAAATGCAGTACTGATGCATGCTGTGTATGATATGGATGAGCATTAAAAATGTTATACTAAGTGAAAAAAGAGGCATAAAAGACCTTTAATTGTATGATTTCTTTTATATGAAATGCCAGAGCAGGCAAATCTATGGAGACAGAAAGCAAAACAATTACTGCCTAGGACTGGGGAGCTCAGGGGAAATGGAGAGTGATTGTTACTGGGTGGGGGAATTTTGGGGGTAATGAAAATGTGCTAAAATTAAGTCTGCTGACAATTGCACAAGCTTATGTTTGCTGGCTCGGATGTTAGAGTATCTGCCTACAATGCCGGAAACCTGGGTTAGATTCCTGGGTCAGAAAGATCACCGGGAGAAGGGCGTGGTTACCAACTCCAGTATTCTTGCCTGAAGAACACCATGGAGAGAGCAGCCTGGCGGACAACAGTCCAGGGGTTGGAAAGACTCGGACGTGACTGAGAGACTAAGCGTACATGATTATACTGCTGCTGCTGCTAAGTCGCTTCAGTCGTGTCTGACCCTGTGAGACCCCGTAGACAGCAGCCCACCAGGCTCCGCCACCCCTGGGATTCTCCAGGCAAGAAGAACACTGGAGTGGGTTGCCATTGCCTTCTCCAATTCATGAAAGTGAAAAGTGAACGTGAAGTCGCTCAGTCGTGTCTGACTTTTCACGACCCCACGGACTGCAGCCTACCAGGCTCCTCCGTCCATGGGATTTTCCAGGCAAGAGTACTGGAGTGGGGTGCCATTGCCTTCTCCGACATGATTATACTAAAAGTCATTAAATCGCACACTTTGAATGGGTGAGTTATATGGTATGTGAATTATATCTCATAAAACTATTATAGAAGAAAAAGAAATAACCCAGAAAAAACTCAGAATGTTAATAGCCTAGACTAGATAATTAGAACAAGAAATCAACAGATTAAAAAAGAGGCAAGAAATATACCATAAACTCAATATGTGATAATATTTGCACTCCAAATCAGTAGTGAAATAATGAAATTATTTTATTAATTATTCAGTAAATTATGCAAAGAAAGTGGCCTGTGAAAGAAGGATAAAGTTAGATACTATGCTCACAGTATCACTATAAAAACAAATTCCAAATGGGTTTAGAGGTAAATGGACAAAATGATATACAAGTGTTTAAAAAAATAGGCAGAGAATTTGTCATGTAGAAGACCTTTCTAAACAAGAAATAAAACAGTGTTCTAAAGAAAAAGGCAAGCAATTCTGAATCTTGGAAATTAAAACAATTTATAACAAAAAATAATAAAAATTTTAAAAATAAGCAAAACTATTAAAAATATGACAATGGACAAATATTTAATGAATAATATATAGAAGGAGTTCTTACAAATCAATAAATAGAAATAAATTTTAGAAAAGATAAGAGCAGATAATTCAGTTTAGTTCAGTTCAGTTGCTCAGTCATGTCCGACTCTTTGTGACCTCATGAATCACTGCATGCCAGGCCTCCCTGTCCATCACCAACTCCCGGAGTTCACTCAGACTCATGTCCATCGAGTCAGTGATGCCATCCAGCCATCTCATCCTCTGTCGTCTACTTCTCCTCTTGCCCCCAATCCCTCCCAGCATTAGAGTCTTTTCCAATGAGTCAACTCTTCTCATGAGGTGGCCAAAGTACTGGAGTTTCAGCTTTAGCATCATTCCTTCCAAAGAAATTCCAGGGCCAATCTCCTTTAGGATGGACTGGTTGGATCTCCTTGCAGTCCAAGGGACTCTCAAGAGTCTTCTCCAACACCACAGTTCAAAAGCATCAATTCTTCGGTGCTCAGCCTTCTTCACAGTCCAACTCTCACATCCATACATGACCACTGGAAAAACCATAGCCTTGACTAGATGGGCCTTGGTTGGCAAAGAAATGTCTCTGTTTTTGAATATGCTATCTAGGTTGCTCATAGCTTTTCTTCTAAGGAGTAAGCATCTTTTAATTTCCTGGCTGCAGTCACCATCTGTAGTGATTTTGGAGCCCCCCCAAAAAAGTCTGACCCTGTTTCCACTGTTTCCCCGTCTATTTTCCATGAAGTGATGGGACCAGATGCCATGATTTTCGTTTTCTGAATGTTGAGCTTTAAAGCCAACTTTTCCACTCTCCTCTTTCACTTTCATCAAGAGACTTTTTAGTTCCTCTTCACTTTCTGCCATAAGGTTGGTGTCATCTGCATATCTGAGGTTCTTGACATTTCTCCCGGCGATCTTGATTCCAGCTTGTGTTTCTTCCAGTCCAGCATTTCTCATGATGTACTCTGCATAGAAGTTAAATAAGCAGGGTGACAATATACAGCCTTGATGTTCTCCTTTTCCTATCTGGAACCAGTCTGTTGTTCCATGTCCAATTCTAACTGTTGCTTCCTGACCTGCATACAGATTTCTCAAGAGACAGGTCTGGTGGTCTGGTATTCCCATCTCTTGAAGAATTTTCCACAGTTTATTGTGATCCACACAGTCAAAGGCTTTGGCATAGTCAGTAAAGCAGAAATAGATGTTTTTCTGGAACTCTTGCTTTTTCCATGATCCAGCAGATGTTGGCAGTTTGATCTCTGGTTCCTCTGCCTTTTCTAAAACCAGCTTGAACATCAGGAAGTTCATGATTCACGTATTGCTGAAGCCTGGCTTGGAGAATTTTGAGCATTACTTTACTAGTGTGTGAGATGAGTGCAATTGTGTGGTAGTTTGAGCATTCTTTGGCATTGCCTTTCTTTGGGATTGGAATGAAAACAGACCTTTTCCAGTCCTGTGGCCCCTGCTGAGTTTTCCAAATTTGCTGGCATATTGAGTGCAGCACTTCCACAGCACCATCTTTCAGGATTTGAAATAGCTCCACTGGAATTCCATCACCTCCACTAGCTTTGTTCGTAGTGATGCTTTCTAAGGCCCCCTTGACTTCACATTCCAGGATGTCTGGCTCTGGGTGAGTGATCAGACCATTGTGATTATCTGGGTCATGAAGATTTTTTTGTACAGTTCTTCTGTGTATTCTTGCCACCTCTTCTTAATATCTTCTAATTAACTAATGTAAATTTATATTATATATAATTATATATATATATATAATTATATATAATGCCAATATACATCTGCAATATATGCATAGAAGTTAATATAAACAACAATTTTTTTTTTACTTGTGTGATTGGCAAAAATTAAAAAGACTGGAAATACCTAATTTTGGTGATAAAATATTCACTCTCATTCAATATTCCTAGGAGATAAATTGTTAATCTTTGAGGGATCAAAATTTGGCCATATATATCTAATTTTTTATTTATGCCATCATGGTAGTTCCAATTTAAAAATCTAGCCTTGAAAAAATGCTTGCACAGATGCACAAAATTATAAGTAAAGAAAAGTGCAACACTGTTCATAATAATAAAATATTGGAAACAAATTAAAGGACTATATTGCTGGGGAATTATTGCATAAACTAAGGTACATCCCTACCATGGAATATTTTTCAATTGTTAGAGTAATGTATACTGAATGGAAAGACATCCAAGATAAATTCTTAAGGAATGAAAAGCAAATCTCAAACAATAAGCATGGAAAGATTCCATTTATATATAATGTCTATGTAAATATACAAAATGATTAGCAGTGTTTAATACAATTACTGTGGGGCATGTGATATAAGGAAAAGTTTCTCTTACTTTTTACTTGTTTTCAATGAAGCTATATTTACGTATAATTTGATTTATTTCAACTGATGCTTAATAAAGGACACGGGTTAGATCAATTCTCAGTTTCTTTACAGTTCTCCCAATCTGTGATTCCATAGAAGCATCTGTGGCTGCTGCCTCAATCTACCTTCACCTCGACAGAGGCAGACAAGAGAACCTTGCCAACTCTAGACTTTGTGACTTGAAGCCACCTCCAATCTGATAAAATGCACAGGTTTAGCAATTTTGCTTTAACCGACACCTTCCAGAGTAAACACATCTGGCTGTAGGTGAGACTGCGAGACAGTAAGCTTATCTTTGACAGTAAGCTGTGTCTGGTGGCATGACCCAGGAGACGGTCCACAGTGGGGTGCCTGGAGCCTGAAGAGAGTGCTCGCTATGCTTTTCTCTAGCTGATCGGCTGTGGGAAACTGGACACACACGTGCCACAGAGGAAATCGTGGACAGGGGGATGGGAGTGCTGTTGCCCCTTCCCGCCTGCCCTTCAGCCCCAGCTCCAGAGGACACATGGATTAGCAAGAGAAAGCAGGGCAACCATCCCATCCGATAGCATCAACCGTGTCTAAGGTAGACTCTTGGGTGGTGTCACCAGACATCTAAGTGAGACCTCAGACCCATGACATTCGTAGACCATCTTGGTTAGGAAACTGATGGCAAAGAACAGAAAAATTCTCACGCTTTCATTTCATACTTCAACATACAAAATGAAAAATTATATCTGGGCCACATACAGAATAAAACGGGAACACGGAGGTGAGGAATCGGGACCAACTTCGCATTCCCCACCCCTTCCTCTCCTCTCTGTCTCACACGCACACACACACACACACACACACACACACAACACAGCTCTTATCACTTCTGAAGGACCAAATATCCTTCTCCTTCATCCTCCCTTCTACCTGCCTCCTCTCTGTCCATCCATCTGTCTGACTCTCTCTTTGTCTCTCTCAATCAGTGGCCTTCTTCTGCTTTCAGAAGCCCACAGTAACCATTTATTTCAGATAAGCACCATGACTTCAGCCTTTGATATCCGAATTCTAAATCAGAAGTGAAAGATCGGGCTGTCTCAGACCAGCTTAGGAACTGGGCCTCAGTAGGTCTCGGTAATTGCTCTTCATCTGAGCAGTAAGGAAGCAAGAGAGAGGCAGGCAGCAAGAGCTGTGGGCAGCCTGGGCTCAGAGTCTCCAGCAGGAAGGCCATTGTTAGAAAAGGGCTGAATCAGTCAACACGATAGAGTCTCAGATTGAAAGGGCACTTGGAATAACACAGCTTCCTTCCTAGGGTTTCCTACGTGACCTTCCTCACATTTGTGTCTGCCAGGACGTTCAGGGAGAGAGGTGGGGAGGGAGGGGAGGGGCTCCTTGCTGCAGCTAATCTCAGTTTAAAGCAACGCTGACCAGGACTAGAGCCTGATACTGACTCTGAACCCTCCTTCTGTATGCCCGCCAGCCTTTTACTCTATGTTCTCTGTGGGAGTCACGCCAACTCCTGAGAATTATGACCATCAGTTCTTGGAAGACTTTGTAGGAGCATGTGCCTAAAAGTTTGTTTCCACAAATCAGTGTGAAATCAGTGAAGAAAAGCATCCCTTCTGTCCAGGCAGTTCTTACACTCCTTTATCCTGACAGTCAGTCCACTTGGTGGACTGTTGGCCTAGTTGCTGAACTGGAATTCATTGATTCACACAGGCATACATTCATTCATTCAACAAATATTTACTGCATGTCTACTTCGTGGCTTCCCTGGTAGCTGAGCTGGTAAAGAATCCACCTGCAAAGTGTGAAACACTGGCTTGATTCCTGGGTCAGAAAGATCCCCTGGAGGAGGGCATGGCAAGCCACTCCAGAATTCTTGCCTGGAGAATCCCCATGGACAGAGGAGCTGGGTGGGCTACATCCATGGGGTCGCAAACAATTGCACAGCAGTATGTGGCAAGAACTGTGGCAGGCACCAGGCGCAGTTTGACAGAGGAACATATCTCTGCCCTCACGGAGAGAAGGGTGTTAGAAAAAGAACTGTACAATGTCTACCAACAGGGGGATGGGTAAAGAAGATGAGATACTACTCAGCCATCAGACGAATAAAACAATGCCATTTGCAGCAACATGGATGGTCCTAGAGGTTATCATACTAAGTGAAGTGAGTCAGACAGAGAAGACAAGTACCATATGATATCACTTATATGTGGAATCTAATAGAAAAAAGATACAGGGCTTCCTTGGTGGTCCAGCGGTTAAGAATCTGCCTGCCAAAGCAGTGGACACTTTTTCCATCCCTGATCCGGGAAGATCCCACATGCCGCAGGGCAACTAAGCCCACATGCCACAACTGCTGGAGCCCGACACCTAGGACGTGTGCTCCACAGCAAGAGAAGCACTGCAAAGAGAAGGCCAGGCGCTGCCACTGCAGAGTAGCCCCTACTCACTTCAACTAGACAGAGCCCCCGCCGCGGCAGCCCCTAGACGGCGGGGCCCGCGCGCGGCAGCCGCTAGACGGGGCCCGCACGTGGCAGCCGGTGGACTGGGGCCCCGCGCAGCAGCGCCTAGACAGAGCTCACGCACAGCAGCTGCTAGACGGAGCCCGCGCACAGCAGCAAAGACTCAGCACAGCCAAAAATAATACATAAATAAAAATTCCAAAAATGATACAAATGAACTTTGTTGCAAAGCAGAAAAAAGCAGACTCACAGATCTTGAAATCAAACTTACGGTTACCAAAGGGGAATGGTTTTCAGTCGCCCGGTCATGTCCGACACTTTGCGACCCCACAGACTGCAGCACACCAGGCCTCTCTGAGGGAGATAAATTAAGTCTTTGGGATTAACAGGTGCACACTTGTATATATAAAATGGATGAACAGTAGGACCTACTGTACAGTACAGGGAATGTTATTCAATATCTTGTAATAACCTGTAATGAAAGGAATCTGAAAAAGTGCATATATGTTTATGTGTGTGTGAAACTGAATCACTTTGCTATATACCAGAAACATTGTAAATTGAGTATACGTCAATTAAAAAAAAAAACTGTACATATCATTCACAGGATGAAAGAATTGTGAAAGAAACACTAGGAACTGGGAGATGGTAGCAGAGAGGGACCAGCTGGGTCAGGGTGATCAGAACGTCTTTTCTCAGGAAGTGGGGCCCAGGTTAAGGACAGTGAAGTGAAGTTGCTCAGTCATGTCCAACTCTTTGCGACCCCATGGACTGTAGCCCACCAGGCTCTTCTGTCCATGGGATTCTCCAGGCAAGAGTACTGGAGTGGGTTGCCATTTCCTTCTCCAGGGGATCTTCCCAACCGAGGGATCGAACCCAGGTCTCCCGAGTTGCAGGCAGATGCTTTATCGTCTGAGCCACCAGGGAAGTTCTGGTGGACAGGAGCAGGCAGGATCATTTACAGTGGGAAGGGAGGCCTCTTGGGACAGAGAGGAGCCTGCGCAGGCCCAGAGGCAGCGGGAGCCAACTTGAGGCCGGAGGAAGAGGCCAGTCTGCCTGGAGGTTAGCGAGTGAGAGGGGGATGGGGAGAGAGGAGGCGGCCAGCAAAGCTAACAGGGCACACAGACAGAGGAACCGGGAGGGCTACCGCCGCACTCCAAGCAGGCAATGGAGTCGCCATATTTTTTTATTTTTACAAGCTCACCCTATCTGCTGTGCAGAGTAAATTAGAGAGAAGGCAGAGTGGGCAGGAGAAGGGCAGGTGGGAGGTACCCTGGATCGCCAGACGAGAGCTACTTGGACCAGGCGGGTGGGGAGCAGGAGAGACAGTACAGTTGGAACAACATCAAATTCAGTAGATTTTAAGTATATTTTGAAGGTGGAGGACTTTGTGATTGAAAGGGGAGGGAGAGGGGTGAGTCATATTTATTGAGTCAAAGAACAGTGAGAGTGTAGATGTCTCATAAATTCAGTGCGGGCCCCAATATGTAAGAGAAGCTTGGAAACGTCCAAATACAGGTGTCAAAATTCTAAATGGAAAAAAATGTCTAAGTTGAAGTCTGTAGTAATTCTAACTAGAATTCTGTGGGCAGCTTTTACTGTATTGCTGAAGAGCAAACCCTAGCTCTCTAAGATTCCAATAGATAGTATAATTCTTCACTGTTTTATAGATGTGGAACAATCAAATGCAAACAATCATTTTGTGAATAACATGTCTCGAGTAAATATGTTTATCTTTGGCATTTGGGGGAAATGAGACTGTTTCGAAATCCAGCCACCATGTTTCCGTGAAGCTGCCGTTTTATTACACTTTCCTCCTCCCTCACTTTGTTGGTTGTAATCTGTCCATGCAGATGACTTTCTGGGCTCTCAGGCCTCCTGGGGGGAGTAGGTGGTGGTTCTCTGACAGCGTCAGCAGGACCGATTTCTAATTAGAACCCAGTGTAGGAATCATGATGCATGAGAGCATGACTCTGATAATGAATAGTGACAACTTCAAAAATAGCTGATCAAAACCCATCTGCTCAGAGCTGCAGCCCAATATGAGGGTGGTCCTTGGAGCTTCATGCCTGTGGGGTGAGCCCAAAGCTCTCCAAGGCAGGGCAGAGGGACAGAGGGGGCAGGGTCAGGCCCCTGGATTCCAGACCATTCACTTTGTACAACTCTGCCCCTCTCTCATCTCATCCAAGCCCGCAAATGAAGGGGAGTTGACACAGCCTGTCTCAAAGGTCTTAGAGCTACCTGAGGCTGATGCAGATCCTACCTGGGTGTGCCCAGTATTTACAATAACTAACAGGGATCCCCAGGCGAGGGACTCAGACTTGCAGGCTTGCCTCGGGCATGTCTGTTTTCTTCCCTCGGGATGTTAACGGGACTGGCCTCCAAGGCTTAGATGAACTGTCATACTTCCTCCTGTCCCCCTGCACCCTTAGCCCCTATCCATCCTGTTAATTATTTGTTCAGAAGGTCCTTGGCCCAGAGAAATCTCTGTTCATTCCCTCCCAGGCTCTGGCAGCCCCATTGTAGATGAGCAGCTTCTCAGTGGCTGGGTCTTTATTTGTGCACAAACAGAGCCGGAGCCCTGGACCCCAGGGGTCTTTGCCACAGCCCAGCTTCACAAGGGCCCATGAGCCTCGGAAGGGTGGTTCCCAAGGCTACCAGCCAGCAAAGGGAGCAGTGATGATGGAAACCTGCCCACAGATGGGGGAGGGCTGTGCTTTTGAACTGTAGTGTTACAGAAGACTGTTGAGAGTCCCTTTGGACAGCAAGGAGATCAAACCAGTCAATGCTAAAGGAAATCAGTCCTGAATCTTCATTGGAAGGACTGATGCTGAAGCTGAAGCTTCAACGCTTTGGCCACCTTTATGTGAAGAATTGACTCACTGGAAAAGACCCTGATGCTGGGAAAGATTGAAGGCAGGAGAAGGGGATGACAGAGGATGAGATGGTTGAATGGCATCACCGACTCGATGGACACTAGTTTGAGCAATCTCCAGGAGTTGGTGATAGACAGGGAAGCCTGACCTGCTGCAGTCCATAGGGTCACAAAGAGTCAGACACGACAGAGGGACTGAACTGAACTGAGGGCCAGGGTGTGCAGGGCAGAGGGCTCCCTCCCTTGACTACCTGGAGAGCTGCCTGTCCTCTGATTCTCCATGAGGCTGCTCAGTGGCTCCAACACTGTTCTGCAGTGACAGCATCACAGAGACAAAGCAGCTTCTGTTTAGAGGCTTCAGTTTAGATGCACTTCCTAAACAGCCCGGGGCGGAGGGGGGAGGTGTTTCCAGGCAGTTGGATAGGGCACATTTGCCTCTGGCTCTGGGATTGACCTTGACCCAGTGGCCAGGAAACAAAGGGCCTGCTGAGACAAAGACGGGGAGGAAGGCTGGTCCACTCCTGTCCTGGCTGGGCTTTCTGGTCCTCATTGCTCCTCTCTGGAACCACCATTCAGATGACTTCACAAGTCTAAGGTTTTCCTCGCTGGTCAGACTTTCTTTCATTTGATGCTTCACCCAGAGCAACTTGGCTTCCCAAGTGACTCAGTGGAAAGAACCCACCTGCCAAGTAGGAGTTGTGGGCCCTGGGTCAGGAAGATGCCCTGGAGAAGAAAATGCAACCCACTCTAGTATTCTTGCCTAAGAAATCCTATGGGCAGAGAAGACTGGCAGGTTACAGTCCACAGGGTTACATTGAGTCAGACACTGTAGCTTAAGAGATTAAACAACAACAACCAGAGCGATTTATAGGTCCAAGAGGCTGATCACAGGCAGGGCTCTTAGTAAGCATATGTATTTCTGGACATGTGATGGGGCCCACAAGAATGGTGCTGGCTTTTATACATCATCCAGCTCAGAACAGGGTGTAGAGGAAAGGCCACACCCGAGCAGCATGTATGTTGTTGAGGAGGGCAGATGATCAGGCAGATCTGTCTTCTCAAAGTAGCTTTGGGTTTAGGGAATTAATCACCATTCTCATTGTGACCTCCATCTTGTTCCTTTAGGGTCTGAGAAGCATTTGGTCTGGGGAGGTTGACTCATTCTCACAAAACTCACTAGAAAATTAAGTATACAACCAGAATGTCTGTTTTTAATTTTAGCATGAGAAATTGAACTGTCAGGTAGACCAGATGTTCACACTGGTCTCACTGCTAACACTTTTCTCTCCCTGTGGGCAAGTTATATGAGAAGTGAAATATGAAAATGATATTTGGTGAGAATAGAGCCAGAGCAGGAGGTATATATATACAAACAGGTATGATAGCACACACAGAGAAAAATGACTCTCATGAAGGAATGAAGGAAGAAGTTGTAAAAACTGTAAGTATAGAGCTCACAGATCCCTAGAAACAGGAGTCACAGCATGACATGCAGAGAAAGACCAGAGCTGGTCAGGAGACAAGGGAACAGGGAAAATGTGAGCCAGAGGCTTAATGTGATTTCCATGGGAAGGAACAGGTGAGGCAGGGTCAGCAACCTCAGATTTGGCTAGTTTGCTAATTCTCAGCAGGTTCTGGCCAGAGGGGCTGCCCTAGTTGTCTGTGCCTGGCCCTCTGGCCCTGGGATGATTAGGCAGATGGATAGGGTTAGGGTTACAGCCTAATAGAGAAGGTGGCTGGGACATGGGCTCTAGATTTCATTGATTTGCATTTGAAAGGTACATTTCCAGGTGAGTTGTTCATCTTCCCTCAGTTCAGTTCAATTCAGTCCAGTCTCTCAGTGGTGTCTGACGCTCTGCTACCCCATGGACTGCAGCACACCAGGCATCCCTGTCCATCACCAACTACCAGATTTTACTCAAACTCATGTCCATTGAGTCACTGATGCCATCCAACAATCTCATCCTCTGTCAACCCCTTCTCCTCCCGCCTTCAATCTTTCCCAGCATCAGGGTCTTTACAAATGAATCAGTTCTTCCCATCTAGTGGCCAAAGGATTGGAATTTCAGCTTCAGCATCAGTCCTTCCAATGAAGATTCGAGACTGATTTCCTTCAGGATGGACTCGTTGGATCTCCTTGTAGGCCAAGGGACTCTCAAGAGTCTTCTCCAACAACCACAGTTCAAAAGCATAAATTCTTTGGCACTCAGCTTTCTTTATAGTCCAAGTCTCACATCCATACATGACTACTGGAAAAACCATAGCTTTGACTAGATGGACTTTTGTTGGCAAAGTAATGTCTCTGCTTATTGATATGCTGCCTAGGTTGGTCATAGCTTTTCTTCCAAGGAGCAAGCATATTTTAATTTCATGGCTGCAGTCACCATCTGCAGTGATTTTTGGAGCCCCCAAAGATAAAGTCTCTCACTGTTTCCATTGTTTCTCCATTTGCTGAAGTGATGGGACCAGATGCCATGATCTTAGTTTTCTGAATGTTGAGTTTTAAGCCAGCTCTTTCACTCTCCTCTTTCACTTTCATCAAGAGGCTTTTTAGTTTTCTTCACTTTCTGCCATAAGAGTGGTGTCATCTGCATATTTGAGGTTATAGATAATTTTCCCGGCAGCTTGTGCTTCATCCAGCCCAGTATTTCTCATGATGTATTCTGCATGTAAGGTAAATAAGTAAGGTGACAATATACAGCCGCGATGTACTTCTCCAGGCATCCCTGTCCATCACCAACTACCAGATTTTACTCAAACTCATGTCCATTGAGTCACTGATGCCATCCAACAATCTCATCCTCTGTCAACCCCTTCTCCTCCCGCCTTCAATCTTTCCCAGCATCAGGGTCTTTACAAATGAATCAGTTCTTCCCATCTAGTGGCCAAAGGATTGGAATTTCAGCTTCAGCATCAGTCCTTCCAATGAAGATTCGAGACTGATTTCCTTCAGGATGGACTCGTTGGATCTCCTTGTAGGCCAAGGGACTCTCAAGAGTCTTCTCCAACAACCACAGTTCAAAAGCATAAATTCTTTGGCACTCAGCTTTCTTTATAGTCCAAGTCTCACATCCACACATGACTACTGGAAAAACCATAGCTTTGACTAGATGGACTTTTGTTGGCAAAGTAATGTCTCTGCTTATTGATATGCTGCCTAGGTTGGTCATAGCTTTTCTTCCAAGGAGCAAGCATATTTTAATTTCATGGCTGCAGTCACCATCTGCAGTGATTTTTGGAGCCCCCAAAGATAAAGTCTCTCACTGTTTCCATTGTTTCTCCATTTGCTGAAGTGATGGGACCAGATGCCATGATCTTAGTTTTCTGAATGTTGAGTTTTAAGCCAGCTCTTTCACTCTCCTCTTTCACTTTCATCAAGAGGCTTTTTAGTTTTCTTCACTTTCTGCCATAAGAGTGGTGTCATCTGCATATTTGAGGTTATAGATAATTTTCCCGGCAGCTTGTGCTTCATCCAGCCCAGTTTTCTCATGATGTATTCTGCATGTAAGGTAAATAAGTAAGGTGACAATATACAGCCGCGATGTACTTCTTTCCTGATTTGGAACCAGTCTGTTGTTCCATGTCCAGTTCCAACTGTTGCTTCCTGACCTGCATACAGATTTCTCAAGAGGCAGGTCAGGTGGTCTTGTATTCCTATTTCTTCAAGAACTTCCCACGGTTTATTGTGATCCACACAGTCAAAGGCTTTGGCATAGTCAATAAAGCAGAAATAGATGTTTTTCTGGAACTCTCTTGCTTTTTTGATGATCCAGCAGATGTTGGCAATTCAATCTCTGGTTCCTCTATCTTTTCTGAATCTAGCTTGAACATCTGGAATTTCATGGCTCATTTCATTTACTGTTGAAGCCTGGTTTGGAGAATTTTGAGCATCACTCTACTAGTGTGTGAGATGAGTACAATTGTGTAGTAGTTTGAGCATTCTTTGGCATTGTGTTTCTTTGGGATTGGAATGAAAATGGACCTTTTCCAGTCCTGTGGCCACTGCTGAGTTTTCCAAATTTGCTGGCATATTTAGTACAGCACTTTCACAGCATCATCTTTTAGGATTTGAAATAGCTCAACTGGAATTCCATCACTGCCACTAGCTTTGTTCATAGTGATGCTTCCTAAGGCCCCCTTGACTTGCATTCCGGGATGTCTGCTCTAGGTGCGTGATTATACCATCGTGATTATCTGGGTCATGAAGATCTTTTTTGTATAGTTCTTCTGTGTATTCTTGCACCTCTTCTTAATATCTTCTGCTTCTGCTCAGTCCATACCATTTCTGTCCTTTATTGAGCCCATTTTTGCATGAAATGTTCCCTTGGTTTCTCTAATTTTCTTAAAGAGATCTCTAGTCTGTCCCATTCTATTGTTTTTCTCTATTTCTTTGCACTGATCACTGAGGAAGGCTTTTTTTTTCTCTCTCTTTGCTATTCTTTGGAACTCTGCATTCAAATGTGTATATCTTTCCTTTTTTTCTTTGCTTTTCACTTCTCTTCACGCTATTTGTAAGGCCTCCTCAGACAGCCATTTTGCTTTTTTGAATTTCTTTTTCTTGGGGATGGCATTGATCCCTGTCTCCTGTACAATGTCACAAACCTCCATCCATAGTTCTTCAGGCACTCTATCAGATCTAATCCCTTGAATCTATTTCTTACTTCCTCTGTATAATCATAATGGATTTGATTTAGGTCATATCTGAATGGTCTAGTGGTTTTCCCTACTTTCTTAAATTTAAGTCTGAATTTGGCAATAAGCAGTTCATGATCTGAGCCATAGTCAGCTCCCAGTCTTGTTTTTGTTGACTGTATAGAGCTTCTCCATCTTTGGCTGCAAAGAATATAATCTATCTGATTTCAGTATTGAAAATTGACTATCGACCATCTTGATCTTCTTCCTTAGAAATGGGTTAAACCCTGGGAGAGGATGGAGAAGCACTCCATCCAGGGTTACTAAGGCCCCAAAAGAGCAAAGCTAAGATTATAGAATAATAGAATAAAAAGGCATGATTGATATAGTATATAATCTTCTTATGGATGTTTGTGAATGATTTGAATGTTTTAATAGAGTCAGTAAATTTATTGCCCTAACATTGCGTACTATGGATAAGTTGTACATATTACCCCCCACCTTATTTGAGCTCATTGTTTAGCATCTGTCTCTAGAAGCCCAGTAAGTCTTTATCCAAAATAAGAAAACAAGGATACACCCCGCTGAGACTTGCCTTTGCCCAGCTGAGCATGCTCTCTGATAGTGTTCAGATGGGCACTGCCAACATCTATCTCTGTGACTGTGCATTTTCTGGCTTTCTATCCTATCCTGACCATGTTCTGAAGGATGTGGTCCTTGTTTAGGTACAATGATACATCTAATTAGGGCATAGACCACACTCTTTGGCGTAATAGCCTTTCAGCTTCTTGCAATTGATTGTACATAGCTCAGTCCTGTACAGATTTCACCATTTAAAATGTGTACAGATTTCACCATTTAAAATGTGTATCTTCTGCACGGGGATAATCCAGAAGAGGGTGTGGGGCGGGAGAGGGGAGGTGGGGGTCGGGATTGGGAGTTCATGTATACTTGTGGCTGATTCATGTCAATGTATAGCAAAATGAATACAGTATTGTAAAGCAAAACAAACTAAAAAAATAAAAATTAATTTAAAAAAAATAAAAAAAAAATTAAAAAAATAAAATGTGTATCTTCAAGAACCATCTTCAAGGCTGCTTTCACACATTCCAAGAAAGAAAACTCTGGGGACTGATTGCAATATGTGATTTCTCAGACCAAGATGTCCCAGAATCATAACCATTCCCACCGTCCTAAGAAATGCCCTTTATCACACTCCACAAATGTGGCTTTCAGAAGGGAGGGGAGAGAAAGTTTGAAATCAAACCTCCCCCTTCAGAGCCAGTTGACTCAGAACATGCCATGGAGGTCATATGTCTTGAAGGAACTCTGGCAGACACATTTGTGGTGTACACAGTCCCAACACTCTAAAGAGAAGGTCAGCATGAAGCACAGTGAAACATCTATTATTTTAGCAATTTCCGTCTCACAAAGGTCTAGTTCTACAGTGGGGTTTTCAGGTCAGCATTTGCAACCCAAGACACCATTCTCAGGAGGAACAATGTTATGGAAGCCATGCTACATGACTGTTCCCCCAAACCTGCTTCCCTTTGTCTAGAAGGCCCAGCACTGGTGATGAGCAGCTCATGCAGGGATTGTGCAAGTTACTCGAAGATGAAAACACCAGTTCAGTTCAGTTCAGTCGCTCAGTCGTATTCGACTCTTTGTGACTTCATGGACTGCAGCACGCCAGGCTTCCCTGCTGATCACCAACTCCCAGAGTTTACTCAAATTCGTGTCCTTCGAGTCAGTGATGCCATCCAGCCATCTTATCCTGTCATCTCCTTCTCTTCCTGCCTTCAATCTTTCCCAGCATTTTTTACAATGGGTCTTTTCCCAGGGTCTTTTCCAATGAGTCAGTTCTTCACATCAGGTGGCCAAAGGATTGGAGTTTCAGCTTCAGCATCAGTCCTTCCTTCAAACCTCCCCCTTCAGAGCCAGTTGACTCAGAACATGCCATGGAGGTCATATGTCTTGAAGGAACTCTGGCAGACACATTTGTGGTGTACACAGTCCCAACACTCTAAAGAGAAGGTCAGCATGAAGCACAGTGAAACATCTATTATTTTAGCAATTTCCGTCTCACAAAGGTCTAGTTCTACAATGGGGTTTTCAGGTCAGCATTTGCAACCCAAGACACCATTCTCAGGAGGAACAATGTTATGGAAGCCATGCTACATGACTGTTCCCCCAAACCTGCTTCCCTTTGTCTAGAAGGCCCAGCACTGGTGATGAGCAGCTCATGCAGGGATTGTGCAAGTTACTCGAAGATGAAAACACCAGTTCAGTTCAGTTCAGTCGCTCAGTCGTATTCGACTCTTTGTGACTTCATGGACTGCAGCACGCCAGGCTTCCCTGCTGATCACCAACTCCCAGAGTTTACTCAAATTCGTGTCCTTCGAGTCAGTGATGCCATCCAGCCATCTTATCCTGTCATCTCCTTCTCTTCCTGCCTTCAATCTTTCCCAGCATTTTTTACAATGGGTCTTTTCCCAGGGTCTTTTCCAATGAGTCAGTTCTTCACATCAGGTGGCCAAAGGATTGGAGTTTCAGCTTCAGCATCAGTCCTTCCAACGAAGATTCAGGACTGATTTCCTTTAGGATGGACTGGTTGGATCTCCTTACAGGCCAAGGGACTCTCAAGAGTCTTCTCTAACACCACAGTTCTAAAGCATCAATCCTTCAGTGCTCAGCTTTCTTTATAGTCCAACTCTCACATCCATACATGACTACTGGAAAAACCATAGCTTTGACTAGATGGACTTTTGTTGGCAAAGTAATGTCTCTGCTTATTGATATGCTGTCTAGGTTGGTCATAGCTTTTCTTCCAAGGAGCAAGCATATTTTAATTTCATGGCTGCAGTCACCATCTGCAGTGATTTTGGAACCCCCAAAGATAAAGTCTCTCACTGTTTCCATTGTTTCTCCATTTACTGAAGTGATGAGATCAGATGCCATGATCTTAGTTTTCTGAATGTTGAGTTTTAAGCCAGCTTTTTCACTCTCCCCTTTCACTTTCATTAAGAGGCTCTTTAGTTCTTCACTTTCTGCCATAAGAGTGGTGATATCTGTATATCTGAGGTTATTGATATTTCTCCCAGCAATCTTGATTCCAGCTTGTGCTTTATCCAGCCTGGCGTTTCTCATGATATATTCTGTATATAATGTAAATAAGCAGGGTGACAATATACAGTCTTGTACTTCTTTCCTGATTTGGAACCAGTCTGTTGTTCCACGTCCAGTTCTAACTGTTGCTTCTTGCCCTGCATACAGATTTCTCAAGAGGCAGGTCAGGTTCCCATCTCTTTCAGAATTTTTCACAGTTTGTTGTGATCCATACAGTCAAAGACTTTGGCATAGTCAAAGCAGAAGTAGATGTTTTTCTGGAACTCTCTTGTTTTTTCAGTGATCCAACAGATGTTGGTAATTTGACTTGTGGTTCCTCTGCCTTTTCTAAATCCAGCTTGGGTAAATTTAACTCAGTTGACCATTATATCAACTACTCAGGGCAAGAATTCCTTAGAAGAAATAGAGTAGCCATCATAGTCAACAAAAGAGTCCGAAATGCAGTACTTGGATGCAATCTCAAAAACAATGGAATGATCTCTGTTCATTTCCAAGGCAAACCATTCAATATCACGGTAATTTGAGTCTATGCCCTGACCAGTAACGCTGAAGAAGCTGAAGTTGAACAGTTCTGTGAAAATCTACAAGACTTTCTAGAATTAACACCCCAAAACGATGTCCTTTTCATTATAGGGGACTGGAATGCAAAAGTATGAAGTCAAGAAACACCTGGAGTAACAGGCAAATTTGGTCTTGGAGTATAGAATGAAGCACAGCAAAGGCAAATAGAGTTTTGCCAAGAGAATGCACTGGTCATAGCAGACACCCTCTTCCAACAAGACAAAAAGAAGACTCTACACATGAGTATCACCAGATGGTCAACACCAAGATCAGATTGATTATATTCTTTGCAGCCAAAGATGGAGAAGCTCTATACAGTCAGCAAAAACAAGACCAGGAGCTGACTGTGGCGCAGATCATGAGCTCCTCATTGCCAAATTCAGACCTAAGTTGAAAACATCAGTGCAGAGACAATAGCCAGGTGTGTGAGGCCAACAGCCCAGAGACTCCAGGATCCTGGTAGGGAGAGCTCCTCCCAGTACAAGGAGATCTTGCAATTGTCCACTCTGTGCAAAATAAAGGTATAAGGATGTAAAAGCAGGATGTTTTCACGGGGCCAGCCCTTGCACCAGTAGGCAGATCTTGCCTTCCTCATTCCATCTTCAGTTTTCTCTGTCAGAACACAGATTCTTCCTTCCTGGTCTCACACTGCCTACTTGACTATCACTTATAGAATTGATCAGGATGACAGAAAAACCTAAATAAGCTCCCCAAACCCTCCCATGACAAAGAATCCTGGTGGTTGTGCAGACAGTGGGGGTCCCACTTCAACTTTTGGCTCATCCATCTGGGCATGTGCTCCAGGTGGGAAGAAGGGCATCTTCTCCCACATCCTCCATCTTTCCACTTGTGTCTCATGAACCAGAGTTTAGTCACAGGGCCAGAACTAACTCCAGGAGGAAACAGGTAATACCTTCTGTTGTTATCAAGTCCAGGCTCAGACTGCTTGGTGCCTGACAGACTTATTAATCAAGAGATGAGTTGTTGGGGCAAGGAATAGACACTTTATTTGAAAGGTCAGCAGACCGAGAAGATGGTGGACTAGTCTCCCAAAGAAACATCCTACCTGAGTTAGAATTCAGATTTCTTTTACACCAAAAGGAGATGAAGTCTGGTTGTTTGTTGCAAACTTCGAGATGTCGAATCCTTTGTTCTTGCAGCTGTCAATATAAATCAGGTCAGGATGTTTCTATAAACCCCCAACAAGATAAATGATGTTCTCTGTTCAGCAACTCTTTATCTCTGTATAAATAGAAAAGTAGGACTTCCTTGGTGGTCCAGCGGTTGGGAGTCTGCCTGCCAATGCAGGGGAATAACGGGTTCTATCCCTGGTCTGAGAAGATGTCACAAGCCACAAGATAACAAAGCCTAAGTACTACAACTACTGAGCCCACGTGCTACAACTGCTGAAGCCTTCACGCCCTAGAGCCCGTGCTCTGCGCAAGAGAAACGCAATGAGAAGCTCAGAACCTCAAGAGAATTGCCACCGCTTTCCAAAACTAGAGAAAGCCGGTGCACAGCAATGAAGACTCAGCACAACCAAAAATTAAAAAATAAATAAAATTTTAAATGGAAAAGTATTATACCTTTAAAGATCAGAGACTTGAGGATGAGCTATCCTGCATATTTCAGGCTGTTGGCAACATTCTTAACTTGTAGCAACAAGTTGGAGTCAGATTTGTTCTTCCCAATTATGCTGTTCTCCTATGTTGGAGAAGGAAATGGCAACCCACTCCAGTATCCTTGCCTGGAAAATCCCATGGACTGAGGAGCCTGGTGGGCTGCAGTCCAAGGGGTTGCAAAGAGTCGGGCACGGCTGAGCTACTTACACATTACGCTGTTCAGAGCACCAAAATGTATCCTCTCAGTTCCCATAGTGTTTCTGTGAATTACATGATTATTATCCTGATTTAGTGATCTGGAAACTGAGGCCAGGAGAACACACCAGTAGCTGGCAGAGAGGGGATGTGATGCTGCAGATTTAACTTTTTTTGCCCTGAGACCAGCAAAGGTCTAAAAATGTAGTGAGATCAGTCTGTGCAGGACTTGGGATGCCCCTGTCCACGGCCACAGATGCATGAGCACCCCACGGCTGCATGACACATCCCCTTGTTAACCTGCAGACGGGAGCTTGCCCTCCTGCCAGAACACGGCTGGGCGGTGACTTTCTTCAAGTCCCCATGTGGCAGTTTTGCTCTCATTAGGTCAAAGAGTGCCCTCTGTCAATCCTGCTTTCTTTTAGTATCAGCCGCGGGTGGTTTCAATTGTGTCATTCTAATGCCAGGCGTAAACATGGCCTCCAGCAGCAGCAGCTCCTGCCAGATT
>SJXQ01000039.1:30211-90537 GCA_006408695.1 Aepyceros melampus | reverse complement strand
TCTTGCCTGGAGAATCCCAGGGACGAGGGAGCCTGGTGGGCTGCTGTCTATGGGGTTGCACAGAGTTGGACACGACTGAAGCGACTTAGCAGGAGCAGCAGCAGCAAGTTAGGCAAGACCAAAAAACTGCTCCAGTCTAATGAGAATGTGTTAACCTTGATTTCCAATTCAGTTTGTAAACAAACATCATAAGACATAGGAAAACAAGGAACAATTTCCCAGTAATTAGGAAGATATAGGATTACTTTGGAAGTAATCTCTAATTACTTAGGAAGACATAACTGAAAGTTTGGTAGTGAAAGAAATCTCCAGGAGAGTAAGAACTGATAGTAAAAGGCCAAAGACCCATGCTTGTTGTCTTTTCTTCATTTAGCCAGAAAAAAATCTTGATTATAATATTTGCTAAGCCAGTTACTTTTCTCCCTAATATAAGAATTACAGTATAGGAATTACAATCCTAATTTCAATAGGTCACATGTAGACAAGAGTTACCTAAAAGACAATTAGAATTATTTTTTAAGGTTGAAAATTAAAGAAATAAACAGCAAGGATGAAAGGAGTTTTGCAAAAAAAAAAAAAAAAGAATTTTATTAGAGTAAGCAAAGAAAGCCTTGTATATGAGAGACAACTCAGATTAGAACATGAGGGAAAGTAATCTTCTTCACATAGCTAAAGCAGTACCATTGCAGATTCAGAAAATTAATGAATTCATGATTTGGTTGAGAGGTCTATTTTACAGGATTGGAGGAATTTTTGAAGGGACATAATAAATATTGAGGCTGATGTGATGAAAGAGGGTCAGTAGGTAAGTTGTAAATAGCAAATTTCAGCTACGAAGTTCAAACTTTATTTAGAAATTAGGTTTGGCCATCGGGAATTTCTGTGAAGGATTAGAAACAACCACAGCTTAATTTGAATTTTCAGAAAATACATGAAGTGAAGTGAAGTGAAGTTGCTCAGTTGTGTCCGACCCTTTGCAACCCCATGGACTGTAGCCTACCAGGCTCCTCTGTCCATGGGATTTCCAGGCAATAGTACTGGAGTGGATTGCCATTTCCTTCTCCAGGGGATCTTCCCAACCCAGGGATTGAACCCGGGTCTCCCGCACTGTAGATAGACGCTTTACTGTCTGAGCCACCATGGTGAACCACTTATTAGAAAGACAGAATTTCAAACTTTTCCAAACTGGATTGACAAAATCACAAATCAGTTGACTTTTAATGCATCTGCTCAGGCTAGCCCACCCAAAGGGGCATACTGAATATCATTGCTTGTTGGTGCATCTGTGCCTTTAGAATTGTTCTTTTAAACACTTGCATATTTGCAAAAGCAAACTGCTTTAAGGAAGCATAAAAGATATCTTCTATAAGAAAAATAATTTTGTATATTTACATATAAAATCCACTCAGCATTCTTTAAATGTTATCGAAATATAGTTTATTTGCTGTATTATTCATGTCAGATTATTACATAGTGATTTGAAATTTGCATAATTTAGGAAATTATCACCACAATAAGTCTAGAAACCATCTATCCTCATAAAAATTTATTATAATTTTACTGACCACACATTTTATGCTGTGTATCACACACCCTGGCTTATTTATTTTATAACTAGAAATTTGTACCTCAATCTTTACTTATGTTGCCTCTTCACCCTTCTCCCCTCTAGCAATAACAATAATCTCTGTATCTATCAATATAAATCTATTTTCATTTTGGTTTGTTAGTTTTGTTAGATTCTGCATATAAGTGAGATCATATGGTATTTATCATTCTCAGTCTGACATTTCACTTAGCATAATACACTGTAGATCCATTCATATTCTTGCAAGCGACAAGATTTCATTTTTTATGGCTCAATAATATATGTATCTATATATATCTAATCTTTATCTATCAAAGGACACTTAGGTTGCTTCCATATCCTGACCATTGTAACTAAGGTTAAAATAAACATCATTGTGCATATATATTTTCCAATTAGTGTTTTTGTTTTCTCATAGTAAATACCCAGAAATGAAATTGCTGGATAATATGACAGTCTATTTTTTTTTTTTTTTTTTTTGAGAAATAGCCATACTGTTTTCCATAGTGGCTACACCAATTTACAGTCCCACCTACAGTGCATAAGAATTCCCTTTTTTCACATCCTTGCCAACACTTGTTATTTGATCTCTTTTTTATTCTGACAGGTGTGAGGTGGTATCTCATTGTGGTTTAATTTGCATTTCCCTGATGATTAATGATCTTGAGGACATTTTCATGTGCCTGTTGTTCACCTGTAATCGTTTTCTTTGAAAAATATCTACACAGGTCCTCTGCCTATTTTTTTTATTTGATGTTGAGCTCTGTGAGTTCTGTGTGTATTTTGGATATTAATACCTATTGGATATATTGTTTGTAAATATCTTCTTCCATTCATAGTCTGCCTTTTCATTCTGTTGGTATTTTCCTTTGCTGCACAAAATCTTTTCAGTTTGATTCTGTCCCACTTGCTATTAATGGCTTTATTTCCTTACCTGTGGAGACACACCCAAAAAATGTCGCTAAAACCAATATTAAAGACGTGTGTGCATGCTAAGTAGCTTCAGTGGTACTCGACTGTTTGCAACTCTATGGACTGTAGCCTGCCAGGCACCTCTGTCTATGGGATTCTCCAGGCAAGAATACCAGAATGGGTTGCCATGCTCTCCTCCAGGGTATCTTCCCAACCCAGAGGCTGAACCTATATCTCCTGCATTACAGGTGGATTCTTTACTGTTGAGCTACCAGGAAAGCCCATTAAAGATGTACTGCCTATCTTTTCTTCTAAGAGTTTTATGATGTCAGGTCCTACCTTTGTCTTTTATCCATTTTGACTTCATATTTGTATATGGAGTGAGAATATAGTCCAGTTTTATTCTTTTACATATAGCTATACAGTTTTCTCAATGTTTTACTGAAGAAGCTATTTTTTCTCATTGTATGTTCTTGTCTACTTTGTCATAGAATAATTGCCCATATAAATGTGGGTTTATTTCTGGGTTCTCAATTCTGTTCTATCAAGCCATATATCTGCTTTTGGCCAGTGTCATACTGTTTTAATTACTGAAGCTTTGTAGTACTATTTGAAATTAGGGAGCAATTTGTTCTTTTTTCTCAAGATTGCTTTGGCTATTTGTGATCTTTCCCATTTCCATATTGCCTGCATTTTTTTAAGCTGTAACTCATAGACTTTTATTAATTTATTTATTTATTACTTTTTGCTGTTCTGGATCTTTGTTGCTGTGCAGGCTTTTCTCTAGTTGCAGCAAGCAGGGGCTACTCTCTAGTTGCTGTGTATAGACTTCTCATTACTGTGGATTCTCTTGTGGTATAGCACAGGCTCTAGGGTGTGTGGGCTTCAATAGGCGTGGCACACGGGCCCACCAATTCGTTCCCAGGCTCTAGAGTGACAGGCTCAATAGTTGTGTCACATGGGTTTAGTTGCTCCACGACAGGAAGGATCCTCCCAGACCAGGGATCAAAACCTTCACCTGCACTGGCTTGCAGATTCTTTACCACCAGGCCACCAGGGAAACCCCATATAACTGTTAGAATTATTTGTTCTAGTTCTGTGAGAAATGCCTCAGGTGTTTATATAAGGATTACATTGAATCTGTAGATTGTCTTGAGGGTTATAGCTATTTTAAGAATATTAACTATTTCAATCCATGAGCATGGTATAACTTTCTACTTGTTTTTGTCATCTACAATTTATTTTATCATTGTTTGTGATTATGACAAACCTATAACAAATATCATATTCAATGTGAAAAACTGAAAGCATCCTTCTAAAACCAGGAAGAAGATGAGGATGTCCACTTCTGCTATTTTTATTCCACATAGTTTTAGAAGTCTTAGCCAGGGCAATCAGAGGAAAAAAGGAAATAAAGGGAATCCCAGTTGTAAAGGAAAAAGTAAAACTGCCACTGTTTGCCAGAAAACTACTAGAACTTACCAGTGAATTCTATAAAGTTGAAGGATATAAAATCAATATACAGAAATCTGTTGCATTTCTAACAACAAAGATCAGAAAAAGAATTTAAGGAAACATTTACTATCACTCAAAAAGAATAAAATATGTAGGAATAATTCTACCTGAGGAGGCAAGAGACCTGTACTCCAAAGACTGCAAGACACTAATGAAAGAGATTAAAGGCTACATAAAAAGATGGAAAGATACACTGTGTTCTTGGAATGAAAGAATCAATATTGTCAAAATGACTATACTGCTCAAGGAAATCTAAAGATTCAATGCAATCCCTATCATATTACCAGGGGCATTTTTCAAAGACTGACTAGCCTCAGTTTTTTTAATTATTTTTCACTTTTCAACTTGGATGATTTCGACTACTGTGTCTTCCAGATCACCAGTCTATTACTTTGCATCATTCAATCTACATTCTTTATAGAGTTTTTTTATTTTTAATTTCAGTTATTGTGTTCTCCAGTTCTGCTTTTTTTAATATAATTTCTAACTCTTTGTTGAAATTTTCAGTGTCTTCATCTATCCTTCCCCTGAGTTCGGTGATCATTTTTATGATCATTACATTTCACTTCTTATTGTGTAGATTGAGTTTGAATAGAGGAGTTTGAAACTGCTGTTGGCCCACTATGGCCAAGATCAAATCCCTGTTCAGCTGCATGTTGTCCACAGGGCACAGGGCTAGTGGAAGATCATTGGAAGGTGGAGCTGGGTCCTTGTGTAACTGTCTACATGGCCTGGCAAGGCTTGGTCTGGTGCCCACCTGCTGGAGGGTAGGACCAGGTTACTGCGCAGCTGCTTATGTACTCTGCAGGTGCTCTGGACTTGTGCCAATCCCCTGGAGGGAGGGGCTGGTTCCCCACATGACTGTCTATGTGACCCAGTAAGGGGGGTTGAGGGCTTCCCTGATAGCTCAGTTGGTAAAGAATCCACCTGCAATGCAGGAGACCCCAGTTCAGTTCCTGGGTCAGGAAGAACCACTGGAGAGAGGATAAGCTATCCACTCCGGTATTCTTGGGCTTCCCTGTGGCTCAGCTGGTAAAGAATCTGCCTGCAATGCAGGAGACCTGGGTTCAATCCCTGGGTTGGGAAGACCCTCTGAGAAGGGAACAGCTACCCACTCCAGTATTCTGCCTGGAGAATTCCATGGACTGTATAGTCCATGGGGTTGCAAAGAGTTGGCCATGACTGAGCAACTTTCACTTTCACAGGGATTTGATACTGGTACCAGTCTGTTGGAGCATAGGGCCAGATTTCCATGCAGTTGTCTGTATGACCCAGGTGGGCTCAGGGCTGGTGCTGTCTTGCTGGTGTGTGGGGCTAGTCCCTCATAATACTAGACTGAAAGGAGGATTCCAAATTGTTACTTGCCAGCACTGATGTTATGGTAAAATGAGTTCCCCAAAATGGCTGCCTCCAGTGTCTACAGGGCTTCCCAGGTGGCTTAGTGGTAAAGAAGCTGCCTGCCAATGCAGGAGACACAAGAGACATAGGTTTGATCCATCAGAAAGATCCCCTGGAGTAGGAAATGACAACCCACTCTAGTATTCTTGCTGGAAAATTCCATGGATAATGGGACCTGGCAAACTACATTCCATAAGGTCACAAAGAGTTCGACATGACTGAATATGCACTCACAAATGCATGAACCAGTGTCTCCAACCTTAGGGGAGCCCCAGTTGCCTCCTATCTCTTCAGGAGGCGCTCCAAGATCAGTAAGTTCCTCCGATACAGGCTTCTTGTAAATCATCACCTTTGTACTGGGACTCAGATCATGTGAGATTTTACATGCACCCTTTAAGGGGGGGGTCTGTTTCCTACAGCACTCCATTCTCCCAATCATAAGCTTTGCTGGTTTGCAAAGCCAGATGTTCAGGTGATATTCCAGGAATCTTCCCTGGGCTGGGGAGTCCAATATGAGGCTCAAACTTCCTTGAGGAAGTCCTGTACAGCCCCCATTTGTGGATTGTCAAACTGGAGGGGTTTGGTCGTGGTGATACTTCACATCTGCTCCTTCTACCCATCGAACTTTGGCTCCTTCTTTATGTCTTTGCTGCTGCTAAGTCGGTTCAGTTGTGTCTAACTCTATGCGACCCCATAGATGGCAGCCCACTAGGCTCCCCGTCCCTGGGATTCTCCAGGCAAGAACACTGGAGTGGGTTGCCATTTCCTTCTCCAGTGCATGAAAGTAAAAAGTGAAAGTGAAGTCACTCAGTCGTGTCTGACTCTTAGCGACCCCATGGACCGCAGCCTACCAGGCTCCTGTGTCCATGGGATTTTCTAGGCAAGAGTACTGGAATGGGGTGCCGTTGCCTTCTCTGTCTTTATGTCTTTAGTTGTGGAAAATCTTTTCCCATGCGTAGTTGTTCTCTAAGTAGTTGCAATTTTGATGCATTCTTGGGAGGAAGTGAGTTCAGTCTTCCTATGTGAAATCTTGACCTCCTCTCCTCCACTCAACATTTTTAATTATAGTCCATTTTACCTATCAGATACCTTATTTTTCAAAGCACTTCTTAAATTCTCAAAAGAAAAAAAAAAAAGCACTAACCTGATAATTATGAGGAGGAAAATAATTCACCCAAAAGCATAAAATTAAGATTAAATTTCTAATATAAGAATTACTATTTGTTTTACTTCTGAGGAAATGCTCTTTACTTTTTTTTATCTGTAAGACTATATGCAGAATTTATATTTAGTTCACACACAAAAATTGATCTCGACACATAAATCCAATTGTGTCAAATAAACTACAGATTTTTGATAAGACAGTGATATTTGACACAACATATAGTTTGGATTTTAAAAATGGAATTCATGTATTTTCAGAAAGTGATAGAGAAGAGAAGGTCAGAAATCTTTCTATCTACACATGTACACACACTTTTAAGGAATCTGGGCAGGTGCTTTAAATGTTTTCTTCAAGAAGGTATGAGGTTCTAATTATAAGATACTAATATAAGTTACTCTCACACCTGTGGTGCACGTCAAGCTGCATATAACTTATTTCTGTGAGCAATATTTTGTGACTTTTAATAATATACTCTGTTAATCTGTCTCAGTTTGAAGTTACATCACAAACCAACCTAAGACGTTGTTACCTCTTGCTTCCTTGTTTTTAGTGCATCGTCTACAAGGCAACATTGTTTACCTTGAGAGATCTCTGGCACATGTATATTACCTGCCATCTGTTTGCCACATCATGCTTGCTAAACACTCTTTACATTTTAATGCCAGATCATGATCATGTTCTAAAACTGACCATGCATTACACTTCCTGAAGATGAGAAATGAGACATGAAGCTACAGATAGTTCTAGATCAGTTTCTCCTCCTTCCAAACTAACGCTTCTTCCCAATTAAATTTCCATCATCAACTCTAAGGGAGTAAGTCCCAAAACCATTATTAACAGAAAATTGTGTACATTAGTCATTCAGTCATGTCTGACTCTTTGAGACCCCATGAACTGTAGCCCACCAGGCTCCTCTGTTCATGGGATTCTGCCATTTCCTTCTCAGCTTGAAGCTCTGAAACCCTAATTTGTATGTTGTTGTTGTTCAGTTGCTAAGTTGGTGTCCAACACTTTTGTGATCCTAGGGATTTTACCACATCAGGCACCTTCTGTCCATGGGGTTTTCCAGTCAAGAATACTGGAGTAGGTTGCCATTTCCTTCTCCAGGGAATCTTCCTGACTCAGGAATCGAACCCACATCTCCTGCACTTGCAGGAGATGGATTCTTTATGACTGAACTACCACAGATATACCCCTAGATTGTATACAGGCTGACAGACCTTCAGAAAGTAACTTAACCTTCTTAGTTTCAGTTCATAAATAAGAATTGTAATAATATATTGTCTTAATGAGACAGGTTGTTATAAGAATTAAATGAGATGTGTATATAGAATATTTACTACAATATCTGGCACAGAGTAAAAACAATAGTATTATTAACTAACATAAAGAAATAGGTCTAAAAGGTAACATCCAAAAATACTGCAAAAACTGCATGTCTTTAGAATAATGTTATTTAACATTATAGGATAACAGTTTTAGCAGTTCCAAAAAGGATATTCCCCAATCAACTCATGCGGAAATTTAAGGAAATTTGAAAACCCACCCTTCTCTGAGAAGAAAAGTGAAAGTGTTAGTCATTCAGCCTGACTCTTTGATCCGTGGACTATAGTCCACCAGGCTCCTCTGTCCATAGAATTTCACAGGCAAGGATACTGGAGTGGGTTGTCATTCCCTTCTCCAGGGGATCTTCCTGACTCACGGATGGAATCAGGGTTTCCTGTATTACAGTCAGATTCTTTACCATCTGAGCCACTAAGGAAGCCCTTTAAGAAGGAAAGCTGTACCCAATGTAACATGAGAAGCATTCATTTACAGAATATTTATTGAGCATTTACTTTATGCAGACCCTAGTGTGGGAAAGTTGTCAGCAATTTCTCCTTTCCTTTAAAGCATGTGTAATTTATTGTGATGTGCACATATGCAACTGAAATTCAAGTGATATTCTCCAAAGGAAAGAACACACTTGCAACAGATGTAAAGGAAAATATACTATAGGAATAGTGAGCAGAACAACACAACTGAAGGATTTTCAAGGTTGAGGCTGGCTACATGGAAGGAGCTTGAATATAAAGACTAAATGTCTGGATTGTATACTGTGAGAAATAGAGCACTACTAAAGATCCAAAGCTGAACAGTGATGGGCTCAATCTGACTTTAAGGAAAATTGATCTGACAGTGATGTTTAGGCCCCAGTAAAGTGGACAAAGGCTGCAGACATGGAAATTAGGTGGAAAGCTAATGCATTAGTTCAATGAAGACATAATAAAAGACTGAAAAAGGTTTGTGTCCATCAGAATAAAAACTTCAGAAGGATTATTTTTTAAAAAATCAATAAACTTAACGAATGATTAGATATGAAGAAAGAAATTAAAGGTGGCTGCTACTGTCTTTAGGTACCATATGAACAAGCCAACCCAGACATAATGATCTTTGATGGAAATTATTAGCAAGAACTATCATCATAGTGTTCTTGCCTGGCGAATCCCAGGGACAGGGGAGCCTGGTGGGCTGCCGTCTACGGGGTCGCACAGAGTTGGACATGACTGAAGCAACTTAGCAGCAGCAGCAGCAGTGGTCACCCTACACCTCTAAAGATAGATTTGTGTCGTTACTTCTCATGTATTGATTTATATGCTTCTACTGACTTCTCCTGGAGGAGGCAATGGCACCCCACTTCAGTACTCTTGCCTGGAAAATCCCATGGATGGAGGAGCCTGGAAGGCTGCAGTCCATGGGGTCGCTAAGAGTCGGACACGACTGAGTGACTTCACTTTCACTTTTCACTTTCCTGCATTGGAGAAGGAAATGGCAACCCACTCCGGTGTTCTTGCCTGGAGAATCCCAGGGACGGGGGAGACTGGTGGGCTGCTGTCTATGGGTTGCACAGAGTCAGACACGACTGAAGTGACTTAGCAGCATCATCCAGTACACACCATGTGCCAGACACCCTTCCAGTGACTTCTCCTGGAGGAGGCAATGGCACCCCACTTCAGTACTCTTGCCTGGAAAATCCCATGGATGGAGGAGCCTGGAAGGCTGCAGTCCATGGGGTCGCTAAGAGTCGGACACGACTGAGTGACTTCACTTTCACTTTTCACTTTCCTGCATTGGAGAAGGAAATGGCAACCCACTCCGGTGTTCTTGCCTGGAGAATCCCAGGGACGGGGGAGACTGGTGGGCTGCTGTCTATGGGTTGCACAGAGTCAGACACGACTGAAGTGACTTAGCAGCATCATCCAGTACACACCATGTGCCAGACACCCTTCCAGTTGTCACATACATTAACTTATTTAGATTGACAACAATACCATGAGTTGTGTTATTATTGTACCTTTGTTTTTTTAGCTAACTCTTGTGAGAGAAAGAGGTTAAATGAAAAAACTAAAACCTCAGAACCAATATGCAACAATGCCAGATTTGAACCCAAGGTGCTTGGCTCCAAGGTAGAGTAAATGACTTTGATACTATGCACACTGCTCTTCACCATTTCTATAGGAAAGGCAATACATTGCTATCATCAGATATAATGCTCACAAAAACAATCCCCTTCTAATATTGGTTGGTATTTGTACAATACTCCTTCCTTCCAAGATTCTACTTCAAAATTTAGTTCCCAAGACCATACCCAGGAAATAAGACCAGTTGGAAATTATATTTTATTCTTATCTTTTTTCTAATCTAGTCAATGCCAAAGAGATGAAAAGCTGTCAAATGTAATAATTGGAAACAGTGGTTTAATACTGGCAGCATAATTACAAAAAGTTAGACATGTCAGATTTCATGAGTGGTCTGAAGTAAAAGATTCTCATGTAAAGACCTTTAACTTTTCCGTATTTTATGCCACAATGTTGATTTTTATAGTTTATTTTGTTTCAAAAATAATTAGAGGTTCAGAATCAGTGACTCACCAGAATTTGTTAGTAAAGGGCAATGCTCCTAGCTGTGGAGTGCAGTTGTAGCCCACAGGATATTAGACATGAAGTGATTAAGGAATAATTTCTTGGAACTGCTACATCCCTGTAGGGAGAGGAGAGAACTATGCTTGATGTTATTACAGTCTTATGCAAATGGGCTCTGATTTCAATTTAGGCTCCAGGTTGTAACTGACATTTCCCAGTTCAACATGTTCCTTCCCTCATCTCTGAATAGAAAACCAGATATGGCCTACAGTGCAAAGATGCAGAACAGAATATTAAAGAAAGAGTATTAGAATGGCATGCAGAAATCGGGCAGGCAACCAATATTTTTTCATCTATATTGGAAAACCACTTTGTGACCAAAATTTAAATGGTAACATCTCTTTAATTTAGAAAAAGTTTTTATATGCACACACACACATACACAGAATCTTATTTAATTCTTATAATATATGTATCATGTATATGCTAGTATTATCATCATATTACAGATAAAGAAACTGAAACATTAGAATATTAAGTAACTTTACAAAGTCACATAAGTTGTAAGTGGCAGAGTCAGGATAAAAAATATTAGGTAATTTGACTTCAAAGTAGACACTTTTAACTCTTAAATAGCCATTTATCACAGCGCATTGCAACAAAGCAGACCTTTCAAATATATTCACAGAACTTTCATAAAGTACTCTTTGAACATTTACCAGTGAAAAGACTCATGAAATCTACCACCTGTATTAAGGGCCCTGAAAGAAGATATCCTAGCCAGAATATTGAGTCAAGATTTCAAAGGCACAGCAAAAATGATTTTCAGAACTGGGCAATGCAACAAGGAATCCAAACCATCACAGAATCAACACTGACCCTTCAATTACATGGATTTAGAGTCATTACCTAATGTTGATGAGATAGAAATAGTTTCCATTCCAGGATTTGGGGAAGGTACTGTCAATGAATTATTTTAAGTATTTCTGACTTCCTTGCAAAAGAACCCTTGTAGAGACAGATAAGCCTCCCTTATAGAAATCTGTATTAACTTAAAGTCTGTCTAGATCTAGTAAAGAATATATACATAAATAATTCAAAATTTTTATTCTAACTTTCGAATTTTTATTAGTAGTTAATACTAACTTTAGTATTTTTATTCCAACTTTAGAACACCATAGAATAGTGATCTTTGCACATTTTTTAATCCCATAGGGATAGAAATTGGTCAATGTTCCAAAATCATATATTAATTATGGACATATTAGAATCAAACCCACCTGGCAAAGTCTGGCTCTTAACATTTCATAAAAGAATTTACCATTTTAGGGATTGGTAGTAATTTATGTTTTCAGGGTGAAAATGGGAAATTGTCTTTAAGGCAAACTTTCCTTTACACTAAAAAGGACCATTGTGGGGGGGAGGGAGGCAGGGAGTGGTGTCCTTTAGGTTGTGAAGAAGATTCCTCAGTGAAAAGTCACTGTAAAGTTTAATAATGTTTCACAACATTAAGCTATATGAGAGAAACGATATTTAGTATTTGGCTTATGCCTTTGCCTTTTCCTAAGATAAGATCATTGATTAATTGTCAGGCAGAACTGATCCTCTCTCTATTTCATAATGAAGCACAGAACTTGACTAGATGCAGCAGCCAGTACTGGACACTTGGTGTCCTCCATGTAACGCTATTTAAGATTTAATATTCAACCTGATTGTAAACATGCCATCAACTATTGGGATTGTTTTGTTGCAGCCATCTGCCTGGAACAGTAATTTCCCTCTGAAGAGAGGGGTCTACTTACTGCCCATTATGTTGGAACATGTTTAATCCTGAGACAAGACATCAAACGGGATGGCAGGAAAAAAATCATGAGGCTGAGGACAGGGATGGGACATGGACAGTTGAGATAGGGTGATGTTTAGGAAGAATCCAACTGGCATCGGACAAGTGGGTGAGCTTCAGTTATCAGAGCCCTTCTTGGGGTGATGCAATGATTCAGATTTTGATTCTGGAGTCTGATGGTTCCAAGAATAATTAACACAAGTAAGTGAAATTTAAATTTGTACTTGTAATATGTTATAATGTCTTATAAAAAGTCACAGCCCGGTCTCAGCTGTGCTCTTGGGGATAAAAGGAAGCTTGTTTTCCTTCCAGAAGTCAGATAGGCAGCATCAGTGGTACTCACCATTGGGGGATGACTGTGCCAACAGGGCAGCAGGAGTAGAGGCAGAAGAGGCAACAGCTGGGACCAGTCAAGAAGGCTCGAGCAGAAGATCTGAGGATGTTATGAGCATCAGAAACCTGAAAACAATCACAAGAAAAGCTAGAACAGTCTTGAGGGAGGCAATTTGTGTCAATTATTCTAATGCTTTTACTGAAAGAATTTAATATAAAATAAAATTCTTTTTTTCATTACAGATTTGTGAGTCCAGTTTTTACAGATGATGATGATGGTAGTGGTGGTGGTGGTGGTGGTGATACTGTTAAACAAATGTTCCAGACTTCACTAAGTTGTGAGCTCCCATTTCCCTTAAATATGTGAATCATGATTGCTTAATCTTCAACCAGATTTTTAATATTCTACCAGATTCTAGTACCTAAGTCTTTGTGAAGATTTGTAAAGAATACTTATGTGTTTCCCAGATTCACTCTGTTTTTTCACTATCTTAGCCAGCAGTCAAGCTTGTGATAAACCACCTCTCACTTCCAGAGTTCATCTCCTATTATCTTGAGGCTGGGGACCCAAAAACCAATGCTGCTTTGCCTGTACCACACAGTCCCTCACGGCAGCACCAGCCCTTTTTTGATTCCCCAGAATAACAATAGACCAGACTACAACAGACAGAAGGATTTTCCAGATGCTTCGTAATAGTACAAAGGAATTACGAAGCTGAGGATTTAAACCTGGACCCTAACTGTGGCATCCTCACAGCCTTAAATTCCTTCATTAGTCATTTCTTCTATTTGGCACTCCCCCATGACCTGGTGTAAGTTCTAAGAAGTGTGTCTCCCTCCCCTTGGGATCCAAGCTCCAACTACCTGAACCCTAAAAAAGGAAACATTTCCCTCCAATATGCCAGTCTGAGGCTCGTCATTCATGTTCCACATTTTTCCCCTTGGGTTAAAATCTTCCCTGGATACTTGCAATATGAATGCATAATTTTCCCTACCCTTAAACAATATGGATTGGCTTTGCCTAAAGTTTCCATTAAATCAATTCATCAAAATCTAACAGTCTTCTATTATTTTTCTAGCAGGATTATTCATTCTTAAATACCACTTCAAATAGTACTTTGACAGTCAGAGTAAGCTTTAGAATTAAGAGTCTCTCTCATTACACAATGTGAATATATATCCCATATCCTGGCTGTCAGTTTTTGGCCTCCACTTCTGACAACTCTATGAGATGTGTTCAATTATTATACTTATAGATACAGACACTTTATACAGCTTGCCCAAAGTGAAACAGTTAGTACATGAGGAATCTGTGATTCATCCCCAGGTAGAATGACTTCAGTACCTTCTGTCTCAATCACTATTCTAAAACTGTTTTAGAAAAGAATTCTCCAAGATGATGTGCTCTAAACACCTATTTAGAAAAGAAACATTACTTTCCAGAAGAAACAATCCAGCACTCTTCCAACAGCCTTTGAACCATGAAAAATAACTCTTTATTTTCTTAGGCTCATTAAATTGCTTACTTGTGATTCATTGTGGCAAAAAATAATAAGATAATTGGGGGCAATGATTATTAGAATTTTAACTCTTTTGGTACCAAAAAATAGAGTTCAGGGACCTAGAATAAAAAAGAATTATTTCTTGTAAACATCTATGATAGGCTGCTTCTATGTTCCACGGAGTAACAGCTCAACGTTACTCTCATTTAGAGACCTAGATTGTATAGAATGTCACTGGAAACCATAACAGAAGAATAAGGGAGAAGCAGACAATTTCATGAGAGGTGATACATGTTACTGTTGTTCACATTTCACTGGCCAAAGCAAATAACATGGTAAATCAACACTTATGTTTACCACATGGTTCTTTTCCAGTAAATATTGGGGAAAAGAAAGAATGATTTTACACAAAGACTTGTCCCTCAGACATGCTATTACACATATCACAAAAAGTAGATCATAGTTCTCAAATTTATGATCTGTCGGCCACTTAAGAAAAGGTGGCTAACTGGCTTCAAAAGCCAATAGTAAAATTACTAGCATCTTTCTTTTTTTCCTTTTTTCCAATCAATAGAATAGACTGGCAGCTTCTACACCAGGCTCTAGGAATGTAAAGATGAAATGACCTAGTTTTTTCCCTCATGATACTTTATGGTCTAGGAGAAGTAGAAAACATCTCTCTGTACAACAAAATATCTCTGCCCATGACAGAACTAGAAATTAAAATCTAATTTTAAAAAAATGAAACCTGATTTTATTCTCTTTGAAAAATTATGGGCCCTCTCCCCATCTCCCCCTGGCGGAGGGGGGGGGGTCAACAACATTAAAATTATCTAAATCATTGTCCAAATGAATAGAAACTATTCAATCATAGTTTCTGAGTGTCATCAAGAATCATCACCACTNCAGCCCTGGGATTTCTTTGGAGGGAATGATGTTAAAGCTGAAACTCCAGTACTTTGACCACCTCATGTGAAGAGTTGACTCATTGGAAAAGACTCTGATGCTGGGAGGGATTGGGGGCAGGAGGAGAAGGGGACGACTGAGGATGAGATGGCTGGATGGCATCACGGGCTCAATGGACACAAGTCTGAGTGAACTCTGGGAGTTGGTGATGGACAGGGAGGCCTGGCTGGCATGCTGTGATTCATGGGGTCACAAAGTGTCGGACACGACTGAGCGAGTGAACTGAATACTGAAGTATAAAACACTGAAATAAAGGTATCTAAATATGGACGTGAATATAGAAATAGAAAAGATGTAATCCAAACTCTGATGCCTAGATCTATGCACGGATAACATGTCTAAGAGACAAGGAAGAACAAAGCGTGTAGATTAAGAAGAAATAGCTGGGCCTAAGGAGGAAAGCCAGGAGAGTTTAACACCCTGATGACCACTTTTTAAAAAATATTTAAAGGAGGATGGGGTAATATACCCTCTCAAATGCCACTGGTAGGTTTACTCACATGAGTGGAGAAGATTAGACATTCAGTTTAGCACCATGGTGGTTCTAATGAGAACAATATCATTGGAATAATGGGCTTTAACTACTGATTAGGGTAGAATGGGGAGAGTGGGGTTGGAAATGAAGACTGTAAGCAAATCATTTTTAGATTTCCTGTGAAGGAATACAGAGAAATGAAGTGGTAGTTAGAAAAGCATGAAGGATCAAGAGTTATTTTTACATAATTTGTTTGTTCTGATTTTTAAAGACAATTTTTGTTCTGCTTTGTTTGGTGCTCTTTTGTTAGTCAATTTGGAAGTACAAGTTAATGTATTTGGTGCCATTTGATATGTTTAAATTTGATATATATTTGACTGTGGGTATATTTTACTTTTTTATTTTGAAATGATTATAGATTCACAGAAATATGCAAAGATAGTACACATAAGTCCTAAAAATATTTACCCAGTTTTATACTATGTTTATATCATATATAACTATCCTAACAATATCAATTATACCTTGGTATAATGTAGAAGTAGAGTTCTAAGTCATCTTATCACTTGTACAAATTCATGTAACACCAGAACTATAATTCCAACTCTGCAAAGATTCCTCTTGTGCTGCATATTTATGGCTATGACCTCACTCCTCCCTGATTCTATTCCTTACCACTGGCAGTCACTAATTTGTTTGCCATCTCTATAATTTTCCTTTCCTAAAATGTTGTGTAAATGGAATCATACAGTATGTAACCTTTTGATATTGGCTTTTTCTCACTTTGCATATCCTTGAGATCCATCCAAGTTGCTGGCTGTATCAATAATTGTTCCACTTCATTATACATGGTATGGATGTATCACCATTTGTTTAACAATTTACCAGTTGTAAGACACTTTAGGAATGTCTGTATGTTGAAGAAATCATCTAGTAAAAGAAAGGGAGTGAACTTCCCTGGTGGTCCACTGGTTAAGAATCCATTTGCCAATGCAGTAACATGGGTCTGATCCCTGTTCCAGGATGATCCCACATTCCTGGGGCAACTACTTGTGGTCCACAATTCCATGCACCACAACTACTGAGCCTCTGCTCTAGAGCCCAGGAGCAATGTTCTCGGGTAAGTGTAGAGAAGATACAGGGCTCAAGTGGAAACCAAGGACATTCATTCAAAGTAAAACTTATGAGGTCAGAGTCAGTGGGCAAAAATGCAAGCAAATGTGTGTGCTGGGGGAAGCTTGTGGAACCCCTTTCCCAGGGGTTTCTCCTTTCTAAATAAATAAGCAAGAAGGTCATCAACTGAAAGGAAAAGTTGTTGCAGGTTGAAGGAGAAAAGGAAATGTATTCAACAAGCAACTAAAAGAGTAGAGTGTAAAGAGATCAGACAGACATCGGATGTTATGCTGTGGCACGAAAGGCCCACAAAGACAATAACCATGAATTTAAAGCCGAAGTAACCAGTATGGCTCATTCAGCTGCTCAGATGTGGGTGCAGGAAATGCAGGAGGAATAATGACTTGAAGTTGACAAAGATGAAATGAGAAGAATAAAGAAAAATTCAGAGTTTGGAAAGAAGTATTTGGTTTTGTTTTTAAAAAACGTGAGGCACTTGTAACCAATAGATGTTCTGTAGATGCAAGTGGGGCTTTCCCAGTGGCTCAGCAATAAAGAAACTGCCTGCAATACAGGAGACGTGGAAGAGGTGAGTTTGATCCCTTGATCAGGAAGGACCACTGGAAGAGGGTATGGCAACCCACTCCAGTATTCTTGCCTGGAGAAACCCATGGACAGAGGAGACTGGCAGTCTATAGTCCATAGGGTTGCAAAGAGTCGGATACGACTGAAGTAACTAAGCACACAGACAAAGATTCAACCAGCTCAAGAGAAAGTGACAGGTTGCCTTGAATTATAAAGAGAAAGCCAATCCTGTATATCGTCACTGTTAACCAGTACCCTGAAAATTCCATTGAGGGGCTACAGTGGTGACTCCTTGGTCAGTTAAGGGGCTGACACTTAGCACTAATGCCACCATTTTCCAAGAAAGTTTGGAGCTATCTTTAGTCAGTTCCCTCAGCCACTGCTACTTCAATGTCTCCAGCCATCTGAATATCGGTGTAGGCCTTCCCTTCTCTTTCATAAAACATTTGTACCTTACTCTACTCAGCCATTCTGATAAACCATTGCTATTTTTCCATCTGTCAGATCTGAAAATCACAGCAGGGAAAGAGAAGTCTTGTTAAAGTCTTCTGTGGGAATGTTCGTTTTCCTGACTCTTGGCTGGGGTGTGCAAGCTCAGAAGCTTTGCAACTCCTCCCACACAATGAATGTGATGCAGAATATCCCTGTGGATATTCCTGGGCCAGAGACAAGAGCACATGAAACAGTGCAGGGTTGTTGTGCAGTGTGTCTGAGGCAATCGGTGTGTCTGTGATTTCACAAAGCAGGCTGCCACTTGGCCAAACGCAAACATGACATTTCTAGAGGCTCGGGGAAGAGGACTCAGAAACAGTGCCTCAGTTCAGAGACATTTCCACCTCCTCGTGTTGGTGCAGCCTTTCCAGCCTGATGCATCTTGCTGTGTCTGTTGAAAACAGAGAAGTCAGCACAATTTCATTGGTGCATCTGCTTTTTAGAGGCTGGGAGCTAGATATCTTTCTAATTAATATCATTTGTTTTGAGTAAATTTCTGGCATGCAATCTGGTTACAGGTAACAAAGAACAATATCTTCTTGGGAAATAGAAAACTGCCTCAGTAATCTGTTGAACCAGCTTGATCTGTTTTAGTACACTCAAGTCTCATATTCTTTCTCTTTTTGTCTCTCTGACCCCTCAGTCTTCACTCCCCCATTGACATTTCTCAATCTCCAAACAATGCCTCGCCTCTGCCAGAAAATAAGCAAGGAGCCACGGTACTTACCTGGGTCACAGCATTTTGTTACTTAGGCAAAAAGAATAACAAATAGTTTAAATTCTGTCACTAGCAGAGGTTGGAAGGATGACAGAATCAAATCTGCACCTTCTTCAGTAGGGCCTTTCATTTAGCTCTGCCTAATTACCTTAATTTTCCAAGTTCTTCTAAGTCAGCACTCAGTTCAAAACACAGCTAAAAATGCTCTTCCTCCTGCTATCAGCATGTTTGCGTTCAGTTCAGTTCAGCTGCTCAGTCATGTCCAATTCTTTGCCACCCCGTAGACTACAGCATGCCAGGCTTCCCTGTTCATCACCAACTCCTGGAGTTTACTCAAACTCATGTCCATTGACTCAGTGATACCATCCAACCATCTCATCCTCTGTCATCCCCTTCTCCTCCCACCTTCAATCTTTCCCAGCATCAGGGTCTTTTCAAATGAGTCAGTTTATTTTCACATGGGACAGCATGTTTACTTTCTCCTTTAAACAACAAAGACTGCAAATATAACCTTCCACTGACCTGCTCCAATTTTAAAAGACTTAAAGCAAAACTGACTTGGAAAAGCAACCTTGTAGGCCTGTGAGCCCAAGAACAGATAATCTCGTCAAGCAGCAGCAGCCTGCAAGGGAAATACACTCTGACAGAGCACTTCACAAAGCTGTTCTCTTGGTGTCTGCTTTAGTGACTGGGTTGTAAAAACACTCAGGGCTCACTGGAAATAAGAGGGACTGGAGGCAGGAGGTGGGTGAGTGATTGAGAGGTCCAGGCTGGTGCAGACTCCTCCCCAGCAGATGCTCTGCAGGCCACAAGTCAGCATGGCCCCCCAGGCCCTACACAGGAAAAGAACTGGCACTTTTCCCAGGTCAGTCCTCAGCTCTATTCCTTCATGCTGCTATTCTGTGCCACCCCCCTCCTCACTCCAACCATCCCTCCTAGGTTGTATCCTGTCCACATCCTTCTCTTATTCCCAAGGTAGCCAAGGGCTCCATTTTGTCACTGCCTTCTCAATTCTGTTGACTTACCAAACTGTTCACATCAGGGTTTTTTGCATACACTGTTCCTTTTACCTCAAAGATTCTGTCTACCTTTTACACTTTCCTCATTTGGGTCTCATCACAAACATAACCCTTCCAAAGAGTGGCCTTCCCCAGCTGTGGACTCCAGATTAGATCCCCAGCACATCACTGTCCCTCATCACACCCTGGTCTGGTCCTTCTTTATCATAATTTGACATTTTCAATTTACTTGTTCATAAACATTCAGAAAAGAAGTTTATTTTATTCACCATTGCATCAATACCTACTACTGTGCCTAGCCCAGTATAAAAGGTCCCCTTTATAAATGACACTTGATTTTAGTAGAGTTCTTTTTATTGAGTGCCTTTACATCAAAGAAAAATCCTGATAAGTGGCTGCCCCTCTTTCCACCAGTAATCTGAGCTGCGTAGGCCTCCCCAGCGCTGTGCCATGACCTTGAAATATACTTCCTACTTCCTCATTTAATCATCAACACAACAATGTAATATCATATCCATTTTATATACAGAAAAGAAAACAATGCAGGAGTTTCCCAAAATGTTTAGAAATGATAATGTTAAAACATAAAGTTATATAAGTATTTCAAGCGTGATAACAAGCCAATAGGGTCTCATCATAAGTTATGATACAAGTTGTATAAAGATTATTTTAAAGGACATTGCCTGACTCTTTAGCAGTATTACATCATCTCTGTATCAAGTTCAGGAAATGTAGAGTGATGAAAAGTAGTATGAGGCACAGACACCCAACTAGCACCTAACAAAATGTGAAGTATATGTTCAAGAGAACTCTGGAAACATAACACAGCATTCTAATACCAATAAAAGATGTTAACCATGCCATGTAATTGATATAACTATACCAGTATAATGTTGCAGTTAAGATTAAGAACTGTAGAATAAGACAGACTTGAGTTTTAATCTTTGCTCTATTATTGGCTACTTTTGATCAATTCTCTCATCTGTCAGATGAAATATAATAATCTCATCTCCCAACATTGATGTGAAAAGTAAATCATGTATTTAAATTGGTTAACACAATGTGTGAAACACTAAGTGTTCAATAAATATTGATTTTATCCTGGTAATTATTATTAACATTATTATTATCATTACCTTGGGTTGCCTGCCACTCTAAGACCAGAAATTTTAGCTCCTGTCTATGAAAGTTCACAGGCTAGATCTTGTATGCTGATGGGAGGTGAGGGGATTCCTTACAACTATACTGCAGGAGCATTCTCCTCTGTATTTGAGAAATCCTATATAATAGCACATTTGCCCCTCTAGTTATTTATCATGACTGAAAAAAATCCTTATTCTGAAAAAAGTGTCATTCAATAGTGTGTAATAAATCTCTCTCATTTACCTACACTTACTAGCACTTATAAGTATATGGTCATCAAAAAACCCCAAAATTTTACTTTTATTTTTGTGAAATTGTTTTAAATATAAATTAGCTCTTAGATTCTGTCAAAAGGTTGCAGCTTTATGCTGTCTGACAATTTGCTTCCTTGGGGATATCATTTGTTATCATCCTAATTATCAGTTTGAAGCATTCTTGACAATTATGCTCAGAATAATTTGTTCAGCAACACCTTGTTTAGGCTAAATTCAGATTTGACTCTGCTGGCTGTAAAACTAAATCAGTGCATTTGTACCTAAAACAAGTTTGCAATTACCTCCACAGGGATTTTCAGAATCACTTCATGTGGTGAGTGGAAACATTAATCTGGGTGCTTAACTACTGCTTGGAATTAATTGGCATTCAGATAACATATATTAAAGAATTGCATGACACAATTTAATATAAAAACAAGTTCTCTTAAACAACCAGTTCTTATGACTTATGTTTCAATACAGAATGATGCTAATGATTGAAATTATCATTTGAACTATATTCACTGTATTAAAAATAAAGCTATAAGGCAACCTGAAATTTAGAGCTTTGCTCTCAGCCTCAAGGATTCTTTTCATAACATAAGAAAACTATAAATAACAATTTTACTATTGGAAGGATACTGCAAAGAAATGTAATTTTATATCTTTTAAAGATATTTTAATGTGGAAGGAGTAACTAAAATCAAGGCTTGGACATTGCCAACAAAGGTCTGTCTAGTCAAGGCTATGGTTTTTCCAGTGGTCATGTATGGATGTGAGAGTTGGACTATAAAGAAAGCTGAGTGCCAAAGAATTAATGCTTTTGAACTGTGGTGTTGGAGAAGACTCTTAAGAGTCCCTTGGAGTGCAAGGAGATCCAACCAGTCCATTCTAAAGGAGATCAGTCCTGGGTGTTCTTTGGAAGGAATGATGCTAAAGCTGAAACTCCAATACTTTGGCCACCTCATGCAAAGAGCTGACTCATTGGAAAAGACTCTGATGCTGGGAGGGATTGGAGCAGGAGGAGATGGGGACAACAGAGGATGAGATGGCTGGATGGCGTCACTGACTCGATGGACAAGAGTTTGGATGAACTCCAGGAATTGGTGATGGACAGGGAGGCTTGGTGTGCTGCATTTCATGGGGTCACAAAGAGTTGGACATGACTGAGCGACTGAACTGAACCGAACCGAACTGAACTGAACCCTAGATATAGATTTTATAGGTATATCTTTCCTTTTCTCCTTTCCCTTTAGCTTCTCTTCTTTGCTCAGCTATTTGTAAGGCCTCATCGGAGAAGCATTTTGCCTTTTTGCATTTATTTTTCTTGGGGATTGTCTTGATCACTGCCTCCTATACAATGTCACAAACGATGAGCACAATAAAAGAAAAAGTTGGACCTAACATAAGCAGAATATATTAAGAAGTAGCAGGAATACACAGAAGAACTATACAACAATTTCATGACCCAGATAACTACAATGGTGTGATCACTCACCTAGAGCCAGACATCCTGGAATGCAAAGTCAAGTGGGCCTTAGGAAGCATCACTATGAACAAAGCTAGTGAAGCTGATGAAATTCCGATTGAGCTATTTCAAATCCTAAAAGATGATGCTGTGAAAGTGCTTCACTCAATATGCCAGCAAATTTGGAAAACTCAGCAGTGGGCAAAGCACTGGAAAAGGTTAGTTTTCATTCCAACCCCAAAGAAAGGCAATGCCAGAGAATGTTCAGGTTACTGCACCATTGCACTCATCTCACACACTAGCAAAGTAATCCTCAAAATTCTCCAAGCCAGGCTTCAATAGTACATGAACCGTGAACTTCCAGATGTTCAAGATGGATTTAGAAAAGGCAGAGGAACCAGAGATCAAATTGCCAACATTTGCTGGATCATCAAAAAAGCAAGAGAGTTCCAAAAAAACATCTACTTCTGCTTTATTGACTATGCCAAAGCTTTTGACTGTGTGGATCACAACAAAATGTAGAAAACTCTGAAAGAGATGGGAATACCAGACCATCTTACCTGCCTTTTGAGAAATCTGTATGCAGGTCAGGAAGCAACAGTTGGAACTGGACATGGAACAACAAACTGGTTCCAAGGAAGGAAAGGAGTATGTCAAGCCTGCGTATTGTCACCCTGCTTATTTAACTAATGTTCAGAGTACATCATGTGAAATGCTGAGCTGAATGAAGCACAAGTTGGAATCAAGATTGACAGGAGAAATATCAGTAACCTCAGATATGCAGATGACACCACACTTATGGCAGAAATTTAAGAAAAACTAAAGAGCTTCTTTATGAAAGTGAGAGACGAGAATGAAAAAGCTGGCTTAAAACTCAACATTCAGAAAACTAAGATCATTGCATCTGGTCACATCACTTCGTGGTAAATAGATGGGGAAACCATGGAAAAGTGAAAGACTTTATTTTCTTGGGCTCCAAAATCACTGCAGATAGTGACTGCAGCCATGAAATTAAGACACTTGCTCCTTGGAAGAAAAGCTATGACCAACCTAGACAGCATATTAAAAAGCAGAGACATTACTTTACCAACTTAAGGTCCATCTAGTCAAACCTATGATTTTTCCAGTAGTCATGTATGGATGTGAGAGTTGGACTATAAAGAAAGCTGAGTGCTGAAGAATTGATGCTTTTGGACTGTGGTGTTGGAGAAGACTCTTGAGAGTCCCTTGGACTGCAAGGAGATCAAACCTGTCAAATCTAAAAGAAATCAGTCCTGAATATTCACTGGAAGGACTGATGTTGAAGCTGAAATGCCAATACTTTGGCCACCTGATGCAAAGAACCAACTCACTGGAAAAGACCCTGATGTTGTGAAAGATTGAAGGCAGGAGGAGAAGGGGAAAACAGGATGAGATTGTTGGATAGCATCACCGATGCGATGGACATGAGTTTGAGTAGGCTCCAAGAGTTGGTGATGGACAGGGAAGCCTGGTGTGCTGAAGTCCAGGGGGTTGCAAAGAGTCAGACACGACTGAGTGACTGAACTTATAGATTTTATGAAAGAAAAGCATTCATAATTTTATGAAATATTCTCTCTTACTGAAGACTTTATTTTCCTCAGATTTTTTCAGTCATAAAATATTATAAACAATTATGTTTACAATGTGAAACAAAGCATGATTTTCTAAGTAAAGTCAGAGACACTGAAAAGTGTCAATGCATGAATCAACTTTTCAGAAAATGACTACTGGAGTTAATACCATTCTAGTTTTGTGATTCATTTATTCAATCACTCATTCATTTGTTTGTCACAGAATATTTATTGATGATTTTATTATGTGTCTGGCACTGTTATAGTCTTGGGATACAAACAAAATACACAAAAATTGGATGCCCTCAAAGACCATCCATTCTAGTTGGTTGTGGAGGATGTCCGATAAAATATATAAGTGAAATTTATAGAAACTTAGTGGTGATAATTCCAATGGAATAACTAAAGCAAGAAAGTGGAATAAAAAAATGCTAGGTATGGATTTGAAATTTTAAACAGGAAAATCAGAGTAGGCTTTACTAAGATCACATTTAAACGACTTGAAGGAGAGATGTTGGTTCATACCCTTCTTGGAGCCTCCTGTGTACAATCTGAAATTTGTCCCCATAGTCAAATGGCAGAAAGAGAGAAAAGAAGGAGGCAGGTCTCTCTAGATTGTTGGGTGGTGGTTTTATTAATAAAGGGAATATCCTCTTAAGGGTGGTCTTGAGCATTCACAAGATGAGTAAACTACCACAGCCAGATACTAGTGCCAGAATCTTAAAATTGTACATAGAGTTCTGAACTGGTCTCAGTCACATACATATGCCATCCGGATAGTCTCAATAACTCATTGCTCTCTCAAGGTTGTCTTTGGGCAAGTTCTAGCAAGGAGGCCAGAAAAGCACACATTCCAAGGAGGGAATTCTGACTGCCTGGGTCAAGGTCACGGGTTAACCCATGCCGTGTCTTCTCTTGATTTACCTCCTCCAAGAGAAGGAAGCAAATGTTGCAGAAATTTTAGAGAGAGCGTTCAAAGAGAAAGAATATTAAGAATAAATGCTTAGAGGTGAGAAAGTGGCTGGCACTTAGGAGGAAAATCAAAAATGAAAATGTGACTGGCATGTCATCAGAGAGGAAAAAAGAAAGGAGAGCTGGAGACAAACAGGTTCAACATCAGATCTAGGGAGGTCTACTGTAAGGACTTTTTCATTACAGTTCAGTGAAATAGGGTGTGACCCAACTCTTCATTATGTCTGAAGAAATATTTTAGTCATCTAGTATTTCCTACACACTCTATGATAATGTCCACCTGGTACTATACTAAAAGACTCATGGTTGAACTCCAGCTTTAAAAAAAAAAATCTTGACTGTCAGCAAGATCAATAATAAAGATGAAATAAACCAAATTCTAAAATTAAATGCATGCCAGGGATGGAGAGAATTTTGTTTAAATAATTTCTTTCAATTAAATTATTTGAACTGTGGCAGAAACTGCTAATGGATCTCTAATATCTTTACTAGCTGATAGGATGTGAGCAAAAACTACAAGTGCCAGTACTTCCCTGGTAGTGGAGTGGTGAACACTTCACCTTCCATTGCAAGGGGTGCAGGTTCGTTCCCTGGTAGGGGAGCTAAGATCCCACATACGTTGAGGCCAAAAAAACAAAATGTAAAACAGAAGCAATATTGTAACAGATTCAGTAAAGACTTAAAAATAAAAATAGTCCATGTTAAAAAAAAATCTTTAAAAAAAAAAAAAAGCTACAAGGGCCAACTCTAGGTCCTAAGAAAGAATACATGTTTCTATCTTGGCTCTTTCCCTTTCGTGGCTGCCTGGTAGTCAGTGAAAACTGGAACAGAGATGGCAGTAACATATTAAGTTAAGCAGTTAACCAACCAGCTATGACTGCTTATTCTTGTTTGGTAATATGAGAAAGAGACAAAGGCCTTTTTTTAGCCCATATTTTGGGGTCTTTGGTTTGCACCAGCTTAACCTGCACTTTATCAAAGTGCATTAGCAAAACAAGAAGTTAAATGACACAGAACTCTTAAAACTCTATATTATTTCATTATAATCTTTAACCTTTTTATATTCACTTTAAACTTCTTTACTACATCCCACAAGGAGAAACAAAACTATAATTTACAGTACTTTTTATCATAAATAAGGAACAAGAAATCCATGACCCTTTGACTCTAATTTTTATTCAACCTTTGATGGAAAAGGAAATAGGGGGTCTTAGGAAATAATTTGAACAATTTCTCAAAGAAAAGCTATATTTTATGGCACAAAAACATTTCCTTTTCTTGATGATAATTAGAATGATATATACATCAGATTTGTTTAGTAATATGTGAATACTGAGAGTTACATATGGTACAAGGAAGCATTCACTGAACTATGATATTTTAATATAGCTTGCTTCAAGAAGAGAGAGAGAAAATAGATTAAGGAAGATATAGAAAATAAAACATAGAAATTAGGGTGCAGGAGACAGCAATGGAGAGATATAGGCTAACAGAGCAAAGGAGAAACTTAAAAAAAGACACAAAAGTATTAGACAAAGGAACATGGAAGAAGACTGTCAAGAATCATGGTAGAAATTTGTTTATTCTTGTCTTGTTTTGTATTTTTAGCATAACCTTAGAAGATCTTCACTAAACTCAGGGAACAGTTAATATTTGAAGTTCTTAGAGCCATTGTCTGAGTAGTTGAGCAGAAAAAAAACAACCACCAATAGGGTGAGAAGTAGCTCAGTTGTCTCTGCTTACTTTTATAAGTTACAAAGTATCTCAAGGGCTATTTTACAAATATCTTTTAATGGACTATATATTACCCCTGATTTTTGCCAGAGGTTTATTTACATGAATATGTCCAAAGTCACTAATATTTCAATAATGATTTTTTTTCCTTGAATTTCCCTAAATGATTTTTTGTGTGTGTTAGATTAATCAATCTGTAACTCACATCTCTTAGGATTATAAAGCCAGTGGATTGAGATAGAAAAGAAAAACAAAGAAAAAAGCTCAATGCATACTATTTTAGAGTACTTAAATGACAATTATCCCTTCATTGATCACAGCCTTGTCATGGCAAAGGAGCTATGCTGTGCAGGGCCAGTCAAGACAGATGAGTCATAGTGAAGATTTCTGACAAAACGTGGTCCACGAAGGAGAGAATGGCAAACCACTCCAGTATTCTTGCCATGAGAAGCCCACGAACAGTATTATGATAAGACAAAAAGATAAGACACCAGAGAAGGTATCCAATATACTCCTGGGGAAGAGCAGAGGGCAATTACTAATAGCTCCAGAAAGAAAGAAGTGTCTGGGCCAAAGCAGAAATGACACTCAGTTGTGTATATGTCCAGTGGTGAAAGTAGAGTTCAATGCTGGGAAGAACAATATTGCATAGGAACCTAAAATGTTAGGTCCATGAATCAAGATACTAATAAATTGGACATGGTCAAGAAGGAGATGGCAAGAGTGAACATCGACATCTAGGAATCAGTGAACTAAAATGGACAGAAATAGGTGGATTTAATTCAGATGACCGTTACATCTACTACTATGGGCAAGAAGAAATGGAGTAAACCTCATAGTCAACTAAAGACTGAAATCAAGTACTTGCGTGCAGTCTCAGAAACAATAGGATGATCTCGGCTTGTTTCCAAGACAAACCATTCAATATTATAGTAATCCAAGTCTATGCCTGAACCACTAAGGCCAAAGAAGATGAAATTGACCAGTCTATGAAGGCCTACAAGACCTACTAGAACCAACACCAAAAAAAGATGTCATTTTCATCATAGGGGATTGGAATACAAAAGTAGGAAGTCAAGAGATATCTAGAGAAGAAGGCAAGTTTGGTCTTGGAGTATAAAATGGCTAACAGAGTTTTGTTAAGAGAATATACTGGTCATAGCAAACAACCTCTTCCAACAACACGAGATGACTCTACATGTGGACATCACCAAATGGTAAATACTGAAATCAGGTTGATTACATTCTCTGCAGCCAAAGATAAAGGTCTATAAGTTAGCAAAAACAAAACTTGGATCAGATTGTGGCTCAGATCATGCACTCCTTATCGCAAAATGCAGGCCTAATTTGAAGAAAGTAGGAAAAACCACTAGACATTTCAAGTATGACTTAAATTAAATCCCTTATGATTATATAGTGGAGGTAACAAATAGATTCAAAGAATTAGAACAGGTGGAGTGTCTGAAGAACTATGGATAGAGGTTCATGACTGTTCAGGAGGCAGTGACCAAAACCATCCCCAAGAAAAAAGAGATACGAGAAGGCAAAGTGATTGAGGAGGCTTTTCAAATTGATGAGGAAAGAAGGAAAGCAAAAGGCAACGGTGAAAGGGAAAATAGGCCTAACTGAATGCAGAGTTCCAGAGAATAGCAAGGAGAGATAAGAAGGCCTTCTTAAATGAACATGCAAAGAAATAGAGGAAAACACTAGAATGAAAAACACCAGAGATTTCATCCATAAAACTGGAGATATCAAGGGAACTTTCATGCAAGGATGGGTATGATAAAGGACAGAAATGATAAGGACCTAACAGAAGCAGAAAAGATTAAGAAGAGGTAGCAAGAATGCAAAGAACTACACAAAAAAAAATGTCTTAACAACCCAGATAACTACAAGGTTGTGGTCACATACCTGGAGCTAGACATCCTGAAGTGTGAAGATAAGTGGGCCTTCAGAAGCATCACTATGAACAAGGCTAGTGGAGGTGATGGAATTTCATCTGAGCTATTTTAAATCCTAAAATAGGATGCTTTTAAAGTGCTTCACTCAACATGCCAGCAAATTTGGAAAACTCAGCAGTGGCCATAGGACTGGAAAAGATCAGTTTTCATTCCAATTCCAAAGAAGGGAAATGCCAAAGAATGTTCAAACTATCACACAATTGTTCTTATTTCACATGCTAGAAAGATCATGCTCAAAATCCTTCAAGCTAGGCTTCAGCAGTATGTGAACTGAGAACTTCCAGATGTACAGTTCAGTTCAGTTCAGGCACTCAGTAGTGTCCGACTCTATGCGACCCCATGAATCGCAGCACGCCAGGCCTCCCTGTCCATCACCAACTCCCAGAGTCTTCCCAAACCCATGTCCACTGAGTCGGTGATGCAATCCAGCCATCTCATCCTCTGTCATACCGTTCTCCTCTGGCCCCCAATCCCTCCCAGCATGAGTCTTTTCCAATGAGTCAACTCTTCACATGAGGTGGCCAAAGTACTGGAGTTTCAGCTTTCGCATCAATCCTTCCAAAGAAATCCCAGGGCTGACTCCTTCAGAATGGACTGGTTGGATCTCCTTGCAGTCCAAGGGACTCTCAAGAGTCTTCTCCAACATCACAGTTCATATGTATCAATTCTTCGGTGCTCAGCCTTCTTCACAGTCCAACTCTCACATCCACACACGACTACTGGAAAAACCATAGCCTTGACTAGATGGACCTTTGTTGGCAAAGTAATGTCTCTGCTCTTCAATATGCTATCTAGGTTGGTCATAACTTTCCTTCCAAGGAGAAGCGTCTTTTAATTTCATGGCTGCAGTCACCATCTGCAGTGATTTTGGAGCCCCCAAAAATAAAGTCTGACACTGTTTCCACTGTTTCTCCACCTATTTCCCATGAAATGATGGGACCAGATGCCATGATCTTCGTTTTCTGAATGTTGAGCTTTAAGCCAACTTTTTCACTCTCCTCTTTCATTTTCATCAAGAGGCTTTTTAGTTCCTCTTCACTTTCTGCCATAAGGGTGGTGTCATCTGCATATTTGAGGTTATTGAGATTTCTCCCAGCAATCTTGATTCCAGCTTGTGTTTCTTCCAGTCCAGCCGTTCTCATGATGTACTCTGCATATAAGTTAAATAAGCCAGGTGACAATATACAACCTTGACATACTCCTTTTCCCATTTGGAACCAGTCTGTTGTTCCATGTCCAGTTCTAACTGTTGCTTCCTGACCTGCATACAGATTTCTCAAGAGGCAGGTCAGGTGGTCTGGTATTCCCACTTCTCTCAGAATTTTCCACAGTTTATTGTGATCCACACAGTCAAAGGCTTTGGCATAGTCAATAAAGTAGACATAGATGTTTTTCTGGAACTCTCTTGCTTTTTTGATGATCCAGCAGATGTTGGCAATTTGATCTCTGGTTCCTCTGCCTTTTCTAAAACCAGCTTGAACATCAGGAAGTTCATGGTTCACATATTGCAGAAGCCTGGCTTGGAGAATTTTGAGCATTACTTTACTAGCATGTGAGATGAGTGCAATTGTGCAGTAGTTTGAGCATTCTTTGGCATTGCCTCAGATGTACAAGCTGGGTTTAAAAACGGAACAGGAACCAGAGATCCTATTTCTAACATTCCCTGGATCATAGAGAAAGCAAGGGAATTCCAGAAAAACATCTACTTTATGCTTCATTGACTACGCTAAAGATTTTGACTGTGTGGGTCACAGGAAACTATGAATCACATGAAACTGTTACACTGTGAAAATTCTTAAAGACATAAGAATACCAGAGCACTTTACCTGCCTCCTGAGAAAACTTATGCAAGTCAAGAAGCAACAGTTAGAACAGATATGGAACAATGGACTGGTTCAAAATTGGAAAAGTAGTACAACAAGGCTGTGTATGGTTATCTTGTGAATATAACTTATATGCAGAGTACATCATGTGAAATGCTGGAATCAAGATGATGAATCACAAGCTGAAAACAAGATGATACCACTCTAATGCAGAAAACAAAAAGAAACTAAAGAACTTCTTGACGACAGTGAAAGAAGGGAGTGAAAAAGCTGGCTTCTAAGTCAAAAGTCAGAAAACTAAGATCATGGCATCTGGTCCTATCACTTCAAGGCACATAGATGGAGAAAAAGTGGAAGCAGTGACAGTTTTTCTTTTCTGGGGCTCCAAAACCACTGTGGAGGGTGACTGCAGCCATGAAACTAGAACTTTTGCACCTTGAAAGGAAAGCTACGACCAACCTAGACAGCATATTAAAAGTAGAGACATCACTTTGCTGACAAAGGTTCATATAGTCAAAGCTGTGACTTTTCCAGTAGTCATACACAGATGTGAGAGTTGGACTATAAAGAAGGCTGAGTGTTGAAGAATTGATGCCTTCAAATTGTGGTGCTGGAGAAGCCTCTTGAGAGTCCCTTGGACAGCAAGGAGATTAAATCTGTCAGTCCTAAAGGAAATAAACCCTGAATATTCATTGGAAGAACTAATGCTGAAGCTGAAGGTCCAATACTTTGACCACCTGATACAAAGAGCTGACTCACTAGAAAAGACCATGATGCTGGGAAAGATTGAGGGCAGCAGAGGAAGAGGGCATTAGAGGATGAGATGCTTACTTAGCATCACAGACTCAACGGACATTATTTTGAGCAAATTCTGAGAGATAGTGAAGGACAGGGAACCTAGTAGGCTGCAGTCCATGGGGTCACAAAGAGTCAGATAAGACTTAGTGACTGAATCACAACAAAATGACAATTATACATGTTTAAACTTATGTACACCCATGGCAGATTCATGTTGATGTATGGCAAAACCAATACAGTATTGTAAGTAAAAAAAGAAAGAACAAACAAAAATAAATAAATAAACAAACAAAATAAAGTCAGTTTGAATGAGATGTTTAAGATATAAGCATCTGTTAAACTCAAAAAACATTTTTTTTAGAATATCTGATATATTTTTTGAAATTTGACCCGAAGATCATTTTGGAGTACTTATTTTGAATGATCCAGACATCTGCATGCTAGATAACATCTAACATTTTGTCTAATCCTTTGAAGGATGTTATGAGAACCCTCAAAAAATCATCATTTAACTGTCCATATGTGATTTTTTTCCCTGTGTAGGTCCATTTCTATGCACATTTGTTTGTAAAATGACAGTTTGGAAAATTCAGCATAGCCTACAAGAATATGTCCACTAAGTAAAATAACAACTTCATTTTTAATTCAAAACACAATATGAGCTGATAGAACTATTAAAATAAAAAAATATATATCCCAAGTAGGAGGCACAATCTGTTTATTAGATTGCTCATGTTTTTCTTTTTCATGGAAAAAAAAAGTATTCATCATGACATATAGGTCTGATGTAGAACAATGTACAAAAAATTAAAAATTAACAACTCAGCAACCACTTTGTAGTTTTATTTGCACAACCTAAAGTTCAGTTTCTTTCTATTAGTTCAGGGATTCAAAACAGATTATGATCAGTTCAGTTCAGTCATTCAGTCATGTCCGACTCTTTGCAACCCCATGGACTGCAGCATAACAAGCTTCCCTGTCCATCACCAACTCTTGGAGCTTGCTCAAACTCATGTCATTGAGTCAATGAGGCCATCCAATCATCTCATCCTCTATCATCCCCTTCTCCTCCTGCCTTCAATTTTTCCCAGCATCATCTTTTCAAATGAGTCAGCTCTTCGCATCAGGTGGCCAAAGCATTGGAGCTTCAGCTTCAGCATCAGTCTTTCCAATGAATATTTGGGACTGAGTTCTTTTAGGATTGACTGGTTGGATCTCCTTGCTGTCCAAAGGACTCTCAAGAGTCTTCTCCAACACCACCGTTCAAAGCATCAATTCTTCTGCACTCAGCTTTCTTTATGGTCAACTCTCACATCCATACATGACTACTGGAAAAACCATAGGTTTGACCCTTGTCGGTAAAGTAATGTTTCTCCTTTTTAATATGCTGTCTAGGTTGCTCATAGCTTTTCTTCCAAGGAGTAAGTGTCTCTTAATTTCATGGCTGCAGTCACTATCTGCAGTGATTTTGGAGCCCAAGAAAATAAAGTCTCTCACTGTTTCCATTTTTCCCCCATCTATTTGCCATGATGTGGTCAGACTGAATGCCATGAACTTATTGTTTTGAATGTTGAGTTTTAAGCCAGTTTTTTCACTCTCCTCTTTCACTTTCATCAAGAGGCTCTTTAGTTCCTCTTCACTCTCTGTCATAAGGGTGGTATCATATGCATATCTGAGGTTACCTAAATTTCAATTTCTTTCTATTAATTCAAGGATTCAAAACAGAGTATGATATGGGTTACTAATTATACAGCCAGCTTTGATTTTTCATATGACTAAATCAAATGGTAATAAGCAACCAACCTAATTATTCTATTATCTAAATAACTGATAAACTTATCTTTCTTTAATTTACTTTGCAAAAATAACCTTGCTTTGTAATTTGAGTCTAACACTATAAATATAAAAAAATAAATAAATAAAGTATTTTCCCATAAGAATTTAACAAGCATCTGGGGAGAGGAGGAAACACCATCATCTCCCACCTGAAGTACTCAAAAACAAGTGTGATCTGTATTAAATCCGTTCATTCTTCACCCTGCATTTAGGGAGATCCTTACAAAGAGCATATCTGATTACGGTGATCACCCTCCATGCCCCTACCCCCAACAAAGACATAAACTATGTAAATGAACTTCCAATGTGCTTAAATGCAAAAATAGCTATAAATGCAAAACTCCTTGCCAGTGTTTTTAGTGCTCTTTAAAGGCTTCCCTGGTGGCTCAGATGGTAAAGAATCTGCCTGCAATGTGGGAGGCCTGTGTTTGATCTCTGGGTGGAGAAGATCCCTGGAGAAAGAAATGGCAACTGACTCCAGTGTTCTTGCCTGGGGGATTTCATGCACAGGGGAGCCTTGCAGGCTACAGTCCATGGGGTCACAAAAAATCAAAAATGACAGAGTGACTATCACTCACTCACACAGTCTTCTCCAAGAGACTTTCCACTCTGGTCTCTCATTGGGCTCCCTTCTCTGCTTCAGCCCCACCGCCTATGCTCCTTCTAGCCATGATATCACTGTAAAAGGTAGTTTTGCTTCATTGGGTTCACTCCTACTTCAGATCTCAGCATAACTGTCACTTCCCTGATCTTTTTTAGGTCAGATTCTTTATGTATAATATTTCATAGCACCTTGAATTTCTCCCCTGTGCGTAGGGGTTAGAGACAGTTTTATGTTTTTGTTATTAATTAAAGCCTATCTTCCTCTCTAGGCTATGAACTGTGAAAGTAGAAAAATCATGTTCAGTTCTCCTCACTATTAGAAAAGAAGTGCTTTCTTAATGAAACTGAATCCTATAATCTCTCAATAAATATCAGTAGAATGACTGTTATTATTCAGTGATAAATAAACTTGAATTCGGCATTCCATCAGTGGAACTTCAGAAAATCCCCTCATAATGTTTATAATGACTTTTAATCTTCAGCTTAAACTAGTCACTGGTTAGTTGACTAGGTTTCATGTGTTTGTTTCTTTGTTTCTGAAAAACAAATCTTGACTTGCTCTTACTAACTAAGAAAATGACTGTCTTAATTATATTATAAACATTTATTTCTTCATGTGTTCAACAAATACTCACAAAAATAATGTGAATTCAAAGGTACTTCACAGCTTTTAACCACTCAAAGGCATGAACTTATAAATTCATTTCAAAATTAACATAAACCGTAATACTTTTGAAAATTCTATCCTATTTATGGCTGATCAAAACTCATATTTGCTGCACTCTACAAACAAACTCTTTATGCTTCTATGAAGTTTGTGCTTCTATGAAAGAGCATTAATGCTCTTTCATTTACCCACATTAGACTTTTTCCAATCTGTTTTTCTCCCTTAATTGAAAATTCAGAAGTAATTTTTTTCAGCTTTGAAAAAATAAATTCCCTAACCCCACCAAGTATTCTTCTTATCTATTGTTTTTTATTGCTTATTAAACAATTTTGGAACAAATAAGTTACCAAACACTTACAATGTGTCAGGCTCTGTGCAAAGGACTTTACATATACTGTCTCATTTTAACATCATGGAGAGAAGATTATTAGATTCTTTGATAACTAGAGAGAGAATTTCATCAAGTTGCCTCATCATCACCCAAATAATAAAGGGGCCTAGCTATGATTTTAGACATTTTTCTTCCTTCCCAAAAGGTTAAAGGAAGGATAAAAGAAACAGCATGGAGTGGGATAAAGATTCCTAAACTAGTGTCTTTTGAAATACAGAGATAAGCCATGGCTCTGTGGCTAACTGACAAGTCACTAAAGTTTTCTATAATCGCCTTTAAAATAAAGAGCATGTAGAACATCAGAGCCAGAACTATTGTCTGCCGAGTGAAAGTTAACTGATTCTCTGCTTACATCATCTTCCCTTTACCCAGCCCCAAAATTAAGTCCACGGAAAGAATGATGAATGGCTTCATGATCATGCATTATACAAGCAGACAGGAATGTAATCATATAGTCAGCATTTTTCATCTTCCAAACCATACACTTATCTTCACAGAGTAGAATTTTTAGATTAGTAGTATTTTTTTAATGTGGTGTATATCATTAGGAGATAAAACTACTACCAGCTGTTTGAAGGAAATAGGAGTTTTACTAAAAGAATCCACTGGAAGGAAGTGAATAAGACAGATTGGTGATAGGAGAGGAAATCAAGTCTAACAGCTTCAATTCTTTTCCTAGCTCCCTCTTTCATACAAGTTCCAGTGACTTTTGTAAAGGATTTTAATATCTTCATTTACATCTCTATAAACTGTTATAATGTGGACATTTTTGCTTACATAAAAATTAATGCTTGAAATGTACTTTAAAATCCTTAGTGCTTCAAGTATTTTAAATGATCCATATCATAATTTAGTCTGCTATACCATAAAATGTGATAAAACAATAGTTTTTAACAGTATTTGAGAAATCTTAAACAGGCTAGACTCAAGAAGGAGTACAAAGATCTACAATATTGACACATGCCAGCTATACTGAAGTGATACGGTTTGTAACTTAACACATGGGCTAGATTTTATTGTATCTTATGGCTATCAAAGATATAATCTGGTATGAACTCCCAAACTTTTCTTCTGCCGTGTTTAAGGATGCTAATCAAAGGTACGTACCTCCTATCTTATTTTTCTGTTGCACCATCAGGAGTGTCCACATTGGCTGCCAAGCTCCCACCATCAGACCACTACTAGAGCTAGCAAGAAGGAGAGCGAACACAGAGCTGTACACAGAGCCCTGTGTCGAGCCCTACACAGAGAATGTGTACTTATACTGCATAGGCCAAGACTGAGTCATAGATTCAAAGCAATCTGGGAAACATTGTCTTCATTCGTGGTCATGTATATAGCCAAAAATCCATGAAATATACTGATAGAAAACTAGGAGTCTCTCACACAATGATCTTAAGCAAGTGACATTGCCTGCCTAAACAGCAAATTCATCATCTATTACAGGGGTTTTAATATCTATATTATCAGAATATGATGATGATGCCATGTTCTATTTGAACACGCCTGTCACACTTGTAAAACAATGTGTTTACATTTAAGCCTTATGTAGACCTAAGACATTATTTGTTCATAAGAGTCCTTGAATGGAAAAAAAAAAAAAAATCTGCAACTAGTCTGTTGTGTTACTAATAGAGAAAGAACACTTTCGACAAGAGTCAACATATTTTTAAAGCAATACTTTTCAATATAATTTTAAAGATTTTGTTTATAACAGAGAAATGACTCTCAAGTATTAATCACTAGATTTAATATGTCTCTCTGTCACTATCACTTGTAGCTCTCTAAGAATGTATTACTCTCTATCTTTTTCTTAAGCAAAGACAATTTTTTTCTAATTCAGGAGCTCTGAAACTGTTAAAAGTGAGAAATAACTGAAGCCAATCCTGTCAGATTGCTTGGTACCTATTCAAAGCCACACTGTGGAATGCTCAGGAGGAATTATTGTATTTCAGTCACATTACTATACATATACCACTTGTACATTCCGCAGAAGTCTCTAATAAAAAGCAGTTTTTTAACACCAATGCAACCTCTGTGACGATAGATTATCTTTTTTATGGGTGAGGTACCAGACAGACAAAAAACTGATGTCTAAAAGCAAGGAAACTCCCATTTCTAGTGATGGGGGGAGTGGAAAGCACCTGTTAATATAATAAAGAGAAGCCACCAAGTGCAAAGTTAAGCTTTGAATTCTTTTTCAGCAAACATAGAGAAAAAGTTGGATCATTTGTCCTCAAAGAAACTATCTCAGAACAGTGAAGTTCCTTGGTGGATCCAAAGAAAGACTATTGCTGACAATTGGTAACAGAAACACAATGAACCAGTTGTCAGACATGCCTACGGAATGACAATTTGTAAGATAAAACCTTTTGAACAACCAGAGGACGTTTTAAAAGAAGCTGCTGATTCAAACTGAATAACTTCACTTTGCTGTGTTTCCTGCTCTTGTATAGATCATCATTACTATTTTTACTTTCTATTTTCAGCAGAAATTTGAGTTAACCTTTTGTTCCATCTGTAGCTTGCCTTCTGAAGCAGCACCCCCTCCTTTCCATTATTTCTTTCAAAAGCACTGAAATTTGCAAAATGTGCCATTTCCCTCCCTCACTCTGTGGAGGAGTAGCAGAGCCAGCTTTTCAAGCATGAAGATTCCTAATAATCAAAGGAACTTCAGGACTAAAATGAGTATGCAGAGTGGATAATACTGAACACCAGAGCAGGTGTGATTGGAGAGGCAACAAAAATCCTCTTGTTCTAAAATTTGTTATTTAGAAACCTGTCAAAACACCTGGAACTCCCCACTGTGACTCGCTGAAGTCTTTAAGCCTCTAAGAAAAATTTTAACTATTTTTATGAAGATATTGTTCACTAAATCACACCAATTTTAAATGTCTTAGTTCATATTGGTTTGATCCTTCCTACCTGAGACACAAAGCACTCACCTGATTTCTAAGAAAAGGACAATGGGGAGATACTAGAGGCTAGCCTCCAGACCTGTTCCTAAATGAGGACACTGGTAAAACCAAAGTAGTTGCTGACTCCCCATTAGTATTCATTTAGTATGAGGTAATCTCAGTATTTGAGAATATAAAAGATAAAATTTACTTTGAATTCACTAGCATCTTAAAATAGATTTTTTTTCCTTCTTCACAATACCACTTTTATGCATTTAAAATGTTGTAGGTATTTATGGAATACAAATTTTTCCAATCCTAAGAAAGTATTCAAAGAAAAATCCAAAGCTCCTTATAGTAACGTCTTGGCACTTTCACCTGGTGTGCTCCCTGGCAGGTGGGCTGTATCTGCCTGCCTGTGCTCAGCTGGTGATGTCACAGGGAGAGGCTTGTTGGGGGCTGGCAGGAGGTAACCTGTGGGACTGGGCTCTGAGGCTGATTCTGGTTCTACTGTAAAGAGAGGTAAGAAACAACACCATTACTCAAGAATTCTGCCTTGTTAATTCATGATAGGGGACTAGAATGCAAAAGTAGGAAGTCAAGAAACAGCTGGAGAAACAGGCAAATTTGCCCTTGGAATATAGAATGAAGCAAGGCAAAGACTAATAGAGTTTTGCCAAGAGAATGCACTGGTGATAGCAAACACTCTCTTCCAACAACACAAGAGAAGACTCTACACATGGACATCACCAGATGGTCAACACCGATATCAGATTGATTATATTCTTTGTAGCCAAAGATGGAAACGCTCTATACAGTCAACAAAAACAAGACCAGGAGCTGACTGTGGCTCAGATCATGAACTCTTTATTGCCAAATTCAGACTTAAATTGCAAAAAGTAGGGAAAATCACTAGACCACTCAGGTGTGACCTAAATCAAATCCCTTATGATTATACAGTGGAAGTGAGAAATAGATTTAAGGGACTAGATCTGATGATAGAGTCCTGATGAACTATGGACTGTGGTTTCTGACATTGTACAGGAGACAGGGATCAAGACCATCCCCATGGAAAAGAAATGCAAAAAAGCAAAATAGCTGTCTGGGGAGGCCTTACAAATAGCTGTGAAAAGAAGACAAGTGAAAAGCAAAGGAGAAAAAGAAAGATATAAGCATCTGAATTCAGAATTCCAAAGAATAGCAAGGAGAGAAAAGAAGGCCTTCCTAAGTGATCAATGCAGAGAAATAGAGAAAAACAACAGAATGGGAAGGACTCGAGATCTCTTCAAGAATATGAGAGATACCAAGGGAACATTTCATGCAAAGATGGGCTTGATAAAGGACAGAAATGGCATGGACCTTACAGAAGCAGAAGATATTAAGAAGAGGTGGCAAGAATACACAGAAGAACTGTACAAAAAAGATCTTTATGATCAAGATAATCACGATGGTGTGATCACTCACCTAAAGCCAGACATCCTGGAATGTGAAGCCAAGTAGGCCTTAGAAAGCTTCACTATGAAGAAAGCTAGTGGAGGTGATGGAATTCCAGTTGAACTATTTCAAATCCTGGAAGATGATGCTGTGAAAGTGCTGTACTCAATGTATCAGCAAATTTGGAAAACTCAGCAGTGGCCACAGGACTGGAAAAGGTCAGTTTTCATTTCAATCCCAAAGAAAGACAATGCTGAAGAATGCTCAAACTGCCACACAGTTGCACTCAAGTAATGCTCAAAATTCTCCAAGCCAGGCTTCAGCAATATGTGAACTGTGAACTTCCAGATGTTTAACCTGGTCTTAGAAAAAGCAGGGGAATGAGAGATCAAATTGCCAACATCTGCTGGATCATCAAAAAAGCAAGAGAGTTCCAGAAAAACATCTATTTCTGCTTTATTGACTATGCCAATGACTTTGACTGTGTGGATCACAATAAACTGTGGAAAATACTGAAAGAGACAGCAATACCAGACCACTTGACCTGCCTCTTGAGAAATCTGTATGCAGGTCAGGAAGCAACAGTTAGAACTGACATGGAACAACAGACTGGTTCCAAATAGGAAAAGGAGTACATCAAGGCTGTATATTATCACCTTGCTTATTTAACTTCTATGCAGAATACATCATGAGAAATGCTAGGCTGGGAAAAGCCCAAGCTGGAATCAAGATTGCCGAGAGAAATATCAATAACTTCAGATATGCAGATGACACCACCCTTATGTCAGAAAGTGAAGAGGAACTACAAAGCCTCTTGATGAAAGTGAAAGAGGAGAGTGAAAAAGTTGGCTTAAAGCTCAACATTCAGAAAACGAAGGTCATGGTATCTGGTCCCATCACTTCACGGGAAATAGGTGGAGAAACAGTGGAAACAGTGTCAGATTTTATTTTAGGGGGCTCCAAATTCACTGCAGGTGCTGATTGCAGCCATGAAATTAAGACATTTACTCCTTGGAAGAAAAGTTATGACCAACTTAGATAGCATATTAAAAAGCAGAGACATTACTTTGCCAACAAAGGTCTGTCTAGTCAAGGCTATGGTTTTTCCAGTGGTCATGAATGGATGTGAGAGTTGGACTGTGAATAAAGCTGAGCTCTGAAGATTTGATACTTTTGAACTGTGGTGTTGGAGAAGACTCTTGAGAGTCCCTTGGACTGCACAGAGTTCCAATTAGTCCATTCTAAAGGAGATCAGCCCCGGGTGTTTATTGGAAGGACTAATGGTAAAGCTGAAACTCCAATCCTTTGGTCACCTCATGGGAAGAGTTAACTCATTGGAATAGACTCTGATGCTGGGAGGGATTGGGGGCAGGAGGAGAAGGGCACAACAGAGGATGAGATGGCTGGATGGCATCACCGACTTGATGGACCTGAGTTTGAGTGAACTCCAGAAGTTGGTGATGGAAGTTCCTGGCGTGCTGCAATTCATGGGGTTGCAAAGGGTCAGACACGACTGAGCACCTGAACTGAACTGAAGAGCTCCCCCAGGTAGAATAATACCATGCAAGTGCGCATGCTCAGTCACGTCCAACTCTGCGACTTCAGTCCAACCCATGACTGAAGTCCACCAGGTTCCTCTCTCCATGGAATTTTGCAGGCAAGAATACTGGAGTAGGTTGCTGTTTCCTATTCTGGGGGCGGTAGATGTAGAACAAGGTTTAAGGACTGGAAGAGGCCTTAGAAGTCACATAATCTGATCATCAGGTAAGGAGTGTGAGGTCATCTATGTGATAACAAAGTAATTGCCAACGTAGGACTAATTCCCAGAGTCTTCTTTCTATGAAACTATTGACATAAACTAAATATGAGTCCAAAAAACACTATCAAATCAATGTTTCCAAATATTCATTAAATAAATGTACTGCCTAAAACATTCTGCTGTGAATCATTTATGAAGTCTTGTCTAGAACCAGGCATCAGGAGACTCACACATGAGTATTACTTCTGCCTTAAACTGTGTGACTTTTGGCATGCCAGTACACATTGACTCATCTTTTTCCTTCTGAAAAATATGGATGTTAATTTTTAAAAATCTCTCAAGTCCCTTCAACCTTATCATTCTGAACATATAAAAATTCCCCCAAATGCAAAGCATGACCCCATAATTTATCTGTATTATTGCCATATCGTCATTTTAGAATGGCATTAAAGGAGAGTTATCTATGTTTTTTGTTTTTTTGTTGTTGTTGTTTGTTTGTTTGTTTGTTTCTGGAAAAGACAAATATATACAGGTGGTATAGTTAACAATATAAATTATATTATTTAATTTTTTGAAAGATACCTCAAGAAGTGTTATTCTGAGATTGAAATAATATAGTTGTGATAAAAAAAAATAATACAGAAGCCCATCAATAGACATCAATGGTATTATGAAGATATTATGCTTTTAGATATCTTTGAGGATGGTAGATAATAACTACTGAGGGTCTAGACCAATGCCCCAGAGTGACAGTTTTATCTGTTTCCACAAGGAGATAGTGACAATGTTGATTTTAATCATTCAAAATATGAAGACCATATGAAATGTAATACATTTTCTTTTCATAAGCACCTAAAAGGCAGAGAAACCAGAGATCAATTGCCTAAATCTGCTGGATCACCTAAAAAGCAAAAGAGTTCCAGAAAAACATCTACTTCTCCTTTACTTACTATGCCAAAGCTTTTGACTGTGTGGATCACAACAAACTGTGGGGATCGCAAGAAACTGTGGAAAATTGTTAAAGAGATGGGAATACCAGACCACCTTAGCTACCCTTAGCTACCTCCTGAGAAGTCTGTATGCAGGTCAAGAAGCAACAGTTAGAACTGGATATGGAACAACAGACTGGTTCCAAATCAGGAAAGGATTAGGTCAAGGCTGTATATTGTCACCCTGCTTATTTAACTTATATGCAGAGTACATCATGAGAAATTCTAGGCTGGAGGAAGCACAAGCTAGAATCAAGATTGCCAGGAGAAATATCAATAACCTCAGATATGCAGATGACACCACCCTTATTGCAGAAAGTGAAGAAGAACTAAAGAGCCTCCTGATGAAAGTGAAAGAGGAGAGGGGAAAAGTTGCCTTAAAGTTCAACATTCAGAAAACTAAGATCATGGCATCCAGTCTCATCATTTTATGGGAAATAGATAGGATTACAATGGAAACAGTGTCAGACTTTATTTTGGGGGGCTCCAAAATCACTGCAGATGGTAACTGCAGACGTGAATTTAAAAGACGTTTCCTCCTTGAAAGAAAAGTTATGACCAACCTAGACAGAATACTAAAAAGCAGTGACATCACTTTACCAGCAAAATCCATCTAGTCAAAGCCATTGTTTTTCCAGTGGTCATGTATGGATGTGAGAGTTGGACTGTAAAGAAAGCTGAGCACCAAAGAATTGATGCTTTTGAACTGTGGTGTTGGAGAAGACTCTTGAGAGTCTCTGGGACTGCAAGGAAATCAATTCTGTCAATTCTAAAGGAAATCAGTCCTGAATGTTCACTGGAAGGACTGATGCTGAAGCTGAAACTCCAATACTTTGGCTACCTAATGTGAAGAACTGATTCATTGGAAAAGACCGTGATGCTGGGAAAGATTGAAGGCAGGAGGAGAAGGGGCGACAGAGGATGAGGTGGTTGGATGGCACAGCCAACCCAATGGACATGAGTTTGAGTAAGCTCCAGGAGTTTGTGATGAACAGGGAAGCCTGTCATGCTGCAGTCCATGGGTCGCAAAGAGTTGAACACGACTGAGCCACTGAACTGAACTGAAGGCTGGACATTCACTGTCAGAGAAAACTGTGGAGGTGGGAACAAATAATATATCCCTTCAGCCCCAGTGTCCCAGATTGGCATGTGTTTAGTCTCTTGGATAGCTATTTAATTCCCTTTTATTAAGTATCCCACTTGAGTAAAGGATAAAGAGCATAGGATATTATAATTAATTTTCTATGAATTCCATTTGACAGGAGAAATAACTAACCCTTGTACCAAAGGCTGTTTCTGTATAAAACTATAACCAAGTAGTGAAAAAAAGTAATTAAGCCATAATTTTTTTATGAATCACCTAACATTTTTACTGATTCCCCCCTAGAGAATGGTTTGTCTACAGGACATTATGTAAACAGAGGTTAAGAGAAGCTAAAGACACTAAACAGAGCATCAAGTTTGTTTGGATTATAGTAGTGCAAATGTCCATCTCCTGTTTATTTAGTTTCCTAACACTTCTTTAATATATGCAATATTTTGAGAAATGTCTTGTGTAAATCTAAAGCCTTTCCAATTAATCACTGCAAAGTTCACTGTGCCCCTAAGGCATATTAAACTTCAATAAAGGTATTTGGCTATGTGAGAACACAGAGGGAAAAGATGGCATCTATGGATGTGACATAAAACCTGATATATTGGTAACACACAACAACAAAGGAAAGGTCTTTTGAGTGCAGAAGACAGTGGCCTGAAGTGTAAAATTAATCATTGTCATAGAAAAGAATATTAAAGAGTAAAATATGATTGTTGTATCCACCTGTATTGAATCCAAAGCACTACTCCAAAGGGAACTTGATGTTGATTTTGCTTATTAAAGTGTTACTGGATAATATCATTGCAAGATTAAAAAGTTGTTTCTATTAAATTTTGATTCTAAGAAACATAAGAGATAATGATAGGTATCCAAAAATGATTAACTGAAGCATTTTGTATGTTTAGTTACTAACCAAAGGAAGAAAACAGACTTGAGTGCTAGGAAAATTATTTGTTCTCTTTTTACAACTGCAAGGCATTTAATATATTTTTCCTGAATCAGTTACAAATCCAGAATTGCATTTATAAAAACCCACTATAAGCAAGGTGAAAAGACAACCTTCTGAATGGGAGAAAATAATAGCAAATGAAACAACTGACAAACAACTAATCTCAAAAATATACAAGCAGCTTATGCAGCTCAACTCCAGAAAAATAAATGACCCAATCAAAAAATGGGCCAAAGAACTAAATAGACACTTCTCCAAAGAAGACATACGAATGGCTAACAAACACATGAAAAGATGCTCAACATCACTCATTATCAGAGAAATGCAAATCAAAACCACAATGAGGTACCATTTCACACCAGTCAGAATGGCTGCGATCCAAAAGTCAACAAGCAATAAATGCTGGAGAGGGTGTGGAGAAAAGGGAACCCTCTTACACTGTTGGTGGGAATGCAAATTAGTACAGCCACTATGGAGAACAGTGTGGAGATTCCTTAAAAAATTGCAAATAGAACTGCCTTATGATCCAGCGATCCCACTGCTGGGCATACACACCGAGGAAACCAGAATTGAAAGAGACACGTGTACCCCAATGTTCATCGCGGCACTGTTTGTAATAGCCAGGACATGGAAGCAACCTAGATGTCCATCAGCAGATGAATGGATAAGAAAGCTGTGGTACATATACACAATGGAGTATTACTCAGCTATTAAAAAGAATACATTTGAATCAGTTTTAATGAGGTGGATGACGCTGGAGCCGATTATACAGAGTGAAGTAAGCCAGAAAGAAAAACATCAATACAGTATACTTACACATATATATGGAATTTAGAATGATGGTAATGATAAACCTGTACGCAAGACAGCAAAAGAGACACAGTTGTATAGAATGGCCTTTTGGACTCTGTGGGAGAGGGAGAGGGTGGGATGAGTTGGCAGAGTGGCAATGTAACATGTATGATATCATAAGTGAAATGAATCGTCAGTCTAGGTTTGATGCAGGATGCAGGATGTAGGATGCTTGGGACTTATGCACGGGGATAATCCAGAGAGAGGGTGTGGGGCGGGAGGGGGGAGGGGGGGTCGGGATTGGGAGTTCGTGTACACTTGTGGCTGATTCATGTCAATGTATAGCAAAACGAATACAGTATTGTAAAGCAAAACAAACTAAAAAATAAAAATCAATTAAAAAAAAACCCACTATGGTTTCAAGGAATTTTATTTGTCTGTTTCTTTGTTGAACTGTAGTTGATTTACAATATGATGTTAGTTTCATGTATATAGCACAGTGTTTCATATATATATCCTTTTCAGATTCTTTTCCCTTTTCAGTTCAGTTCAGTCACTCAGTCATTCCGACTCTTTGCAACCTCATGGAATGCAGCACGCCAGGCCTCCCTGTCCATCACCAACTCCCAGAGCTTGCTCAAACTCATCTCCATCAAGTCGGTGATGCCATCCAACCATCTCATCCTCTGTTGTCCCCTTCTCCTCTCACCTTCAATCTTTTCCAGCATCAGGGTCTTTTCCAAAGAGTCAGTTCTTCTCATCAGGTGGCCAAAGTATTGGAGTCCTCAGCTTCAGCATCAATCTTTCCAATGAATATTCAGGATTGATTTCCTTTAGGATTGACTGGTTTGATCTCCTTGCAATCTAAGGGACTCTCAGGCGTCTTCTCCAACACCACAGTTCAAAAACATCAAAAATATTGAGTATAGTTCACTGTGCTATCCAGTAGGTCATTGTAGGTTATCTATTTTATATATGAGTGAGTGAGTGAATGAAGTCGCTGAGTCATGTCCGGCTCTTTGCGACCCTGTGGACTGTAGCCTACCAGGCTCCTCCGACCATGGGGTTCTCCAGGTGAGAATACTGGAGTGGGTTGCCATTTCCTTCTCCAGGGGATGTTCCCGACCCAGAGATTGAACCCAGGTCTCCCGCATTGCAGGCAGATGCTTTAACCTCTGAGCCACCAGGGAAGCCCACTAAGGGACTCTCAGAAGTCTTCTCCAACGCCACAGTTCAAAAACATAAAAAAAAAAAAAATATATTGAGTGTAGTTCACTGTGCTATCCAGTAGATCATTTAGGCTGTCTATTTTATATATATATTTTATACACAGTAGTGTGTATATGTTAACTGCAACCTTCAAATTTATCCCTCCCTCCACTTCTCCCTTTGGTACTATAAATTTGCTTTCAATGTGTATGAGTCTATTTGTATTTTGTAAATACTTTATTTGTATATATATTTTTTTAGATCCCACATATAAGTAATGTGATATTTGTCTTTGTCTGACTTGCTTTATTTAGTATGATAATCTCTAGATCCATCTGCGTTGCTACAAATGGCATTATTTCATTCTTTTTATGGTTAAGTAATATTCCACGGTGTATACACTACATCTTCTTTATCCATTCCTACGCCAGTGGACATTTAGTTTGCTTCCAGGTCTTGGCTATTGTAAGTAGTACTTCAATGAACATTGGGGTGCATATATCTTTTTCTGAATTAGTTTTCTCCAGATACATGCCCAGGAGTGGGACTGCAGGATCATATGGTAACTCTGGGCTTCCCAGGTGGCACTAGTAGTAAAGAAGCTGCCTGCCTGTGCAGGAGACAAAAGGGATAAAGGTTCAATCCCTGGGTCAGGAGGATCCCTGGAGAAGGGCGTGGCAACCCACTCCATATTTTTGCCTGGAGAACCGCCTTGGACAGAGAAGCTTGGCCAGCTATAGTACATGGGGTCACAAAGAGTCAGACATGACTGAGTGACTAAGTACAGCACAGGGTAACTCTATTTTTAGTTTTTTAAGGCATCTCCATACTGTTCCCCATAATGGCTGTACAAATTTACATTTCCACCAATAGCGTAGGCGGGTTCCTTTTTCTTCACACCCTTCAGGAAGATCAAGAATTGCAATTTCTAAAAACCCACCATGGTTTCAAGGGATTTCTTTGAAAACCAACAAACACCACCACCAACAACAAAACATGAAATCTGGCAATATACTAGGAGTGTAGGGAACCAAGCTTGGAAAATAAAAGCTAAGGTAGCTTCTAACATGCAAAAAATCATAAAGCATAATTAGCAGAACACTGCATCAGATAGATATCAGCACTGCAAGATGCTCAAGTTACATAGAATATATGCCCACTGACTACAATGGACTTTCCATTATATGACTGTGAATATATTCTGCCTCACTGTCATCAAAGCATCAAGATCCTGGGTAAAAGTACATAACTGATTAAATGCATGCCATGTTTCTAATACTGGAAAGTCATCATATTCATTATTTGAGGCTATGATGACAAATTACCACAAATTTGATAGCTCAGAATGACAGAAACACATATTCTGGATGCCAGGCATACAGAATCAAGATATTGGCAGGGCTTTACTTCCTCTGGAAGCCCTAGGGCATATTCTGCTTCTTGCATCTTCCAGCATTCCTTGCCAGCATTACTTGGCTTGAGGTACATAACTCCAATTTCTGTTTCTACTTTTATAGAAATTTCATCTCTTCTATGTGTCTCTCAAAATTCCTTTTGCTTTTCTCTTATAAAGACGCTTGTGATGGCGTTTAAGACCTACCCAAATATCTATAGTAAGCTAGCCTTCCCTGGTAGCTCAGTCAGTAAAGAATCTGCTAGAAGTGCAGGAGACCTGGGATCGATCCATGGGGTGGAAGATCAGCTTAGGACAAGACTGGGCGCCTTCACTTTCACTTTTTACTTTCATGCCTTGGAGAAGGAAATGGCAAACCACTCCAGTGTTCTTGCCTGGAGAACCTCAGGGACGGTGGAGCCTGGTGGGCTGCCATCTATGGGGTCGCACAGAGTCAGACATGACTGAAGTGATGCAGCAGCAGCAGCAGCAGCAGCATAACACAAATAGAGAATTTTTACCATAAGAAAAAAAAAGTTGGTTTTGGTAAAATTAACCAAAGTTAAATTAGCAATGACAAAGTACAGGGAAAGAATGAGGAAATAATTGATCTGAAAGATGATGCATTATTTATTTATTCATACTCATTGTGTACAATATGAGACACACCTCAATGCTTCAAATCTCAGTTCCATTTATACATTGCATCCTGTAAAAATGAAATTCTAGTAAGAGGTGAAAGTTATATAAAAGTGAATAGAAAAGCCATGGAAATGAAAATAATTTAGATATATATTCATTTATTTCATATCTATAGTGTACCAGAGATCCTAACAACAATAATGATGAATAACATACAAACTATCATCATTGTCTTTGATCACTTGGAAAACCAATACCCAAACTATGAAGGGCAAAATAAGCTCACATCTCATCTGAACTCCAACTTGTATTTCTAACAAGAACTAATGAAATCCTGAAAAATCGCTTCACTTTTTATATAGTTGCTAATGTGCTTTGATCTAATTCAAGCAAATATTTATGAGTGAGATAACGAATCATATTTTATCCACAGCAATACCACTCTGTTGTATAATATCTCCTAGATACAAATCATTGCCAAATGTAGTGATAGGCAAATGCAGCTATAGAAATTAGGAGAAAAGAATTATGATGAGACTTCCAACAAATTGGAAACCCACACTGTAACTTGCACACAGGAAAGCTACAGAATTCTTTATTTTTATCAACTCCTTTATTATTTACAATCAAGACGTAAAATAAACTACATTGTAGTTGAAAGTCCAATTGTATGAGATTTTCTCACAAACCTAACAATTTATAAAAGGAAATATTTGAACATATCATTTACCAATAAAGCCAGTTATTGGCCTACAAATCAGACTTCCTGTGCCCCTACTTCAAATGTTCCTGACCCCATCTCTTATTCCAGCTTCTGTTTCAGTGACCCATCTTCACTAACTTTGATAAGCTTCAAATAGGTGAAATTTTAGGTCATTGCTTCATATCTCTTGTCTTCAGAAATTTTTTAATGCCATAATGTGGGATGTCAGCAAATACCTGCTCAGCATTTAAGCATGACCAATCTAGAAGTGTGGGAGAGTGAATGCCCAGGAGCCATCCTTAATCAATGTGAGATGAAAGCCAATGGATAAATGCTTCCTCCTTTCATCCCCCAGGCAGATCATTCTAAGACACATTTCATAAAACACTCCATAAAATGCAGTGAAATCAACCTGCGTTTCTCATACTGATTGCCAACTGAATAATGCATCTTTATTTTAGTTTTCTCTCCTTCCCCATTTTACTCTCTCATTCCTCACTCTGATTCTCTGCATGTAATCCTTTCTCTCAGGCTATACTTTTTGGTACCCACGCTAAGGCTATCGTTATTTTAATTAATTCTATGTAACAGATCTTCAGAATGGGTTTGGAGACTGGATAAAGCTCCAATCAGTTGACAGATGTGTGGTAGGACCATAGCACACAAAAGCACCACAATTTGTGAGAATATCACCTTTAGGAAATTAGAATGAAATACTAATGGAAACCTAAAGTTTGGCATTCATGGCTACCAAAATACTATTTTGTAGGATTTAATCTTATAAAATGAACTAATTGCTTTGAAACCATTGAGAAAAGAAATGACAGGTTCCATTTGGCCTGCTATCAAATTAAAGCATGCTTGAAAAGAAAGGAGGACTCCAGAAGACTGTTTGAGAAAATCCATATCTAGTATAGCCACACAGGATATACTGTACTGAAAATCAGGCACAAGATTTTATTGTGAGTTGGTAGAGCTGCAAAGAAACAAATGCACAGTCTTGATACAGCTGCTAAGTCAGAGTCTGAGCCCTAATAAGCAAATGTATAAAATATAACTGAAAGAATTCAGTGGAGATTTTTTGGTAAAAAAATTATAAGAACCTTGAATCCACAGATAACCATGAATTCTTCAAGGCAGTAGAAGAGCAGTCTTCTCCCCATTGATAAAGTGATCTTCCAATTCTTAACTACCCTGCAAAGACTATAAGGAAAATGTCTAGACATATTTTGCTTGTCTTCTTCACAGTGTATACTCTCAACTCCTCACTGTTATCAGGTCAAAATCCAAGGATCGATCTCAGTACAGTCCAAACAGGGAAATACAATTTCTTAAACACTGAAGGAATTTCAAGGACTGTTAATATGCACCAGCAGAAACCAGAGGAATACATGTGTGACTAAGTGGTCTTGGGGTTCTAAATGAAAAGGCAAGACCATTACTCATACATAAAATCCTAAAACATGATGCTGTTAAAGTGCTGCACTCAGTATAGCCAGAAAATTTAGAAACTCAGCTGTGGCCACAAGTATGGAAAAGGTCAGTTTTTATTCCAATCGCAAAGAAGGACAATGCTAAACAATATTCAAACTACCATACAATTATGCTCATTTCACATTCTAGCAAGGTAATGCTCAAAATCCTTCAAACTAGGCTTCCACAGTATGTGAACTGAGAATTTCCAGATATACACACTGGATTTAGAAAAGACAGAGAAATCAAAGATCAAATTGCTAACACCTGTTGGATCACAGAAAAAGCAAGAGAATTCCAGAAAAACATATATTTCTGCTTCATTGACTACACTAAAGCCTTTGTTTTCTTTGAGGAGAAGGAGATGACAGAGGATGAGATGATTGGATGGCATCATCAATTCAATGGACATGAGTTTGAGCAAACTCTAGGAGATGGTGAAGGACAAGGAAAGCCTGGTGTGTGGCAGTCCATGAGGTCTCAAAGAGTTGGATATGACTTGGCAGGTGAACAACAAGGAAGTGGTCTTGAGGCTACTACAGTGAGTAGTGGTCAGTGGTGGGGGGGTTGGGTGGGGGGGTGGTGATAAAGCAGAAAATAAGTTTGAATGAAGACAATTTATTGGATTAGAATCCTGTAACTCAGAGTTCAGTATCTTAGTAATGGCACCTAGCTTTGATCCTAACACAACATGAGTGGCTCTTTGAAGCCTGGATTCAATGATAATTCTCTATTAAATAGAGATTATGAGAATTCCTTGGAATGGTATTGAGAAAGGGATCTAAAACTTAGGAAAATGAAAACACCTGAATGAATTAACTAGGAGACTAGAAAACCTGCCACCTGATTATGTTTCTGGCAGGACCCAGGGGACATATGTTCACAAAGATTATAAAAAACATGCTAGTGAGAGAGGCACTAGCATCTTTGATAAGCTTAGTGCATACGGTCTCTGCAGACAGGGGTAAGAGTAGGAGATGCTTCCTATGGACTCAATTGTATCAACAGGAATTCTAGAATTCCAGAACACTAGAAAACAGATGCAGCACTTAAAAGAGTAAGACTAGAATGGCAAAGTATCTGAACCCATAGAAATCAGTGGTAAAGGAGGGCTAATAAATTATATATATATATATAAAATTATATATATAATTATAAATATAATATATAATTATAAATACATATTTAAGGATCATATGTATGTATTTATGGCTGATATTTGGGCTTCCCTTGTGGCTCAGCTGGTAAAGAATCTGCCAGCAATGTGGAAGACCTGGGTTTGATCCCCGGGTTGGGAAGTTCCTCTATAGAAGGAAAAGGCTACCCACACCAGTATTCTGGCCTGGTGAATTCCATGGACTGTATAGTCCATGGGGTCGTACAGAGTTGGACATGACTGAGTGACTTTCACTTTTGCTTTCAATTTTCATGGCTGATATTTAAGTATCATATATATATATATTTATAGTTGATATGATGTTATGATATTAATTTTCTGTAAGAACCTAAAAATAATACAATCAAATTCTGGAAACCAGAAGGCTAAGGTAGATTACTATACCGCAAAACTATAATCCTTCACTCAATTTCCAAATCTAATCACAAATCTATCCACATATACAGTATGCATTAATGAAAGTATGTATTAGGTTCTTAGGGTTTCTTTAACAAAGTACCACAGACAAGGTAGCTTAATATTCACAAATTTATTTTCTCACTGTTCTGGAGGCTGAACACCTGAGACCAGGTCTCAGCAGAGCTGATTTCTTCTGAGGCATCACCCCTTGGACTGGAGAGATCATCTCCCTACGTCTTCACTGATCTTTTCTCTGTACCTTGTTATTCAGTCATCCTGTCATGTCCAACTCTTTGTGACCCCATGGACTGCAGCACGCCAGGCCTGCCTGTCCCTCACATCTCCCAGAGTTTGCCCAAGTTTATGTTCATTGCATTGGTGATGCCATCCAGCCATCTAATCCTCTGATGCCCTCTTGTCCTTCTACTTTCAACTTTTCTAGCATCAGGGACTTCTCCAATGAGTCGTCTGTTCACATTAGATGGCCAAAATACTGGTGCTTCAGCTTCAGCATCAATTGTTCCAGTGAATATTTAGGGTTTATCTCCCTTGAGACTGACTGGTTTGATCTCCTTGCTGTCCAGGGGACTTTCATGAGTCTTCTCCAGCACCACAGTTCAAAGGCATCAATTTTTTAGTGCTCTGCCTTGTTTATGACCCAGTTCTCATAACCATACGTGACCACTGGAAAGACCATAGCCTTATCTATACAGACCTTTATAAGCAGAGTAATGTCTCTGCTTTTCAACACACAGTCTAGGTTTATCATAGCTGTCCTGCCAAGAAACATTCATCTTCTGATTTCTTGGCTGCAGTCACCATCCACAGTGATTTTGGAGCCCAAGAGTAAATCTGTCACTGCTTCTACCTTTTCTCCTTATATTTGCCATACAGTAATGAGGCCAGATGCCATGATCTAGTTTTTTAAAAATATTTAGTCATAAACCAGCTCTTTCACTCTCTTCCTTCACCCTCATCAAGAGGCTCTTTAGTTCCTCTTCATTTTCTGCCATTAGAGTGGTATCATCCGCTTATCTGAGGTTGTTGATGTTCCTCTCACCTATCTTTTTTCTAGCTTGTAACTCATCCAGCTTGGCATTTCTCATGATGTCCTCAGCATACAGGTTAAACCAACATGGTAACAGCAGACAGCCCTGCCATACTCCTTTCTTGATCTTGAATCAATCATTTGTTCCATACAGGGTTCTAACTGTTGCTTCTTGATCTGCATACAAGTTTCTCAGGAAACAGGTAAGATGGTCTGGTATTTCCATCTTTCTAAGAGCTTTCCACAGTTAGTCATGATCTCCACAATCAAAGGCTTAAGTATAGTTGATGAAGGAGAGATAGCTGTTTTACTGAAATTCCCTTGCTTTTTCTGTAATCCAGCAAATGTTAGCAATTTGATCTCTAGTTCTTCTTCCTTTTCTAAACCTAGCTTAGACATCTGGAAGTTTTGGTTTGCATGCAAGATTTTAAACACAACCTTACTAGTATGGTTGCTGCTAAGTCACTTCAGTCGTGTCCGACTCTGTGCGACCCCATAGACAGCAGCCCACCAGGCTCCCCTGTCCCTGGGATTCTCCAGGCAGGAACACTGGAGTGGGTTACCATTTCCTTCTCCAATGCAAGAAAGTGAAAAGTGAAAGTGAATTCGCTCAGTCATGTCCGACCCTCAGTGACCCCATGGACTGCAGCCTTCCAGGCTCTTCTGTCCATTCCAGGCAGAGTACTGGAGTTGGGTGCCATTGCCTTCTCCATTACCAGTATGGTAGATGAGTACAATTGTTTGACATTCTTTGGTACTAACTTTCTTGGGAATTGGGATGAGGATTTACTTTTTCCAGTCCTGTGGCCACTGCTGGGTCTTCCAGATTTGCTCACATAATGAATGCAAAAACCTTGATTACATCATCCTTTAGGGATTTGAATAGTTCAAACCCTTGTGTATCTAACTGTGTCCAAATTTCCTCTTCTTATAAGGACACAGTCTTACTGGATTAGGGCCTGCCTTAATGACCTCAATTTAAATTAACTATCTTTAAAAAAAAAAAAAACTATCCCCAAATACAGTCATATTCTAAGATATTGTCGAGATTCGAATTTTAACATGAATTTGGTAGAAATTCATGTTAAATTCAGCTCATAGCAAAGAAGTTAGATTCCCTTGACAAAAGGCCTACACAAGCATGTATGATAAACATTTCTTTAATTTCTTAAATAACTTCCTAAAGAGATCTGTGACTGACAGCAGAGGATCTGAAAGCTTATTGTGAGTGCTCTGATTTGTAAAGGACTTCCCTGATAGTTCAGTTGGTAAAGAATCCACCTGCAATGCAGGAGACCTTGGTTCGATGCCTGGGTTGGAAAGATCCACTGGAGAAGGGATAGGCTACCCACTCCAGTATTCTTGGGCTTCTCTTGTGGCTCAGCTGGTAAAGAAGCCACCTGCAATGCAGGAGACCCTGGTTCGATCTTGGGTTGGGAAGATCCCCTGGAGAAGGGAAAGGCTACCCACTCCAGTATTCTGGCCTGGAGAAGTCCATGCACTGTATAGTCTATGAGGTCACAAAGAGCTGGACACGACTGAGCAACTATCATTTCACCTCACTTATAAAAACTGAGTAATAAAGATAGTTTTGACCCAAATCCACAGCATCATGGTCCAAACTTCAGACTGATTGATTCAGTTAATTCTTTAGTCTCTAAGTATATAATTGACTGGATATATAAAGCAATTGGTATACATTTACACTAGTTCTCTGACCTATGGTGTAAGATCATATGGTAGGAAGGATAAGGGGAAGCACTTTAACCCACCACTGAACTCTGTCAGATTGTTAAAAAATATATATATATATATTGCTACCCAGGAAGAATTTTAGGTACTGTTGCTACTTCTCACCAAAATCTTTTTCCAGTTCACTTATTTGTCTCCAAAAAAGAAGATGGGTTATAGTACATGAAGATGGGCAATTATAAACTTAACCAAATGATAGCTTTATTCATAGTTGCTTCTATGTTAGAAATAGTTCTTTACTGACATGTAAACATAGCCTCTGGAACTTTGTATATAGCTCTTGATCTACTGGACATATTCTTCTCAATTGCTAACAGTACAGGAGGTAGAAAGAAGCTTTCTTTCACAGGAGAAAGATAGCAGTACATACTCAGTCTTTTCTCAAGTCTGTTAACTATCCCATTCTCTGTCCTCAGGGAACTATTCTGTTTCACAGGAAATTTGATCACTCTGACATTCTTCAGAACATTAATGGTTGATTACAATGTGAAATAACACTAATTGGAACTCAAGAGAAGTAAATAATCTGGTAGACAGAATTGTCAGAGGGCTTCCCTTGTGACTCAGACAGTAAAGCATCTGCCTACAATGTGGGAGACCCAGGTTCGATCCCTGGGTCAGGAAGCTCCCCCTGGAGAAGGCAATGGCAACCCACTCCAGTATTCTTGCCTGGAAAATCCCATGGATGGAGGAGTCCAGAGGCTACAGTCCATGAGGTCGCAAAGAAGACTGAGCGACTTCACTTCACTTCAGGGTGGCTCAATGGTGAACAATCTGCCTGCCAATGCAGGATTCTCAGGAGACATGGCCTGGGGTCCAGAAGATCCCCTAGAGGAGGAAATAGCAACCAACTCCAGTATTCTTGACTGGAGAATTCCGTGGACAGAGAAGCCTGGCAGGATTTCCGTGGGGTCACAAAGAGTCAGACACAACTGAGTGACTGAGCACACACCCAAAAGATAAATACAATGATGACTCAGGTATTTGAAGTTTCTATTATGAAGTTTACAGGTATCCAACAGTCAGGAAAATACTGAAGAATTCCCCCTAAAAAAGGACAAATTAATGCATTTTGTACCACTGCCTATGATGAGAAAATAGGCCATCACTCGGTGGCCCTTTTTGATATTTGGAGAAAATCTGAAAATTCTATTTTGACCTTTTTACTAGGAGACTTACAATACTAACTGTTTTGAATAGTTTCCAGAGCAGCATAGGTCCTGCAGGAAGGCTAAGTTGGGTGTGGACTGTCTGGACATTAAGATCATATAACCTAGTATATCTGATGATGATGGAAGTGTATTTTAAAAATGCTTTGTGGAATCTCTGATAAGCCATAGTAGAAGAGTCTCTGTACAGACTCTGAGGATTTCCCAGCAAGTCCATGGTTTCTGTGGCACAGAGCGATCAGTCCTTGAAAAATAGTTCCTACTCTACTAATAGCCCTAGTAAAGCTGTAAGACCTGATCATGGGATATTTAGGGACTGTGATTTGGAGTTGTCCATCATGTCACACAGCAGGCAGAAACCAACTGCATGATAGAAATGATATGTTCAGCATGTGCCTGAGCAGATCCAGAATATGGAAATAAGTTACAAAAAGAAAGGGCCCAGACCCCACTTTAGCTGGCTCTGAAATATACTCGGCCTTTTTGGAGACATGCCCTAGAGCTAACTGACCAAAAGTGAAAATGCTTGGCCCTGGTTCACAGATGGTTTGGATTGGTACTGGCCACAAATAGACTGTTATTGTACTGTACTCCCATTCAAGAATGGCTCTAAATGAGGAACTAGGATTGCTGCTACACAGTGGGCAGTAAGAAACATGTCTGGAAAACAAGTGATTTGTGGAAGCATCTCTGGGTGCTTCTGTACTCAGTAATAACTGTGAACAAACAATTGCAACAACTATAATACCATAAAACAATTCAATTAAAAATTCAGTCCCTTCAGGGCTAAAGGATCCTTTCACTAGTCAAGCAGAGTAGACAAGCTGGAATTCTGACTGAGGGTGAGCTAAATCTAGAATGGATGAAGAGATAGATAATGAATACCAATTATGGCCTCAGGACAAGCTGATAACCCTGTCTTGTTCAAATAATCCTGGGGATTTACAGAGAGTCTGAATAGATTTGACTGCTACAAGGGCTGGACTGCATATGCTTCTCTTGTGCCTAATATCAAATCCTCTGAGTTTCACCATTACTGTGATAACCAGATCTGCAGAGACTGCAACCAGCTTCACACTGATGGAAACTATAAGCCCCTCACCAAAGACCCATGATGGGTATATACCTCACACATCCTACATGAGGCTTTCCCTAATGATATGGTGTTTGGGATGCTCATGGGAATTCATTTAGCACTCATTTATGGCACATCTGGAGAAGGCAGTGGCACCCCACTCCAGTACTCTTGCCTGGAAAATCCCATGGATGGAGGAGCCTGGTAGGCTGCAGTCCATGGTGTCCCGAAGAGTCAAACACGACTGAGCAGCTTCACTTTCACTTTTCACTTTCATGCATTGGAGAAAGAAATGGCAATCCACTCCACTGTTCTTGCTTGGAGAATCCCAGGGGCTGGGGAGCCTGGTGGGCTGCCATCTATGGGGTCGCACAGAGTCGGACACGACTGAAGCGACTTAGCAGCAGCAGCATGGCACATCCAACCTAGAAATATGAATTATTGCCCACAGGACCATGCTTGACCAATGGGGGCAGGAGCTGATAGAAATATGCCCTCCTTTAGTTAGAGTTCTAAAATACATTGTTTAGTCTGCTCAGAAGCTCATACTGTATATCCCTATCTGTCATTCCCACTCCAGGAGACCTAATTCTCAAGTGAATTACCTGCAAGCAAAATCTCTCAGCACTGCTTTTGGGGAAACAGGGTTGAGGCAGAAATTGTCCATTTACTCTTGAAAGTTTGTATTCTAAGGACACATACTTAATATTAAATATAGTTACACATTTCCTCATATCAAAAGTGCTACATTTTTGTGCATTTCAGACTCCTCCTAAAGGCCCTCCTTTATGAGCAAAAAATAAAATGTTATTTCTAAACCTTGGGAAATTACTGTTTTCTACTTTTTAATGAAATTCAACCACAATGTCAAATATAATTGACCCACCTTAAAATGTAAAGACATCAGCTATTATTAATGAAGTGTTTTAAGGCACATTTTGGAACATGATCACAGCTAGAATATATATGCAGTTTTATATGATAAAAGATTAACTTATTAACCTTGGAGCATTTTCTCTGCATCAGCAACATTTTAGAGTATTAGAAGAGAAGCACTATCTCAAATAATTTGCAAAACTTTAACAACACATCAAAGGGGTAAAATAGACAAGTTGATTTCAAATAATGAAACTTGCTTCTCCAGAGGACAGCTGTCTAAAAGTAAAACTCTCTGTTTACTCTCTGTGGCAGCCTATTACTTCACCTACTATCTATCACCTCTTTGTCCTTGGAGAATTCTCTTTAAATGTGTTTACAAAGGCAAAGACAAGTTTAAAGCAATTATCAAAGAAAAGTGGGCTACAATGGTACACAGAGGAATAGGCATTGTGCTTATTCTTTCTTTTATTTACATATTTCCAAGATCTGGCTTATGTCCAATTCCAGATATCCCTCTTTCTTCCATAACATACCTCTTGATCTATAGTCAATATTTTAAACTCATACTTGGATGCTTGTTTTCTTCCTTATATTATTTTTCTACTTCTTTAATGCATCATTTCTTTCCTGATAACAGAATTCAAATTACTTGGATATAATTATATTTCATATATGGATTTGCATATCATTCTAAAATTCTTTGCAAACTCACCTCTACAGTTTGAAATACCTTCATTTTCATCACTATGCTATTTTAGTTTATCACTATTAACACTTAGACTTTCTGAGATTGTATTTAAATTTTCTAAGGTTGTGTTTTGTATAATTCCTGAAATCTCATGTTATTTGATTTTATAAATATATTTTAATTGAAAATCTTTCATTGTTATCTATATAAATTTATTGAATTATATACTTAGTGGTAACAAAATATAAAACACTATTTAGGCAATTTTTAAAATATCATATCCTATACAGATGAAATTCCAGTGAGTTGGGCACTTAAACATCACTACTGAAAATATGATTTTGCTACAAACTTTCCCATAAGGAACTTTGCAACACAAATCAGTATGTCAAAATGGCCATACTCTTTTGATCTATAATCTATTTCACTATCTGTCCTATGGAAACATACAGAGATGTAGTCAAAAACTTACAGGCAAAAACATATATTCATTTCTAATAGTATTTATACTATTAGAAAATTGAAAAAAGCTTTAAAATTTACAAGATTGGTAAAAACATATACATAATGTATCTCTTGGGGAAGGCAATGGCAACCCACTCCAGTATTCTTGCCTGGAAAATCCCATGGGTGGAGGAGCCTGGTAGACTGCAGTCCATGGGGTCACGAAGAGTTGGACATGAAGGAAGCGACTTAGCAGCAGCAGCAGCAATGTATCTCTAGCCTAGAATTAATGCTGTCATTTAAAAACCATATATGTCATTTTAACATAACAATAAAATGCTTATGATATAATGTCTAATAGGAATCAAATACTGAATAGAATATTGAATATTTAGTATTGTACAAATTTAGAGAAAAATAAAATGAAATACAAAGATTTTAAATGTATAAAAATCATGTGTAAAATGAAACAATGACTTTTCTCTGAATCAGGTATGAGGTGATTTTTATTTCTTTATGTTTGGTTACATTTACATATCTGATCACTAATCAACATGTATATTTTATATAAATCAGAAAAGCTATTTCTAAAAACTAAAATCCAATTTGGGGTTCTGTTTCTTTTACAATTAGAAAGTAGACTAAAGTCCTATAGCCATGATATTTAATAACTACGAAATGAACCATTAATCAACTAAGTTTTCTCTATACTCTTGATGACTGCCTTAAACCATTTTATTTCAAGTGATAGATAACTGCAAAGATGAGTGAGAAATGAGGTAGCCCTAGAACCATGCAAAAAAGATTTTGTCTACATATCTCATCTCTGCTTCTGTCATTCTTCCTCACTGTTGCTCAGAGCAACCTTGCTTTCTCCACAGGACTGCACATATACACACAATCTGCTCCTGAACTCTCATCTTACATTATTGGCCAACTAGATAAAATACAGTTCTCTGCTTCAGTTTTCAGAATTCAGAAATACCCTGACCAATCTAGGTTAGATCAGTTGCAATCATTTGTATCTCAGTCAGTTCAGTCACTCAGTTGCGTCCGACTCTTCATGACCCCATAGACGGCAGCATGCCAGGCCTCCCTATCCATCACCAACTCCCGGTCTACTCAAACTCGTGTCCATTGAGTCAGTGATGCGATTCAACCATATCATCCTCTGTTGTCCCCTTCTCCTGCCTTCAATCTTTCCCAGCATCAGAGTCTTTTCAAATGAATCAATTCTTCACATCAGGTGGCCAAAATATTGGAGTTTCAGGTTTTTGTTTTTGTTTTTTTTTCTTTAATTAATTTTTATTTTTTAGTTTATTTTGCTTTACAATACTGTATTCGTTTTGCTATACATTGACATGAATCAGCCACGAGTGTATATGAACTCCCAATCCCGACCCCCACCTCCCCCCTCCCACCCCACACCATCTCTCTAGATTATCCCCGTGCATCAGTCCCAAGCATCCTGCATCCTGCATTGAATCTAGACCGGTGATTCGTTTCGCTTATGATATCATACATGTTACACTGCCACTCTGCCAACCCATCCCACCCTCTCCCTCTCCCACAGAGTCCAAAAGGCCGTTCT